>JWIW01000100.1:2015858-2505574 GCA_000966855.1 Fusarium sp. JS1030
AGGTATAGTTATAATCTTACTATAGACTAAAGTTAGGAATAAAGCTATAATACTTTTTATAATAGTATTTTAATTAATTAGCTATATAAAAAATTACGCTAAGTAGGTCTTTTTATAGTATATAGGTTTAAATTATATTATTTTGCGAATTTTAATTAATAGTATAGTAATAAAGGTATATATATATAATAGGGGTCTATTAATCTATATACTTTAATTAGTAAAGAGAAAATAATTAAAATATAAGGTTTTAGGTTTAAATTATAATAAAGAATTATATAAAAATATAATAGTAATTAAATTAATTAAATAAGTATAAATAGAGCTCTTTAGAGCTATTAAAATATAGATTAAGGCTTATTTATAGCTTTTATATATGCCTTTAGTAGCTTTTATATTAATATTAATCTTAAAGTTAGTTTTACTTTTAGTAGCTTAGTTTAACTAATAAGGGCTTAATTTAAATAAGAAAAAATAGGCTTTATAATAATAATTATACTCTTTAAGAGCTATAATTAGCCATAGCTTATAATTACAGAAGCCTAAGGGGTTATAACCTATAAAAGGCATAGGGGTGTAAGGAAAGGTGATGATAATGCTACTATCTTAGGGCTAGCCGACCTGTAGTAGGGTCGAGCTGTGGATGCCGTGTGTGCCTGAGGCACCCACACAACACTGTCACAGCTGGGGGGCATTCACCGCGCCGACCTACAGTGTGTAATTTTCCCCTGAAAGTAGCGCCCGTTCAGCGCTGAACTGCCGGCGCAGCACCCCCACGTAACTGCCCAGTGTAGTCTAGCGCTCTTTCCCCCAGCAGCTTTACGCGAGAAGACGCGCACACGCGCCCTTGGACCTTCCCGCGACGCGGTTGCCAATCTTCATTTTGGGAGGGCAACCGATAAAGCACCTCGCATCTCGACTCCGTAACCTACCATCCCCAACCTGTCGATTCTCTCCATCTCATCCCCATTTTGTGTTTCTGGTATCATTTGCACCATTTGCTTCAATTCGGCTGCTCAAATCTTGTCGTCTAGTGATTCACGGCTCCGAAACTCGGTGCTTCAGTGCTCAGCTCTACTCAATTGAAGGCTACTGCACTGGCAGTTGACCAGCGTCATGGCGAGCGAGCGAACAAGTGCGGCGCGCACGCCCGCAAAGCAGACCAAGCCGGCTGCATCCACCTCCTCGGCCAAGCAGCGCTCCATCGTCTCCTTCTTCCAGAAAGCTGCGCCCTCCACCCCCGCCGCCGCATCATCTCCCCTCTCCAAGACCACTCCCGCCAACAAGCAATCCTCGTGCCTGCAAGAAACCACCAAGGCCAACTCTCAGCCCAAGACGACTTCTATTTCCAAGCCCATGGCTTCCATCAAGCTCTCGACGCCCGTTCCTAGCAGTGACGCCATCGAACCCCCGAGCTCCCAGGAGAATCAGGAGTCGACTGTCAAGAAGTCCAAGTCCACCATGGACCACGACGCTCTACCAAGCAGTCCTACTCGTAAGGTGAGTTATCTTAATCAGAATCATTTGCGCCCGCATTTTGCTCATTATCGTAGGTCAAGAAGGTTGTTAGTTACGCCGAGTCCTCCGATGACGAAGGGCCTTTCTCTTTCGGAAGTTCGTTGCCCACTCGACGGCGCAGAAGGGCTGCGCCAGTTGTCAGGGACGAAGATGATTACGAGGAGGAGGAGGAAGCTGCCGAAGAGCACGGTAGTGGTATGCCCTCCGACCCTCACCAACTCGACGTGTCTAACAAATCCAGATACTATGGATGACTTTATCGCCTCCGAAGACTCCGAAGAAGACACCCGATCCAAGAAGCGAAAGAGATCCTCGAAACCAGCTGCCCCTCGAAAGCGGTCCAACATGTCGTCACCTGCCCCCACGCCCGATATCGATATCAAGGATAGCATTCTTGAAGATGAGGATATGATCGAGATGATGGAGGACATCGAAGGCTCCACTGCATCTCAGTGGAACTACAACCCTGCATCCACTGAAAAGCGCCCTGTTACAAAGCCCGCCGAGAGAACAGCAGCTCGAGATCCCAAGGTCAAGGAAAAGGCCTACACCAAGGACCCTGAGCAACGGTATCCCTGGCTTGCCAACATCATGGACAAGGAGAAGCGAACCCCCGACAACCCCGACTACGACAAGAGGACAATCTTTATCCCACCGGGCGCTTGGAAGAAGTTTTCGCCTTTTGAAACCCAGTATTGGCAGATCAAGCAGAATCTCTGGGACACGATTGTCTTCTTCAAGAAGGGCAAGTTCTACGAACTGTACGAGAATGACGCCACCGTGGGACACCAGGAGTTCGACTTCAAGATGACGGATCGTGTCAATATGCGCATGGTTGGAGTGCCCGAGAGCTCCCTGGACTACTGGGTGAACCAATTCATCGCCAAGCAGTACAAGGTCGCCCGTGTTGACCAGATGGAGACCAACCTGGGCAAGGAGATGCGTGAGCGACAAGACAAGAGCGGAAAGAAGGCTGACAAGGTCATTACTCGCGAGTTGGCTTGTGTTCTGACCGCTGGAACTCTCGTTGACGGCGGTATGCTGCAAGACGACATGGCTTCCTACTGCTTAGCCATCAAGGAATCAGTGGTTGACGACCTCCCCGCGTTCGGCATCGCCTTTGCCGACACTGCCACCGGCCGGTTCTATCTGTCCAGCTTTGTGGATGATGTCGATTTGACAAAGTTTGAGACCTTGATCGCTCAGACTGGTCCACGAGAGCTTCTCCTCGAAAAGTCTCATCTGTCAACCAAGGCGCTGCGCATTCTCAAGAACAACACGACCCCCACAACCATCTGGACTCACCTCAAGCCGGGAACTGAGTTCTGGGAAGCAGACATGACCCGTCGCGAGCTCGACTGCGGAAAGTACTTCAAGGTTGAGGACGCTGATGATGAGGTGTGGCCCGAAACTCTCCAGCAGCTACGAGATGATGATCTTGCAATGTCTGCGGTTGGCGCCCTTGTCTCGTATCTGCGCTTCCTCAAATTGGAGAGGCCTCTGCTGTCGCAAGGCAACTTTGAGCCATACAACCCCATTCAAAAGAACGGAACACTGATCCTGGATGGGCAGACGCTCATCAACCTCGAAGTGTTTTCCAACTCCGTTAATGGCGGGTCTGAGGGCACTTTGTTCAGCCTACTTAACAAGTGCATAACGCCCTTTGGCAAACGTCTGTTCAGGTCGTGGGTCGCCCACCCCCTGTGCAATATTGATCGCATCAACGAACGTCTGGATGCTGTCGAGATGTTGAACGCGGATCAGACAGTTCGCGAACAATTCGCCTCGCAGCTTGTCAAGATGCCCGACCTGGAGCGACTCATCTCGCGAATCCATGCCGGCGCATGCAAACCCGAAGATTTTGTCAAGGTTCTAGAAGGCTTTGAGCAGATAGAGTACACCATGAGCCTTCTTGGAGCTTTTAAGGGTGGCAATGGCATTGTGGACCGACTCATCTCGGCAATGCCAAATCTCGATGAGCCTCTGAGCTACTGGAGGACTGCTTTTGACCGTCGCAGGGCTCGTGAGGAGAAGCTCCTTATCCCCGAGCGCGGTATCGATGAGGATTTCGATGAGAGCTCGGATCGAATTGAAGAGATTAAGCAGCAGCTTGAGGATCTCTTGGCGGAAAAGAAGAAGGAGTTCAAGTGCAAGCTCCTCCACTTCAAGGATGTCGGCAAGGAGATCTACCAGATTGAGGCACCAAAGAGCATCAAGGTTCCATCCAGCTGGCGCCAGATGTCGGCTACCAAGGATGTCAAACGCTACTACTTCCCCCAGCTCACCCAGCTCGTCCGGGAACTTCAGGAGGCCGAAGAAACACACTCGCAGCTTGTGCGCGAGCTTGCTTCTCGGTTCTTCAAGAAGTTTGACGTCGACTACGAGACATGGCTGCAGGCCATCAAGATCATCTCGCAGCTGGACTGTCTGGTCAGTTTGGCCAAGGCTTCGGCATCGCTTGGCCACCCCAGCTGCCGACCAGAGTTTGTCGATGAGGAGCGCAGCAGCGTGGATTTCCAGGAGCTCCGACATCCCTGCATGATGAACACGGTAGACGACTTTATTCCCAACGACATCAAGCTCGGTGGTGAGCAAGCCAAGATCAACTTGTTGACAGGTGCCAATGCTGCTGGCAAATCCACTGTCCTTCGCATGGTAAGTCTCATTCTCAACAGTACTTTGACACGATACTAACAACATACAGTCTTGCATCGCTGTGATCATGGCCCAGATTGGCTGCTATGTTCCGGCCGTCTCTGCGCGCTTGACTCCGGTCGACCGGATCATGTCGCGTCTTGGAGCCAACGACAACATTTTCGCCGCCCAGTCGACATTCTTTGTCGAGCTTTCCGAGACAAAGAAGATTCTTTCTGAGGCCACGCCGCGGTCCCTGGTCATTCTGGATGAGCTTGGTCGTGGAACTAGCTCGTACGATGGTGTTGCCGTCGCCCAAGCTGTGCTTCACCAAGTCGCTACTCACATTGGCTGCGTTGGCTTCTTCGCTACCCACTACCATTCACTCGCGACGGAGTTCGAGAACCACCCAGAGATCCGAGCACGCAGGATGCAGATCCACGTTGACGATAAGGAGCGACGTGTCACATTCCTGTACAAGCTTGAGGACGGCGTTGCAGAGGGCAGTTTCGGTATGCACTGCGCTGCCATGTGCGGCATTTCAACGCGAGTGATTGAACGGGCCGAGGTGGCGGCCAAGGAATGGGAGCACACCAGCCGACTTAAGGACAACCTGGACAAGGCAAAGACGGGATGCTATATCCCACTGGGTATACTGAGTGACATAGGGTCGTTGCTTGGTGACAAGGGAGAGATGGGGGCTGAGGGCGTGGATGTTCTTCTCAAGGCTATTGAGGCGCTGTAAAAGCGCTATGGATTATGTGATTTTGAGCGAAATGCAGGGAAAGGGTTATGAACTGGAACAAGATGGTTCCACAAGGTAAAACGGGATATATCAAGGCGTGTCTGGCGTCGCTGTACATGTAACTGGGTCATCCCTGATAGAGTTGCGAAGGGATATACAGGCGTTAGATGGATGAATGGACTGAAGAAGTCGATAAAATGGCGAAGAATAATACGAGACCGGATAACAAGAAAACATGGCGAAAACATGGCTCACATACTCTTTGTCCCACGATGTCCCGGGGTGTTATTAAACACGTCACAGTTCATGAAAAACATCAGGTGAAAACAACCAGGTTGATAAGTAGATGCAGAATACCAAGTACACTACTGACAGACTAAACCAATGCCAGAACAATTCTTCTCGATCACACCTGCCTCTGTAAACACAAACAAACATTGTCATTCCTGAAAGCAGGTGAAATCAGACCCAAACACCATCCTCTCTATCACTAACGTCTGCATCCCTTGACACAGTCACTATTCTTTATCGCCTGGCGATGTATCACGAGACTTGTCTGCAGCAGCCTTTAGCTGCCGAACTCTACTCGACGCGCGACTGGGCTGACTGCTGGCCTTACCAGGCGTCTTCTTAGTACGCTTCGGAGTCTTCTTTGGCTTGCCTCCTGCGACGGGTCAGTTTGTGCCTTGGTCTGAACTCTGGAGTTACTTACCATCACCGCTCTTCTTTGCCTTCTTGGTAGCTGGACCACCTTCATCCTCTGCTTGGGTATCTTCGACTCCAGACTGAGAAGGTGTCGTCACTGCCTCGCCGGTTCTGCGTCTCTTGACACCGGCGCTGCTGTTATCGTTACTTGTCTGCTCCTGCAGCTCCGGGATGTCATCAACATCTGGTCTCAGATCATCCGCCGAGTCCGAGTCGCTCTGGTAGCGATACGCAGGATCATGCTCCGGCCGTCCCTGCCAGGGCTCCTTGCGCGTCTTCTTCCCCGTGCCGTCATCCCCAGGCATGCCAGGGGAGACCCACGACCCCGGGAACGGGGGCATGCCCTCGTACGGAGGCCAGGGAATGTCCCACCAGTCACTGTTATCCTCATTATTGGGATCGGAGCGCCAGACCGAGGCATGGTAGTCGGACGAGTTGGTCGGGTAGATGGTGCGCGCGTACGCCGGGTACTTGCGAGTGAACTTCTCCTTAAGATAGCCAATCTTCTTGGGCAAGTCGGCGGCGCGGATCCAGCCGCTGCGGTTGGGGAGATTGTCAGCTTCGCCGGGACCGTTGCGGATCTTGCAGCATCGGGCTGGGTCGGTGTGGAACTGTGAGGCTGTCAGTATACTTGAGTGCATGGGTGGGTGAGAAACGGGGATACTAACCTCCATCTCCTTCTCCCGATCGATAGGGGAGCGGAGGGGACTTCGACCTCGACGCTTGGGGGCTTTGCGGAGACACTTTGAGCAGTACATGTCATCATCAGGGTCAAAGTCAGGGTCGCCTAGGCCCAGACGTTTAACCCAGTCTGGAGATCGGCCGCGCCGTCTTCGCATGACACCCCCTTCGCCCTCCTCAATCTCATCGTAGTCATCGGTATCAGCACCATCATCCTCATACTCGCCATCATTTTCCCTTGCAGGCCGTTTTCCCTTGGTCTGCTTCTTCTTAGGAGTCTGACTTCTTCCCTGGGTGCCGGTGCTTCTAGACTCGCTCGCCGGGGTATAAGTAGTAGTGTCCTCAGAGAGCGGCTTCAGCTGGATCGGTTTCAGGGGCGGGAGGCGTCTGCCGCGAGAGGAAGAGGGGGCGTCACTTGGTGCAGCGGAGAGTTCATCCTCTGAGCCTACGCCTTGTGAGGAAGAGGGTCGAAGTTGGCCGGGGGTTGATCTTCTTCTAACACGGGATGGCTTCTTCGGTTTCTCCTTGAGAGTTTCCTTGGCGGAGACGGACGGCTCGTTAGACTCAGAAATCTGCGCTTCGAGAATTTCGAGCATCTCAAAATCTTCTGGATCTTCATCATGGACTTGGGATTCCTCTGCTGTCTCTGTGGTGGGAATAACAGAAGCAGGAGTTGCTAGACGAGAAGTTGGTCGACGGGGAGCTATCTCACGGCCGGGCGACGGCTGTGGAGTAGGACGACGACGTGGCCTGGGTGCGGGAGATGGGCGACGAGCCGGGCGCCGAGGAACCTCTTCCTCTACCCCTTCCTCCACCTCTTTTTCCTGCCGCTCTTCCTGCTGCCCTTCCTCGTCATCAGAGTCAGGGATCTCTATCTCATCACGGTGGGTGTCCCGCAGATGGCGACGATACTGCTTCTCCGACATGTCGGCAACATTTGCGCCACACTTCTCAACGTAGGCGCACTTCTTGTCGGGCCTCGGCGTGCCGTACACCTTGGACAGCATCCTCTGACCGATATTCCCCGCGCCATCCTCCTGCTCGGAGGCAGCGCGGTCCGCCGCCTCAAGATAAGCGCGCAGCGGTCGGTGATCCGGAAGCGGGGGCATCTGCGGAATACTGTTCCACGGTGCCGTCTTTGTCGGCTCCAGGATATCCCAGAGCTTATAGACGTGGCAGTCAAAGTGCTTGATACACTCTACCTCGGGTCGGCGGTTCCACACTTTTTTCTTATTTGCGTCGAGGCCATTGGAGAAGACGAATGACAGTCCGCAAAAGGGGCAAAAGTTCATCTCCTGCTCTGGGTGGAAGTGCTTGAAGTGTTCCCACACGCCACGCGAGTCGAGGTAGTCGATGTTGTTCTCATAGCAGTCTGAGATGGGACATTTTTTGGGGGGGTCGTCTAAGGAGGGCCGAGGCCCAGGCTGGTCATGCCAGGGGAGAGGGTACATGAGCAGGCGCGGAGGTTGAGATCGTCTTGTCTGCCACATGTCGTCGAGGATCCTCTTTATTCCTTCTGGTCCAACAGGGTTGGGGTTCATGCTCGCGGCGATTCTCTGAAACGGGAGGAGGCCATCATTTGGAGGTTGCGGCTGAGGCTGCAGCTGAGTTGCGTTCCAGGACGGTCGTCCAGGTTCAGGTTGGGACTGTCGTTGAGGTGGTTGTCCCCTTGACTTATCAATGGGAATCCCCCAAGGAGTGTACACGACCGGCGTAGGAGGAGGGTTGCGGCTGAACCGCTCCCCTGTCATATTAGCAACAGGCGCTCTCGGGACCTCTGGCCTTGGCTGCCGTCTATCCCAAACCGACTGCTGTGCTGCCGTTTGAGGAGGCACTTGAGCAGTGGGGGCGGGAACCCGGGCAAACACACCAGCAGCAGGTTGTTGCTTGGGAGCAGACTTGGGCTTGCTAACAGACTTGAGGCTCAGTGCTTTGACAAGTTCCGCCTTGTGCTGGGTGCGCAAATGCTCATTCTTCTGCTCTTGGTCCCACCACTCGAACAATGGCTCATCGCACCACATGCACTTGCGCGCCTCATGGGTCGTCTTGATATGCTTCTCAATGGCGTCCTTCTGATCGAGGCGGTAGGTGAACCTGCAGTCCTTAAACTGGCACTCCATGACACGCTTCAGTGCGATATTGCGGACAGACCAAAAGGCCTGCTGAAGATCAGCCTGCTCGGTCGGTGTGAGCATACCCTTGGACATCATGGGGAGGTTGTTGGTGGTCCGCAGCATCTTTTCAGCCGGTGGCGCGGTGATGGGAATGTTGAGTCCTTCACAGGACGGGTATGTCTTGGGATCCCAGTTCTCGTAAATACCTGGCTGGCGGGTCCACGTTCTGGTCCGGTCGTCCCAGTTGAACCGCTCGGTGAGCTTGGGGGGCAGAGGCGTGTAGGGACCAGGTGGGAGAGAATGGATTGACGCATCAGAGCGGACGCTGGCATCATCCGACTCTTCCTCTTCCTCTGAAGATTCTTGGTCGACTTCCATGAGCTCGGGGTTCTTGATACCGGCATCATCCTGGCCATGAGCCTGAGTGCTCTGCTCTGGTACCCGGTCAGTCTCTGCGACCTCTTCCCTGCTTGCCTCCATCATCGGCACATCCTCCGCTACTTCTTCGACGCGGGGTTGCATTGACCGCTGGCTTTCCTTAAACGCCTCGAACGCCTTCTCCAAATCGCTTGGCTGAGTAGATGAACCATGGAGTGTCGGAGTTTGGGGAAACTGCAGTACACTCGACGAGCTCGCAGGCTGAAGCGTGGACGGAGGCCAGCCAGTGAAGGTGAAACGCGTGTTTGGCGGCACCTGAGAAAGCTGTTTCCCCTCCGGCCTCGTGGTTGTGACGGTTCCCAACCTGCCATCCACCTTTTTCTTTGACTTCTTGACGAAAGGGAGGTTTGTAGAGGCGTCGGAGGCTGCGCTGACCAGGTGACGAGGCCAATTCGTCTCGCGCTTAGCAACAATATGTTCTGGGGCCATAATGTCGCGCCGGAGTCTCTTTCTGTCAAAGCCTTCTTCGGTAACGTCGTTGTGAATATCGTCCGGGTCAAACACCGTCACCCTGACGCCCCAGTGGTTGCTCTTGGGGATGCAGGTTTTCCAGTCCATGTCTGACTTTTTATGGAGCGACAAAGAGACGTCGCAAGCTGTGATTGCAAGCCGGATGTTGAACCACTCGTTCTCTGTCGTGGATGGAGTGATCAGGTAGGCGGGGGAGTCCGTGTTGGGCACCTCGAGGCTGTCCCAGGGGGGCAAGGCCTTGAGCAAGATGCAGTCGTGATAAAGCTTTTTATAGTCTGTCGTTTTACAGATTCTGGCAATCTGGTATTGGAGATCTTCCAGCCCGGCTGTCAGGGGTGACATTGAAGCCCAACAGTTTTGCTGGCGGTGAGACCAGGACGGAAAGATGCGGCTCTCCTCTTCCTTCCACTGAGGGAAGATCCAAAAGTAATTTGCCTGCTCTGTCATGTTCAACTGCGAGAGCTTCTCTCCCAGCTTGATACGCTGTTCAAGTCGGAAGGGGCGGTTGGCCGGTATCTGAAACACCTGAATGTCGCCTCCGTAGAGGTACAGATGTTGAGTATCGCCCCGGATCACAAGGATCTCGTCCAGTTTGCTAAGAGTGTCCGCGTCAAAGGCTTCGGTTACCATCGACTGGATGACGTCAAATGCCTTTGAGAAGGGAAATGTCCCATTCTTTGTGGATTGCGAGAGAAGATAAGGACGAGGCTGGGGGTAGTAGCCGGGCAAGATGAGAGCCGCCGTGTCTGACTCGAGACGCGTGCTGTCGACCATCCAACAGGCGTCAGGGTTGTTGATGGGGTGGAGCATCTCCCAGACCCATTGCATCTGGCCCATTGCGCCGTAAATCTCGGGGATCTCACAAACACGATCCGGGTGGTTAATGTCCTGCAGGCGGAACAGTGCATGCAGATGGGACGTGTAGCTCGGCTTGCCGTACAAGATCTCGATGGCAGCCTTGAGGTGGTCATTGAACTGGTTGGAGCCAAAGCCATCGATGACAAAGCTCGTCTCCTTGGTCTTGGGGAAGGGCAGGTAAGCGTAGCTGATGGCATCCTTTCCGGGGCCGTGATCAACCGCGTAGACGTGGCGACCAATCTTGACCAGATCCATGCTGAACTGGTCCTTGAGCGGCTCCCAGTGAAGCGGCTGCGGTAGCTCCGACTTGGGCTTGACAAAGAAGGCACAGCAGTTTGCGTGCTTGCTTGTAGTCACGTCGGTGAAGTGGTCTCGCAGGCACTTCATTGCAGGGCTGTCCTTCTTGAGCGGTAGTTGGTCGTCGATATTCTCCCACTTCTTGGTCTGTCGATTAAAGCAGGTCAAGGTGTACTTGAGAGTCCCAAAGGGGTCGTGGGTTAGCTCCAGGTGAAGCAACTGCCTGAGCGCTCTTGAGTACGAGTGCCACTTGCGAGGGACGATGGGGATGCATCCATTGTAGCCGTACAGATAGACCCATTCATCCTGAGGAAGTGCGGGCGTCTCGGAGCTGGGGCAGTAGTCGGGGTTTGTCATGGGATCTTCTCCAAAGTCCTCAGGTTCGTCGTCCGCGTCGCCACCTCGAAGGCCCAAGACGGGCTGGGTAGGGTCGTTGGTGGGGACCGGTATGGGAAAGTTGGCCTCTTCTTTGTCTTAAGAGTTGTTAGCTTGATGGTATTCACTAGGGAATTATTGACTCACCTCTGCGGCTGTCTTTTCCCAAGCCCCGGCGATAATGGGCCGTGAGGAACTGCAGCGGCGGCTGGACAGTGTAGTGCGCCGGGTCTGTCATGTCGTCTCCCATCAACTCAGCCAGCTCATCGAGCGGAGAGATCAAGGGCTCGATGGGCAGTCCAAAGTACAGCATGGTGAGCTTGGACGCCAGGCTGCGGTCGACGCCCTTGAAGCGCCCAGCGAGTAAGGCGCTGTACTCCTTGGTGTTCTTCTTCTGCAGCTCCTTGGTTTGGGGACGATCAGACGCAATCAGCAACTCGAACTCTTGACGAGTGAAATAGTCTGAGACAATCTCCTGGATGGTCAGGTCCGACTTGAGCAGCCCGTCGAACTCTGCAAGCATAAATGCCCACTCCTCATCTTGCGGCAAGATGGATGGGTCGACACGCTTGGTGGCGCTTTCGGGTGTCTGATACTTGGGTGGTTCTGAGCTGAAGGCGGTCGATATATCCTCCATCCTCAGATGAAGAGTGCAAGAACACGACAAGGAAAAGGATGACGGGCAAAATGACAGAGGTCGCAAGGTCTATCAGGTAAAATACAGAGACTCAAGGGAACCAACACCATGTGGGAGAGACAAGTAAAAAGTAATGTAAGAGACTAAGAATAAATTGTAAAGAATGCGCGGGCTTAAATCGACAAGAAAATGAGGTGAATGGTCGAGGTTGGTGAAGGGTTAAATCGCAGACGGTGATGAATGAGCTTGCTCGATGTGAATTGACACGCCAGGCTGCGGCGCATCCGCAATACCATTGTTCTTGAGTCTGGCGACCTGGCGCATGCCCTGCCAGGCGTGGGTTGGCATCATGAACAAAGAAACTCGGTTCTATTCTTTGAGCGATTGGGGTGGTGGTCTGTGTCTGGGTATTGAGCATCTCCCCCAGTCGGCATTGCCGTTGGTTCTTTGAAACACCAGCTCCCAAGTTTCTGTGCCTGTTAAACATATTTCTGCTGCCTCGATGGAAAAGCATGGCAATGGAGACCAGGCGAGTAGCAACGGCCTCGACAAGCAGCATGGTAGCACGTCACACAGCCGTGGTCGGTCACAGAGCTGGGAGCCATTGGTTTGGCGTCAGGTACAGGATGCTTGCCATGCGATCATCCGTGTGCCCACCTTCGCAACGGCCAATCCGGAATAGGGTCACAATAACTGGGTAAAATTAGAATGATGGAGGGAGAGGCTCAGGTGCACATCCTGCTGGAGCCACAGCCCAGCCTCCCTTGGCCTACCCTGTCTGTGCCGTAAACGGTAGTGTTCTTTGTTGAGCAATTCATATGGCCAAGGGCGGAAAAGAGGGGAAATATCTCGAATTCGAACAAAGAACCTGGTGTGTCCAACAAGATGATCGCTCCAACAGAGAGACACCGGCCGTGTATTGCTGTAATAGCTTCTTTGTCAGTTGAGCACCGGAGGTTGGTAATGCCATTGCGCATTCACGAGAAAAGCGACGATTGAGAGCATTGAATGGAGGTCGTTGATTAGAGTATTGTCAAGAATGTTGAAACCCGGCCTTTGTGTGCCCTTGACAGCCGCACTTGGAAGGCTGATTGTTGGTTCGGACCGTTGCGACGCCTGCGATCATCCGGCATGCTGCTTGACCAATTCCTCCAGCTTTTCTTGAAAGTCGGAAAAGTAATTGATTGCTTGGATAATCTTGCCTTCGCTCGACCCAAACCCGCTCCGGGTGAAGGCGAGCCTCCACGCGCTCTCGTCCTTGACCAGGGCGTGGTAATCCCTCTTTTCCCAGCTCTTGTTAGCAGGGCCCTGGGCAAAGTAGTCCCCCAGCTTGCCGTTCCAGTCCGATACGTCGGTCGAAGCCAGTCCGCGTAGAAGATTGGGCGAGATGGTGACATGCTGGATGCCTGCGAGCTGCATCACTTCGTCGACAGATGTGAGAGAAGCAGCGAGAACCTGAGTGCGGAACGAGTGGCTAATGTAGTACGCCTGTGCCTCGCGGCAAAAGTCGAAGGCTTTGTTCTCGTCAACGTGCCTGCGATCGTCAGACATAGAATAGCAACATGTCAAAGGCAACAACACACCCTTCTTCAAAGTGAACCTTGAGCTCATTCACGTAGGGAGCGATGTATGTGCATTGTGCTTCGGCTGCAAGAGCTGCCTGCTCCATGCAGAACATGGTGGTGGCCAGCGTCGCGATGCCTTTCATCTCGAGGGTGCGGCACGCCTGGAGGCCTTCCCATGTGGAGGGGATCTTGATGCACACCCTCTTTGTGTCGAAATCAGGCGCCAGCGCTTTGAAGATGTTGACAATTCCTTGCAACGCGGTTAGTTGGTCATTTAAAGCCAGTTCCAAGTATGGGACTCACGGTGCGCGTTGTCGACCGTCTTGGCCGTCGAGTAAGACAGCTTCGGGTTGGTCTGGATGTGCACGTAGCCCGTCAAATTGGGCACAGTTAAGAGTTGTAATTTGACCATCTTATCATGTTAGCATGCACACTTCCCCATGAACGTATTCATACCAGAATCTCAACCACAAACTCCTCAAAAGTCGTAGTGCCCTGCAGGTCCTTCAGAGTTCCGCGAGCATCTTGAACCGCCTCCAAGATCAACGACTTGTGATGCAGAAGAGATTGGCCGGCCAGCGGTCTCGAAAGCTCAAAGAAGGCAATGGCCTTTTATATAGATGCTTGTCAGCGGTGTTGCGCGTGAGCTCAAGGGCCAAAATCACCAACCTGGTTTGAAGTACAGTCCACAAATGGACCCAGCTCCCGAGCCACTGCATCAAGGTCAGTTGTAGAGTATTTAACAAAGATGATTCAAATCCGAGCAATCCGTACCCTCAGAATCCAAGGTATCGCAGTCGACCTGACTGGTCTTACGGAGAGCGTCTAACAAGGTCGGCATCGTCAAGGGGAAGCGGAGTTAGGGAGACAATCGACTCTTGTCAAGGTCAATAAAGATGTATTGTTTGAAAGTATGCTACAATCGAATTGAAACATCCGAAAGCAGAGATATTTTAACGCCATGGTTGTCCTGACGAACCCGCATTTGGTGGCTCGTACTTGGTGTTGATGGGCCGCGCTGGCAACCCCCCACACCCAAAATGATAACATCTGACAGACTTTTGCCCGTCATTCGCTCGGCTTGGCTACCCAAAAGGTTACCCTCGCCTCCATGTCCTCCATTGTGCGGCTGCAACTTCCATCTAAAACACCATGGGCGGAGCTGAAGAGGGGGGCCCGGCGACAAAGACGTCTCTAGCCCCATTCTAGGCTGCCGTTTTTCGAAGCTCCGTTTAATTCCCAGATGGGGAAGTCGAAGAGATTTCTTGGCCAATGTCGACGCCGAGACGTCATCATGTGGTGGAAACGCGTGGGTCGGAGAGATGGAGGTTTTGATGGCTGAACATGGGACAGCCACTCGGCCATGGGCCATTATCCACGGGAATTCTGGAGAACAGTATCGGCACTTGCCCGGTCATCTCTTGTTCCCGCGGGCCCGAAGATATGGAGCCGATTGACTTTAGCCGGAGACCGCAAAAGAGGCATCTCCATGATGAGATGGTGTGGAGGCTAGGGGGTCAAAAAAAAACATGGGAATTATAGATAAATCCTCATACTAAAGTAGGGCTAAACTTTATTAAAGATTCATATTATCAATAGCTAAGACTCGAGCTTCTTTAATAATAATATCTTTAAGCCCTTGAGGCCTAATAGTAGTCATTTGAGAGTTATGGTCGTGATAAGATCAGAGAGTCTTGTATTTTTGGACCCACAGGGGAGGGTTGAAGCGATGGCACCGTGGGGGCTTCAGAGGGGCACCCAGTTGGGTCTCCACGTGACAAGTCACGTTCTCTCTTTCATCACTCCAGACGCTTCCTGATTGGGCACAGCCCTCCAAGAAATCTGCCATCGCGAGGTCGAACCACCAGACACAGACAGCCCGCTTACGATCCTCCCCTCCAAGCTCCGCCTGTCGGTTATGGACTGAGCCTCGCTGACGACGGCCATGAACCCATCGCCAGGCGATCATGCGACCACCACGATGTCTCGTCCCCGCCGCGGAGCTCCAGTCCCTGCTCCTCAGGGCTCCCCGGAGCAGCGCATCGCGAAGATGCATGTCCTCCGCCGCCGCCTTTCCTGCGCCTAGAATGGCTGCTACTGCGTCCCCGAGAGGTGCACCATTTTTCCTGTCGAATAGGCTGTTTGAGCGGTCGAATTGCCTCGATTTTGTCATACTCCGCCGTGCCAATGGCATCTACTCTACATCCTCGGCATCCGTAAATCCCCATCCGACATTATCAACCTCAAATACTTCCGAATCCTCCCAATCCGAACCAGAACTTGCTCCTCACCGACGAAGACAGGCTCAACGCCGTGAGAAGGCTGCCGTCGAAGCTGCCGCTCGAGGAGAAACGCCACTTCCTCCCGATGCCTCGTCAATGCTCACAAGCCATGCCGCCTCACAACCAACAAACTCGCTCCGACGCAACTTTTCCACTCTTCTCTCGCTATCAAAACCCCGATTGACAATCCTCGTCGTCCTCTCCGCAATGGCCACCTATGCGCTGTATCCCGTTCCCGAGATGCTCGCCCCGAGCACAACCGAGACTCCAAGTCTGAGCCCGCTCACGTTACTATTCCTAACGACGGGCACCACCCTGTGCTCGGCCAGCGCCAATGCGCTCAACATGCTTTACGAGTCCGCCACTGACGCCAAGATGACCCGGACCCGAAACCGCCCGCTCGTCCGAGGCCTCATCTCTAAGCGAAGCGCTGTGCTTTTCGCCGTCTTGTCCGGAGCCATTGGAACGGGCGCTTTGTACTTTGGGGTCAATCCCACCGTGTCTGGACTCGGGTTTGCCAATATCGTCATTTATGCCGGCATGTACACCCCTCTCAAGGCTGTTACGGTGTTCAACACCTGGATCGGCGCAGTAGTTGGTGGTATTCCTCCTCTGATGGGCTGGGCCGCGGCTGCTGGTGAGGCCGCCACCAAGGACGGTTCCTGGCGAGAACTTCTGTTTGCCAGCGATGGCTCGTCCATTGGCGGCTGGGTTATGGCTGGTCTACTCTGCGCATGGCAGTTCCCCCACTTCATGGCTCTGAGCTGGCCCATCCGCGAGGAGTACAAGAAGGCCGGTCTGCGCATGCTTGCATGGACGAACCCAGCTCGCAATGGGCGCGTCGCTCTACGATACAGTCTCGCCTTCATCCCTCTCTGCCTATCTCTCTGCGCCTGTGGTGTGACAGAGTGGTCCTTTGCCGTCACCAGCTTCCCCATCAACGCCTGGCTCGTGCGCGAGGCAGTGCGGTTCTGGCGGTACGAGGGCAACAAAGGCAGTGCGAGGGGTCTCTTTTGGGCGAGTGTATGGCATCTCCCCGGTGTCATGATCCTCGCTGTTCTGCAAAAGAAGGGCATGTGGACTAGGGCGTGGAACAGCGTGTTTGGCGAAGAGGAGGGAGAGTGGGAAGAGGAGGAGCTGGAAGAGATGGTGAGCATGGCTGCTGTGGAGAATAGGTTACAGAGCGAGAAGCCCGCACGGTGACACAGGTGTGTGTGAAATGGGATATTGTAACAACAATTGTATGAGTGGTTAGAGGGAATGTAGTTATCCCGGCTCCAGTCGTGGGTTCATGTGTTGGGCGTCTCTCACACAACTCATCATATATCATCGTCATGTAGAACACATGTGTCAATAAACATATCAACAAGTAAACTCAGATTTCAACGGCAGTAAAAACGCTTTGTTATTCCCGATATCGCAATGTTTCGATAATTTGCACTGGCTGCTAGCTCCCCCTTGTTGTCATGGTATCTCTATCTCTAGTTATACAAAGGAGATGTAAAAACGCATTTCAATCCCCGCGCTTCTTGTTCCACCAATTTTGACAAAACCAAATAAAAACAAACATTAAAGCAGATTCACCAACGCCAAAATTGACAGTTAAAGATGGAGTGAAAAGTCCAGTTCATGCGTAGTCGTCGTCATAAATCCCAGAAGCACCAAAAACGCCAATGCTCGCCCGTGCTGCTCGCCATGCAGTGTAATAAAGGACAGGATCCGCCAGCGACATAGGCTGGAATAATAAGGATAGTATAATAAGGAATGGACGGCGAGGTGTGGGGTTTCTCTAGCAAGAGGAAGCAAAATGAAACGAGGTATAATAGATGAGTGTGAGGAGGTATAGGGGGTGGTGGCGAAAGAGTGTGAGTAGCTGGGTCAGGCTTAGACGCCAGCTCGTCCCGGTCGGTTGATGAGGTTCCCAATGCCCATGTCGGAGCTTTGGGGTCGTGTCGTCAAATACTGCGGGCTGTTGCCCTGGCTGTGTCCGTTCCCGTGGTGTCCGTAGCCGTGCCCGGCACTCGCGCTCGAGCTCACACTGGACGAGTATCCGTGGCCCCCGTAGCCGCCGGCGCCGTAGGCCCCCATGCCGTACTGAGCACCGCTCATGGCGGCCATCTGCGCCTGCGTCTGCAGCTGGTGGAACGAGGTGGCGGCCGAGGCGGGGACCGAGTGCACGACCGACGAGGTTGTCTCGGGGCTGCTATAGGATGCGTCTAGTTCGTCAACGGGTGTCAGGCCCATGCCGGAGATGCCGCTGTCGTCGTCATACCCTGAGAGAGCGCCGGACTCGAGACGGTCGCGGCGGGCAGCGGCGCGGGCGGCGCTTTGCAGATTCTTGAGGCCGTTGGACATGCACTGGAGACAGGAGGTTAGTGTTTGTATATACGAGAGTGTCGGTGTGGCGAGATACTCACTTTGGCTTCGACAACGTTCCACTTCTCACCGGTTCGAGCAGCGAGTCCACTCCAGATCTCCTTCCTCATGGCCATGTACTCCTTGGCCAGACGCTGGAGCTTGAGGTTGTCCCAGTCATCAGCGCCCTTCCGCTCCATCAACCGCTCGTGACGCTTGCGGCAGGCGTTGGGGGTCTTGGAGGGGAAGTAGTTGGCCTGGATCTGGCCCCAGTTGAGGCCCTGCATCCGCGCGGTGAGCAGCTGCTGGTCATCCTGAGGAGTCCAGGCCCCTGAGCTGGCGCGGTGCTGGACCGGCGGAGGGACCGAGACGGGAGGAGCTGTGGCGGCGGTGTAGGTGTCGTAGGTGGGCTGCTGGGTCTGGGCCTGGAGGGCGATGGAGGAGGCAGCGGTGGAGGGGATGCTGTAGTAGTTGGACGGCATCGTCATGCGGTTCTGGTGGGTGTATAGAGGAGAAGGGGCTAGAGAAACGGGAAGACCTGCGTTGTAGCGGTTCTGCGAGTTGCTCGAAGCCCGGGTGTGTTTTGGCATCATGGAGAAGGTGTTTGTGGGGTTGAAGAGAGGGAAAGGTCTTTTGGACGAATGATTCGAGATAGGAAATGGATCCTGTGGTGTAGATGGGTCCAGTGGCAAGGAAAAGATTACGGATTAAGCGTATGAAAGAGGGCGAGGCCCGGGTCAACCGGCCTGGTCTGCTTGGTTCCGGTCTTGAGATGAGAGGCCCGAAAGAAATGGAGACTCGGCCGAGCGAGGTATCCAGATGAGGGCAAGAATAACGAAAGAGATGGATGTAAGAGAGTAAAAGAAATCGAGGCCCAATGGTCAATGAAAGCGACAGATGGTTTCAAGCGACTAAGGAGAAGAATACCAAGGAAAAAAGAGAAAAATACTAGGAAGGCTGAGCGAAGGAAATGATGTTTGTCTGAGGAGAGAGAGAAAGAGGAGAACGAGGCCAAGGCAAGGCCGGATATGAGGCAGCTTTAAGGCCCCAGGAGACCATCGCAGGTGGATCGACGAGAGCAGAGAAAGACAAAGGCCAATCTCGCCATGAGCGGCTCTGGGACTGAAACAGGGCACCAGAGACAGAGACGGGGAAATGAAACCGCACACTTGTGTCTGAAGCAGAGGGTATTCCTCGAATGGGCCGCTGATATTGGCCGGGAAGGCGGCTGTCTGGAGCTGGGCGGTTAAGGAAGGGGGTTCGACAGGGCGGCTACGAGAGTGTCAAGAGAGAGCGGAGCTGGAAGAAGGGATTCATCCGTACTACGGGATGGGTTTGAGCAAGCGCCAGACATTTGGGGGGACCCGGCAGTCAGTGGGAAGAGGCAACAGGAGCATTGTTGATGGAGCAGTTGACATCTTGGTGGCGTGGGACAAAGTTGAGACGGGGACGATCATGGTGTGCAGATGCACAAAAGAGGGACTAGACAAGAACCCTCAAAGATCTCGAGAGCCAGCCGATTTGCAGATTCGGAACCTGTTCATGACGTCTGGCGGGGGGTCCTTGATCTGATGTGGCAGTCAGAGGGCGCCTGGGGAAATGAACGGGGTCGCTGCATTGCATGCAAGTGGTGGTGTGTGGGCAGGCAAAAAAGACGTGGAGCCAGAAGAGGAAACGGAAGAAGGTAAAGTTGATCCCTGACCCTTGAAGAAGCGCCAGAAAAGCCGCGCGCAGGGGAGGGATCCATACAGCCGGCACGAACGACGGGAAGACTTGCAGCGGCAAGGATAACAGGCGATGCGCATCATTCGTGCCGGGGCAGGAAGAAACAACGGGGCAGACGAAACGAAACAACCCCTGGCGATCTGCTGGACATTCAAATTCACCAGGGAAACAAGAAAAGTTGGCGCCCACGATCCAAGCTGAAGGCCTGGAGATGTATACAAAGGCGGTTTGGTGTTGAAAGAAAAGAATGGAGATGCACCCCGGCAATTGGGCCGGTGGAGCCTGCGGGCCGTCCAATTGGCCAGCCCTTCGAGGCGCGCGTCTAACAGAAGATTAGGCGACTCCCAAAACGGTTAGAGTCCAGCTATTTTGGGAGCCGTCCTATGCCCTGATTGGCAAGAGTGCAACGCTTGTACTCCACTGCATTATTTTGCAGCCGCGGTACTTGTCTTGATCCCATCGCAGGATCATGACAAGCGCTTCGGGAGGGCCGTCAAAAGGGCCGCTTGACAGCGGCAGGCGTGTGCTGAAGCAGACGGGGCGTTTCAGGTCGTGGTCAAGAGAGAACAAAGACCCACGGGTCCGCTGTGTGAGAGAGACGGGAAGATGTCATTGAGGATGGTCAGGAACGGGAGCTTGTTTGAGCTGCCATTATGACGAAATGTCGAGCCAGATGGCTTGCTTGTTGTGAGTAGATACGTACTGCGCATCGAGGAAGAGCGCTCCTTTACATATACGTTCTTCCAACTGTGAGCTAGGTCTTTGCCTGAAGCCGGAGCCTGGTGAGTGATCAGGCTCTAGATGCAGCCACATATGAATCTGCTGAACACTTTCATCTAGGAGTCTAAGTAGTAGTGTTGTTTAAAGTCAGATAAACAAAGATCGTGGTATTCTTGAAGCCGGTCCCGCAAGATGAAGCCGGATGGGCGCCAGGTCCGACGATGCCACAGCTCCCAGAATGTCATGATCAACCTCTTCCGATTAGACTATGAAACAAGCCATGTAGACAACGTCGTATCAAAAACTACCGGAGACTTAAATTAGAGCAGACTTTGGCAATGTAGCACGCGATATCGACCCCAAATCTTACCAGACATGGAGCAAGTGTCGACACTCCGAGGTAAAGATGGGACGACTTCCGCAACACACTGTCTCACGTTGATCGACAACTGACCATGAGACAAGAGCGCTTGTTACAGGCGGCTATTTGAAGCAGGGGGTTCAAGGCTGGTCGAGATAACGGGCCTGAGGAGAGTTCGTCTGGATTCAGCCGGCCTGGTGGCCACACCGGTGCCGCTTCTTCGGACTCGGACTGCGGTTAGGCGGGAGTTGGTGCTTATTATAATTAGAGGGAAGCTGAATAAGGTGAGGGTGAGTGTCTAGTGTTTTTTGGGGCGGTAACAGGTATGTTGACAACTCAGGGCTAGAGGGTCAAGTGCGGCTTGTATGTAGCCCGTTCAGTCTTAAAATAAGTCGATCCAAAAACAGACACAACAGCACACGCTACCAGCATCAATAGGCTTCTCATCATACTTCAAAGCACTTCACCGGAGTCGGTGTGGGTTAGCCGTCTCGATAAGTTCAATCTCTTCAAGCGCAGCTTTGTTCAAGTCTCGTGCTTGAGCGAACATGGATCAAGGGACCGCGACCATCGGGCATGCGACTACTTCAGCGTCGCGCTTTCAGGATACTCTATTCATTCCAGGCATGTGTACACTCAGCGTTTAAGACGTAGTCGCGGCCTTTAGTGTATGCCAAGCAGTATGGGGATAGTCCTCCTCCGCACAACGGCTAAGAAGTGACTGGAGGAGCAGGCTGCGACGTTGTAGTCATAGTTTTCGAAGACACTATCGATGCCTGTTCAACATTGAGTCCGCACTTGAAGCAGTCAGATTTGTAGATGTTTTGTATATAGCGAGGATTCTCGATGATGGCAACGTCTTCCTCATACAAGACACGCCTTCCACAATGGCGGAACTCGAAGAGAACGCAGCCATCTCGACAATTGAAGCAGCTCAACCCGCACTCATCAAGACTAGACAAGTCTCCCTAGTCTTCAAAGGCGTTTTTGAATGATCCCTGGTATATTGCAAGTCTTTTCAAAGTTGCCGTATCAAAACACGCATCAAGGGCCCAGCGTGGAGGTGACGGTGGATGTCGCGGTTGTTTGCTCAATTGTCGATGTGAGTGTAATTGAGCGATAGTTTTGAGACTTTTTGTGCTCTCAATTGAAGTTTCCACGGACGACAAAATGAGGAACAAGTTGTTGTGTCAATCGCCGTGGTAGAAGTGGAGGCTTTGTAGGGACCTGCGTCAATACCGACCGCAGCCAGAACAGCAACGAGACCAGCCACAAACCGTAGCGTTATATCAGAGCGTCGCAAGGAATGGCGACAGACAGTCAAAAGTTGTGGCTCTTTCAAAATACACTGTACTTCCCTGTGATAGCTTGTGCTCTTGTCTGCATTTTCGGGTTGCAAACTCCAACTTGAGCTGTGCACGCTATGGTCGTGACCAGGAGCTGGAAGTGAGCCACGGTATGGCAGGTCCAATCATCTCGTTCTCGTTTAATTGAGTGCCGAAGGCAGATGCTGTGGATCTGATGAGCACTGATGGTGGAGACTGGAGGCATTGTCAACGACGAGTTTGCCTTGACCTTATTTATAATATCAGCACAGTCTCCAACCCAGGACCAATACTCCCGTTTGTCGCACCAATTTACCAAAACCACAGAAGTGAGCAGCTCGTTTCATTAGATTCTTTTAGAAGAAACTGATATTGTAAAATTAAAGAGCCCCTTGGAGATTGTAAACACAGTTCCACACCGACTTGACCCAATTCCGCGATGCTTCAGGGTAGCCAACGCTCAGGTCCACGGTTCGCGCTCCATCGGTAGTGGAGAGGCAGACGTCAATCTGACAGACTCCACCGACCGTGGCGTGCAAGCAGGGATGGGCACCTCGTCCAGCAAATCACAAGACTCTGATACCTTCAACCCCCCCGCTTCAACTCCAAGCCTCACCCCTTCCCAGCCAAGCCACCCTACAGGATGCGACGATCTCTCCACCAGAGCTCTTCTCAATGGCCCGTCCCAGATCTTGTGAGGGCCCCTGATTGGCCTGTAGGGTCATGCGATTGCCTCTTTTGGACCTGCCCATGTTCATGCCCTCGTGCTCGACATTTGTACATACAGTACTACCTCGTAAAACTAGGCAACAAGGCCGCCGGCTTAACACATAAAAGGGCCCTTCAACTCCGGGTCTCTCAACTCCCTTTTACCGTCATCAACTCAAGCAGCAATGGACACTTCACCGGAAAACATCTTGGCCCAGGGCACCATCCTCGGGGTGCTCAAGACGCTGTTCCCCCGCGCTTCATACCTCCCCTTTGTCGCCTTTACTGTCATGCTCATCCCCTACTGCCATGAATACCTAGGGGATGCGATCAAGACACGCTTGGTCTCGACTGTTGAGATTCGTTCTCATGATGAAGTGTACAACTATGTCATGGGCTGGGTGACCAGAAACTCCATCTCAAGGGGAAGCCACCGGCTATTGGCATCTAGCAGCATCAAGAACGAGACAATGCGCGAGGAAGGACGTAACGGCACCGGAGACGACAATGAGGTTGACAACGGCGACATTGACCCCGCGTCTAACAGTCCTGAAGACCTACGGCACAAGATTTCGCTCTACAATGCTCGACCGCTGCTCTGGACGCCGGCAATGGGGACGCACTATTTCTGGTACGAGGGTCGTATCTTGTCCTTTACGAGATCAGTCGAAGACAGAGAGCAGACCATCTTTTCCCGCCAGCGCCCTGAAAAGGTTGTCATCTCGTGTCTGGGGAGAGACCCCACCGTCATCAAGCGTCTCATCTACAAGTCCCGTATCGAGTACCTGGAGAAGCAGCGAGGGCAGACCAGCATCTACCGTGCTTCCAAGACCTATGGTGATGAACTGATCTGGATGAAGTGCATGACCAAGGCTACAAGACCCTTGTCTACTATTGCGCTCGACGAGGACATCAAGCAGGACCTCATTAAGGATCTGGAGCGCTATCTCAGCCCACAGACCAAGCGATGGTATGCCAACAGGGGCATTCCTTACCGACGTGGTTACCTGTTCTCAGGACCGCCCGGTACCGGCAAGACGAGTCTGACACTTGCGGCGGCTGGATCAATGGGTCTAAACATTTACATGATCAGCCTCAATTCGCCTCTCTTATCCGAAGACACGCTCGCAACTCTGTTTCGGGACCTCCCGCGCACATGTCTAGTTCTGCTTGAGGACATTGACGCAACGGGTCTCACTCAAAAGAGGAGAACAGACCAGACGGGGGATGAAGGACCAGGCATTCAGGCCAAGGATCGCATTTCGCTATCGGGCTTGCTCAATGTCATTGACGGTGTCGCAGCCCAGGAGGGCCGCGTTCTCGTCATGACCTCGAACCACACAGAGAATCTAGATCCGGCGCTGCTACGCCCTGGACGAGTCGACTTTTCTGTCAAGTTTGGGCTTGCGACTACTGATACGGCTTCACAGCTGTTTATCCAGATGTACGAGGCTTCATGCGATGAAGCGACCGTTGGCGATGGAGAAAAGCAGGCCGTCAAAGTCTCATACGACAAGACCCCCCTGAGTTCTCTGGCGGCTGAGTTTGGAAGCAAGGTTCCCGAGTTGATGTTTAGTCCGGCGGCTATTCAGGGATACCTTCTTACACATCAAGATGATCCCGTTGGTGCCATTGCTGCTGTGGATGACTGGGTCAAGCAGCAAGCTCTCAACAAGGAACAAAAGTTGATTGAGGAGGCACCCAAGCCTGTGGAGGATAAGTCTGAGACAAATACGAGCGACAAGGATGAATAGCCCAGTTTCCATATTAGCCTGAGAGCCGTCGAATAGGAGTTGTTTGCGACAACAGCCAACTCCACCACATCACATATAGTATGCAGCCTAAAAGTAGCGAGAGAGCGCAATGACCGTCAATGCTTAAACTTGTTCAATATTCATGACTTGATCTATAATCTACAGCTTCCATCGGAGCAGCGTCAGAGAGTGCTTGGGGAACGTAAACAAGCCCTCGCCATTCCACTTGGACTCCTTGATGCCCACCTCCTCCTTCTCGGCCGTGTTGACAACCTTGACATCCTTGCCGCTCACGCTATGGACCTCTATATCCTTGCCCACGCC
Organism: Fusarium sp. JS1030; assembly: GCA_000966855.1. Taxonomy (NCBI): domain Eukaryota; kingdom Fungi; phylum Ascomycota; class Sordariomycetes; order Hypocreales; family Nectriaceae; genus Fusarium; species Fusarium sp. JS1030. The sequence goes on from JWIW01000100.1 coordinate 2,040,451, forward strand.
CTTGAGCTCCGTCTCAAAGTCCTTTTCCTCGTGGATGTTGACAACCGCCAGGTTGAGCACGCCATCCTTGTCAAGCGCTGCGCTGACATCGAGGAAAGGCGTCTCGATGGCGCCGCGGATCCAGGCTGGGTGCGTGTCGCCCGTGTACTCGCCTGAAAGAACATTTACGGCGACGGTGGAGCCGCGCATGTACTTGCTGTAGAGGAGAAGAGGCCACCAGGTGGATTGCTTGAGGATGCCGTCCTTTGTCGTCATGAGGGGAGAGATTACGTTTACTGATTGGGCAATGTTGGCCATGCCCACGTGCTTGGACTGGCGGACAAAGACGTTGAGCCAGACGCTGACGGCGAGGGCGTCGGAGAGGTTGTACCTAGCTTGTTAGTGGTGCTTGAGAGATGGATATCAGGGCAAGTACTTTTCTTCGGCGCCCTCTTCGCCAGGTGCGCGGACGGGGTCCCAGACATTCCACTCGTCAAAGCAAATCTTTTGTCTTCGCACACTGGGAGGAACACCATTCTCGATACGCGCAAGATCAATCAGGCCAGCCGTAATCTCGATAGCCCGCTCCGCAGATCGAGGTGCTAAACACATCAGCAAAACACCTCCTTCAGACTCTATGACACAAACTCACCGGTAGCGTTCTTGTAGTGGTCAGAGCTAGCAGTATAAATATGAATGCTGTGCATGTCAATCAGAGAAGCAGTCGTGCTGCCGCCCAGCCCGTGCAGGTCAAACTTGATGCACTCCTTGACCACGTACGAGTCCCAGGTGCTGTAGCCCGTCTCGCCGCAGAGGATGAGCTCGACGCTGGGATCGAGCAGCTTGATGGCCTTTGCCCACTGGTAGGCCTGCTTTGCGTAGTCTTCTTTTGTCATCTGGCCGACTTGCCAGGGACCCCACATTTCGTTGCCGAGGGCCCAGTACTTGACCTGAGGGGTGTTAGTGATATTTTTGAGGGTGGTGGTGAGGGGAGATGTACGTTGTAGGGCTTTTCGCGGCCGTTTTGGCGCCGGAGGTTGGCGTAGTAGCTGTTTCGGTCCGAGTTGCAGTACTCGACCCAACCGAGGGCTGTTTTGTCAGTGACATTCGCTGTCATGTTCTCGGGTAACTAACCTTCATCAAGAGTTCCTGCAACCGTCAGCATAAGACCATATATGGTTAGGGGTCTTGAACTCACCCGTTCCAAAGTTGAGGCAGAAATAGGGCTCAGTGCCCACAACCTCGCACCACTTGAGAAACTCATCCGTGCCGAATTCATTGCTCTCGGTGCCAATCCACGCAAGTTCAGGTCTAAACTCATCAGTCACTTCTTTATTCACTCTGACAGACCCAAAACTCACCTCGCGGGCCTCTTCTCCTTGGGCCCAACACCATCAAGCCAGTGATACGTAGCGACAAAGTTGCCACCGGGGTACCGCACGACGGGCACGTTGAGGTCCTTCATGGCCTCGATGACGTCCTTGCGGAAGCCATTCTCGTCGGACAGGGGGTTTCCCGGGTCGTAGATGCCGCCGTAGATGCAGCGACCCATGTGTCTTGAGGCTGTCAATCAATGCTACTCTGGAACCGGGGGCCTGGGAAGAATTGGAGGGAATGGAGTCACTCACTCGGTGAAGCCGCCATAGATGTTGTCGTCAATCTTGGAGATGACGGACTTGGGGTCGACTGTGATTGTTGGACGCTCATCGTCCGGGATGCGAGTAAAGGTGGCCATGATTGCTGCAGAGTGCAAAAAAACTACACACAGCAAGACACGAAAATGAATTATGTAGCAAGTTTGTCTGTTCCACGAGCGCGTCAATTTATGGTCAATTCTCCTTCAACACCTCCTCACCAAGCCCACGTTTATCAGACCGGTGGATACTTTTAAGCATGTCTCCTACGGTGCCTCAGCGAGCGGGGTGAATGCCTCTCACCGTCCCGGTTCGTGCGCTTGCCCCGGCGTCTACAGCGATTGGAGCGCTTCCACGGTCAAAGATTCCAACGGTCTGTTAGAGATCGGCGGTCAAAATGTCCCCGCACGACACGAGACCCGTTGCTAGTGGCGTGAGATCTTTCTCGGCCGGGGAGGAATTGGAGCCCGGAGCTAGTCCTTTGTAACTCCACCAGTGGCCGTGTCATGAGGTTGTCAGAGCCTAGGGGACGCCAAGCTATCGGATACCAAGAGGTGTCAGTTGAGCGCTTGTGCAAAAAGACGCCAATGGCTGTCTCCGGTGTCAGTAGTACCGAGATAGTATACTATGGTAGGAGGCATAAAGGCATAAGTAGTCCCCCCTCCATTACGCAAGCGGACCTACTTTTTCATACTTTTACTGTACTAATAGCTATAAATAAGGCTCTATAGAAGGTCTCTTCTTATAGCCTTCCTTTTCTTCTTTTTTATATTACTTTCTTAAGCTAGCTAATTAGATATTAAATAACCTAATTAAATTGCTTAGTTAGCTATAGTAGTAGCTCTACCCTCCTAGAGAATTAGATTACTTATATATTAAGGCTTTTTATATATATATAATTAAGCCCTTTATTAGGCCTTTTAATAAGCTATAATAGTTATATATATAGTTATAGCTATAGCCTTACCTAACTACGCTATAAATATTACTATAATTAGCTTATACTTATCTTAATTAAGATAATTACCTTTAAATTTAGACCCTTATAGGGGTTAGCTTTAGCTAGAGAGTAATTAGTTAGTAGCTCTATATATTATATAATTAAGTCTATTATATACTAGCTAACCTAGCTATACCTTAGAAGAGGCAAGGCCGGCTTTTAATATTAATATTATTATAGACTAAAGAGCTTATTAAGTAGGTCTATACTTCCTTAGCTAATAGGCGTATTCCTTAGGTATAGATCCCTATTATAATTAATTAGAGCTACTTATAGTAGGCTATTTATATAGCCCTATAGAATATAAGTTTTAAATAGTATATAGCGCGGCATAAGTTACCTATTTTAAAAGAAAATTACTAAAAGAAGTTAGTATAAGCTAAGTCTTATAAAAACTAGATTTTTAATTAATAAAATTATATCTTTTAGACTAATAAGATTTAGATTATATAAGCTTATTATAGGTATATATAGGTTATATATTAGCCTAGAGAGGAATTTAATTTAACTTATATTATTAAGTATTATATAAAGCCCAATAGCTAGATATAGTAAGGTAGCTTTACTAGCTTAAAAAAGGGCCTAAGCCTCTTTTAAGAAAAAAAGTAAGGCTAGATTATAAGCGCTACTTATTATAAGTATATTATATTAATTATTAATAAGTATTTCTATAATAAGGTACTAGCTAAGTAAGAGCTGGTCTTAATATAAGATAATATAGTAAGCTATATAAAAAGCTATATATTAAGTTAATTAACTATACTAGGAATCTAGGTTATTAATTAGCTAGCCTTCTTACTAGATTTAAACCTAATTAAGTATATATAGAATTAGATAAAAGACTATATTAATAAGTATTATCTTAAGAGGCTAAGCCTAATTAGGCTTAAGGTAGCTATAAAAAAGGCCTAGTTAATTATACTAAAAGAATATTTTTCTAAGCTTATTAATATAATAAACTAATATTATAAAGATATTATTATAGCTAATAAAATATATATAAAGTAATAAGAAAAAAATAAAGTAAATTAAGATTCTAGCTAATTAAAAGAGAGATATAAAAAGTAACTTTTTATTATATAGTATAAATAGCTTTAAAATATAGTGCTTTAACCATAATAGACCCACTTTTCTATAATAGAGGGGGGACTACTTATGCCTCCTACCATAGTAGTTTACTTCAGTCAACCTCAACACCGAAAGACTTTAAAAAACTGGAAACATTCCGCTCATCTCTCCCCTCGTCAACTCCGCAACTCCTTACTCTCCCCATGGGCTCATACCCGCCAACGATGCCCAAGACGGCAGCCAGCTCCGGCAGACCCGCCCGTTGGTCCATGCGGGGGAATAACGAAACCATGAAACCGGAACTCATGTAATAATTCATCGAATTGCCTGTTTGATGACGATGGTGGTTTGCTTTTCCCGCAGAGCCGCACGGTTCATCGGCAAGTTGGATGCTACATTGATGTCTTTAAAAGGGCTGCTGCTCGCCCATCGATTCAGCCTCATCTATCTCTCACCTTTAGAGTAAAACTACAATCATGGCCCTCCCTCCAAAGTGGTACCAGTTTCTCGTTTCAATTTTTGCCTCACTAGGCTCTCTGCTCTACGGCTATGACCTGGGTGTTATTGCAGAAGTGATTGCCTCTGGCAACTTTAAGCGCCAATTCGGAGATGATCCAAACAAGACGTGAGTCTCATCCCTCTACTATCTGCTCCTGATACTGACTCCTCCAGCGGCGCTGTTGTGTCCGTCTTCACCGGAGGAGCCTTCTTTGGCGCCTTCTTCGCCGGCCCCGTCGGTGACCGTCTCGGCCGAAAGTGGACCATCCTCATCGGCGCACTCATCTTCATTCTTGGCGGCGGACTGCAGACTGGAGCTACGCACATTGACTACCTCTACTCTGGCCGCTGTCTCGCTGGTGTTGGGTAAGTGACACGTACAATCCCTTGATACTTCCACTAACACCGTCAGCGTCGGCTTCCTCGTCATGATCGTCCCCGTTTATCAGGGCGAACTGTGCCACCCCAACATCCGCGGCAGAGTAACCGCCCTGCAGCAATTCATGCTCGGCGTCGGCGCCCTCATCGCCTCTGCCATCGGCTACGGTACTTATGTCGGCTTCGAGGACCACGACTCCCGCCAGTGGCGTATCGCCCTGGGCATCCAGTGCGTCCCCGCCGTCATCCTCGCAGCCCTGATCCTCCTCTTCCCCGAGTCCCCCCGCTGGCTCGTCGCCCACGGCCGCGTCGAAGAGGGTCTCCAGACCCTCGCCCGGCTTCACGCCCACGGCAACACAGAGGATGCCTGGGTGCGCGCCGAGTTTGGCCAGATCCAGGAGCGTATTACTATCGAGCATGAGCACGCTGCCAAGAGCTACAGCGAGCTATTCACTGACAAGTCCTGCTTCCGTCGGTTGTTTCTTGCTGTGGCTATCCAGGCTTCTGTGCAGATGACGGGTGTGAGCGCTATTCAGTACTACTCTGTCGCCATCTACGCCAAGATCGGAATCGCGGGCGACGAGACGCTGCGCTATCAGATGATTTCTTCAGTCATCGCCCTCGTTGCGCAATTTACTTGCATGGTCCTCATTGACAAGACGGGTCGTCGCAAGCCCCTTATCGGCGGCAACCTCTTCAACAGTTTGACCTTTATCATCGCTACCGTCTTGCTCGCTAAATTCCCACCCGGCTCTGATAATTCCAACGGCGCTGCTGCTTGGGGCTTCATTGTTATTACGTGGATCTACAACTTTTCCTTTAGCTCTACTTGTGGCCCTCTGTCGTGGATCATTCCCGCAGAGATCTTTGACATGAAGACCCGAGCCAAGGGCGTGTCCATCGCGACCATGATGTCGTTTGCTTTCAACACCATGATCGGCCAGACCACCTCTGTAGCTCTCGACGAAAAGAACGGCATTGGCTGGAGATGGTACATTCTCTTCATCGTAAGTTTTCTTGTCAGCATGTGTATTTCTATTATTGACAGTTTAGGTCTGCAACTTTACAAACGCCGTCTTCTTCTGGGCCGTCCTCCCCGAGACAGCCCACCGACCCCTCGAAGAGATGCGCTACCTCTTTAGCGAAGCGCCCCTGTTTGTGCCTTCCATGGACAAGGCCAAGTTTGCTGCCGGTCAGGACCTTGAGCGGCGAGTGGAGGAGGTTGAGCAGAAGCAGGAGATGTCCCACCACAACTAGATAGAAGACTGCACTTGTATGTAATTATCCTATCTAAACAAGACTCTTGCCAAAGAACTCGACCAAATTTTCCCCCGCCTTATCAACCTTGTCATACAAATCCGCATGCGTCAACCCCTCAAGCACAACCAACTCCTTGGGCTCCTTTGCCTTTTCGATCGCATCCTCACTATACCACCTCGTCGCCGCCCTAGTCCCCGTGATCATCAACAACGGCCTGGGACTGATCATTTCTATAAAAGCAAAAGCGTCAAAGTTTCCCATGATATCCCAGCTCCGCGGTATACACGTATTAGTCGCCCTTTCATGAAAGCCTCGCGGCGTGCGGTAGTAGCTCGCCAGATCGCGAAATGATTCTGGAAAGTCTTCTGAGAGGTCGGAATACTTTTCGGGCAGCATGTGAACGATTGGTACTTTTTCGCCTGTTACGTCGCTGTTTCTGTCTGCTGCTGCGGCTTCGAGTTGGGTCTTTAGGATGTCCATGTTTGACGAGTCCTTGTCATAGCCTCGACGGGCCATTGTGCCTGCGCACACAGCCGCAGCCGTTGCGCAAGCTTTGATACGAAGGTCTGTCTGCGCTGCAAAAGGAGCATACCCGCCAGAGGCACAGATACCGAAGACACCAATCTTGTCACTGCTGACTTCTTTCAGGCCGGTGAGGTATGTAACAGCACACTTGATATCCTCGACACGCTGATACGGATCTTCTAGATCACGCGGCTCACCCTCTGACTCGCCTTGATACGCAGCATCGTAGGTAAGACAGATGAAGCCAGCCGGAGCGAGGACGCGGGCGTAGTTGGTCGGTGACTGTTCTTTGATGGAAGTCCACGGGTGGCAGATGACAATGGCGGCACCGTTGCGATTCGGAGCGCCAGGAGGAGGCTGGTAAAGATGGCCTGCCAAGTTGAGGCCGCGAGAAGAAAAGGAGACGTTTTGGGGAGTTGTAGAAGCCATGTTGTTTGTATTGCTGAGACTATACTGACTGAAGATGCAGTCTACCTCCCATTATATACACCACCAACCAACTTCTCAACACTTCCATTGCGATCTCTGATGAGTCTGACGTAGGATCAATGTAACGGTGTGAATAGCACAGAGAAATGAGCTCGCGTCGCGCGTGGTGCTTTTATCGGGATCGAGTTTCGGACACCCGAGAATCTTCGGGGTGGAGTCCCGAGTCCGTCCCCCGGGAGCGCCACGCTAGTACTATGACTTTGATAGGTGTCAGAAATCAGGTCATTCAACGTTCCTTGGCTTGATGACCGGAGGAGACAGCATAACTCCGTTGAATATGGCTTTCGGGCATGCTTTCGGGGTGGCTACTGAAGGTTCAAGGTCTGGGTCCTCACCATCCGTCTGGCTTGGGCTGTTCCTCATCCCTGAAAATTGGCTTGTTCCTTTCCCACGTGTCATATTGTATTTTGGGCTGTTCATATGCACCGGTCGCCCATGCGAGATGGCGCTCCTTGTTGTGACAGCTCTGCGTGCCATCACTGGCTGCACATACACAAGCGTGGTGCCTCAGTGAAATGACATATCGGCATCGACATGTAGGCACAAGATCGGGGATACAGAGATAGCTTGGGTTGATCATATTCTTCTAATGAATTCCTATTGATGTATTCTTGCATCAGCCCTCCCGGAGGTGAACGGGGATCGGCACCGGAGTGGGTCAACCACTCCGGATTGACCGTCCGCCAGATCACTAACAACTCCATATCAAGTAAACTCCAATCGAAACAAACCCCCATCCCATGTGAAACGCCTTCATCCCGCAAGTAGCAACTCATCCGCAAAAGCACCAACCCTATCCCTCAACTTGTCCGAAACGCCCTCCTCAACCCAGAAATGCCCTGCTGTCGTGACTTCATGCCCATGAAACAGCGACTCCTTCCGCTCCCGCAACCGCGTAGTCCATGCCCGTAATCGACTTGCTGCTACGAATACGTCCGTGTCTCCAAAGACGGCCAGAGTAGGATTCCAGATGAGCTTCTCCTCGGCGGCCACCTCGTGGGGATCCTTGTTCTTGACTAGCGCTGAGGGAACGAGGGACATTGTAGCTAGGTGCGTAACAAGGCCTAGCGGCGGTGAGATCATCAAATAAGCTGGCCTGGGCATCGTGAGGTCCACGATCGTTGGGAGATGTTCGCCTGGCGGAGGAGCAACGGGGGTATTTTTCGTCGGAGGTGCATGAAACAGCTTCTGCCCGTGTTTTCCAGAACGGGCTTTGGCGATAATTTCATGAACGCCGCGACGAAACCTTTCCTCATCGAGTGAGAAGCTTCTCCTTCCACCCTCGTGGCTTCGCCTTGGACTGCCGCCCTCATCACCCCCAATCCTGACGCCTCGTTTGCTTTTACCTCTCAACGAACCATGCTCTTTCATTGCCGTTCGTGCACTCGCAAGAACAACATTCTGCTGCTCTGCTAAATGTGCCGCCCTGAGTCGCACCTCTGCTGCGTCTGAACCTGCAATAGGGGATATGAACGGCTGTAGAAGGGCGTCGAGCGGAGGAAGCAAACTCGTGACCATGGCTCCGTACGAATATCCTCCCATGAGAAGCACAGGGCGCACTCGAGCGGGATTGACTATCGTGTTGGCATCGGGAGAAGTATTCGATCTCGTCGGACTCGGGGGCATCAGACTATCGGAGGATTGCGGCCGAAAGGGATCGAGGTAGTGCACGTAGTGAAGAATAAACGCAACAAAAGTCGCATAGTCGTCTCGTTCAGGCTTTGCCGTCCACGATGTCCTCCCCGCTGATCCATGCGCACCTCTACAGCAATTAGCACCGGTACCTCCATCGATGGACACAACAAACCTAAAGTTAAAGGTGCCCACTAGAAACCCCTTGCGCAGCAATTGCTCAGCAGCTGTGTCCACGACGGGATCATCGTAGGATCCCCCAAAGGGCGCATACGGGTGCGCTACGACGGCGGCATGGCGCTGCCAGGCTGGGGCGCGGGGGCTCGCTGACAGCGACAGCGGGTGGTAGACGCGGCAGTCAAGAGTCAGGCCGTCGTGGATGCTGGGTAGCGTCAGTGTCAAGGTCGGTTCCGGCAGCATCTCTGCCGTGTCATCTTGGTCGATGTTGCAATCGAGGTTTGCTGTGAGCAATTGCGTGGCAAAGGGAGTCGAAATGGTTGGTGACGAGGGGATCTGGGTGAGATCTGGACCTGAAGTGGAGGAGATACGTCAAGCTGGGGCACGGACGGGGAAGACGGGGCTTTTGAACTGAGGCCCAGTTACGTCAGGGGGACAGGGGCAATTGGTCGAATCAATGAAATGTTAATATGCTCATATCTATGCTTCTACTCGTTTTAATAAATATCACAAAATACTCATTGGGCCTTCTTCTCGCCCGCATCTTGAGCCCTCTGCCTCCGCCTCTTGATCCATCCTCTCAGCTCATTAATCAACCCCATCACCAACGGGACACCCACGGGGCCAAGAAGCGGGAGATACACCGCGATCTTGTGCTCGTCGGGGAAATATAGTTGCCCGACCATGCTCTTTTCGAAAAATGCGCGTTCAGCCTCCTCCTCGGCAATTCTCGCGTGTCGCAGGCCAGAGGGACCACCCAGGCTTGAGCAAGCCTTTTGTAGGTGATCCATAGTCGACGCTACGCCATCGGCGACGCTGCGAGGGATGGAGATTGATGGAAGGGCGAGCGACAGCCTGGCCAGAGAGCCAAGCGTTGATGAGGCGCGTAGCAGCAAATCTGCAGAGCGGATGCGGGACAGCGTGGACAACCTCAGCGGCAAGGATCCCGATTGGGGTGTGCCCAGAAGCGACAACAAATGCCCGTTAAAGGTGAGCATTGGCTGCTTAAGTGTCTCGCTCGACACATGCGTCGTAGTCTCGGGAAGCTTGAGCAGGTACACGCTGCCCCACTGAGGGAACATCCACGACTGCGCCGTCTCAGCCTCTGAATCGAGGCCAATGTTTTGATCGCCAACGTAGATGACGAAGTTGACGGTCGGAGCACCACCGATAGATGGCGACAGAGGCCACTCGGCGGCATTGATAAAGGAAGCCAGATCATCCTTGCTCAATACCTGCGACTGAGCGCCTGGTGTCGCATAAAGCTGCACTTGGGTATCAATGGTAAAGTTGTGGATCGGGCCCAGAACATCAAGCATGGGCTTCATGTATTCCTCAATAGCAGCCTCAATGTCCCAGTTGTTAGGAACAGCGCCGCCAGTAAAGAGCGAAAAGGTGAGATGGTATGTAGGCGAATATCGTAAAGATCGCGTGGTGCGCTTCGATAGCTGTTCGACGATTTCGGGACTCAAGCCTTGGGGTCGGGCATCTGGCCCTGAAGAGGTCGATAGAAGGTAGGAAATGATGGATTGTTCCTCCGAAAAGGTGGACTGTAGTTCGTTCGCGATGTAGGTCGCAAGGGCGGACGAGGACGAAGAGGCAGAGGGGACAGCGTTCGGCGGGTATGCAACGTTGAGAACGGCCGAGTCTGGATCTAGAGAGGCCGAGTTGCTCTCACCGGGTGTGAGTTGGATAGTCAAGGCGACATGGGAATCGTCGTCGGAGGGAGTGGGCGAAGCCCCAGACTTGGGAGCTAGCTGGAGACGGAGGTGGTGGCCAGAGAAATCGTTATGGTCGTCGAGGGCATGCTGCGTCAAACGTACAAGATTCTGCGCCTCGCTCTCCTGGAGCGAATCGGCCTTGATGGAGATCTGGAGGGGAAAGACAGGTCGACAAGCCTACACCAATTAGCGACACGAAGCACATTGCGACGGACACAATCTCACCTTGCCCTCAGCCCATTGCAGCATGGCATCGAGGGGCAAGTTTGCGCGGTAAATAGTAGTAGTACTCCACCAGATGGGAAGACCAAGGAAGAGCACAATCAGCCAGAAGGAGAGGACGACGCGAGTGCGCCGGGTGGTGTCGGAGGGCTTCTCAGGAGGGGGCTGCTTCATCTGCGACGATGCGGGCTGCGCTTCGGCAGCGGCGGACGGCGCCGCCGAAGTGGCTTGGACGTCGCCGGGCGCCATGATGCGGTTCCGGGAGGATTCTGTACAAGAGACGCGGGGGTTGAGCACCTTGTCGACTCTTATCAGAGCTGCCCTGCTGGCGTCTGGAGATGGTAGCTTAGACACGATATCACGATGTCACGTGAAAGACCGGCGTCTCGGGGTGTGTAAGCGCCGAGGGCCGATGTGGGGATGAGCAGAGTGAGAGGCACAGCATCGACCCGAATTGGAGTTTGGGCCTGGATCACAAGATACACCGAAGGACTTGGAGTGTTGCATTCAGTTTCTGGGCATTTGGTAGTGTTTTTGTATCTGTTGTACTGAGGACTTGTGCGTGACCCATTGTATGACCTGGGTCGGGAGCCGGTCCAAGGACATCTCGCAAGCGCATAACAATTGAGTTCATGGACTGCCTTCTGTGTAACAATCAAGTGTCTATACAAAATCTACTGCTTACCTAGGTACAAAGGATCGCAATCTAGATAAGAGATCGCCAGGCCCGGTCAGCATAGGCCCAACGTTAAAGCATGTGGTGTCAGCACTCCAACCCAATCCTTCCGACTCCAACTCGACGTCGACACTTGCAACAACCCTCTTCTTAACAACTTCCTTATACACCATTCAAGCATCTGCCCTCCCGCAACACTTCCCTTTCCCAGCCAAGCCCCCCTGCAGTGCTTCCCCGGATCGCCAACCCCGCGTCCGAATCTAGACATGGCGCGCCGGAGCCGAGGCATCACAACATATTTTTACTGTCTCGTCCGCCGCAACGTGGGTCTCGCATCTTCTTGCGACGGAGTAAAAGAGACAGAATGGGTAGCTTGACTCGGGGATTTTACCACGACGGGAACGACTTGACTCGATGATGCATGTGGGCCCTATCCGGCGACAGTCAACAATGGCTAGGAACGACGTCTCCCTTTTTTCTCTCGTCACACTCGTTTACGAGTATTTAACCCGAGATATCATATCATCTGGTTTTTGAGGGTCAAGGACCTCGTCTCGGCTGCTTCAGTGGAGAGATCGGTGTCGTCACTCGCCTCCTTATCGCTATCGGCCCATCGACCCACGTCAACGCCGTAAACGGCCCCGAGCTTCGCTTCTCAAGCCGCCAGGTCCGACGGCCTCACCTCCAGTAATCGAGTATCAATAGCAGAAATACGACATAGAAATGCCAGGTAAGTTCGCTGGAGCCTTATACAGTCAAAATACTCATATGTACAGTCCCTCTCGCCCTCGCGGCCCCCGCCGCCGCTGCAACTCTTGCATACCTCAACGCCCGCTCCTCGACATGGTACGACCTCTTCCTCCTGCGCTGCGTCCTCGCCGCCGTCGCGCGCATGTACTACCGCGAATTCGCCGATCGCTTGAGTCTCTTCTACCTCGTCGAGGCCATCGCCACGAAGCCTTCTACTGCAGACAGACCCTTGCTCATCTTTGAGGGAAAGCGGCTTTCGTATGCCCACGTCTACGATCGCACGCTGCGCTACGGGCAGTGGCTAAAGAAGGAGCTTGACGTAAAAAAGGGCGACATTGTTGCCATTGATTTTCAAAATTCAGATACCTTTGTGTATCTGTGGCTTGGACTCTGGAGTATTGGTGCGAAGCCGGCGTTTTTAAACTACAACTTGTCTGGCGCGTCACTGGTGCATTGTCTCGGCGCTGCGACGACCAAGTTGTGCATCGTGGATCCGGATATTGAGGAGAATGTCGGACAGGATGTGCGCGACGAGCTCAAGGATATTCGCTTCGTCGTTCACACGGCAGAGGTTGAGGCGCGGATTCTGGCTACGGATGCTGTTCGCGCTTCAGACTCCGAACGTTCCGAGAAGAGCCTGTCCAATATGGCTATTCTCATCTACACCTCTGGCACGACAGGCATGCCCAAGGCCGCCGTCGTGTCGTGGGGAAAATTGATCGTAGGGGGCACAATGGCTGAAAAGCTCCTTGGTCGCGGAAACGGCGACGTCATGTACACAGTAAGCACCCCCTTTCTCATTTTTGGACTTCAACTGACTCTGCCAGTCCATGCCTCTGTACCACTCCTCGGCATCAATCCTCTCCTTCTCAGCCACCCTCCTCGCCGGAAGCACCCAAGCTCTCGGCCGCAAATTCTCTACCAAGAAATTCTGGCAAGAAGTAAGAGAGTCCGGCGCAACATCTATCCAGTACGTAGGCGAGACGCTCCGTTACCTCCTCGCAGCGCCGCCACAGTATGACCCCGAGACAGGAGAGTGTCTTGACAAGAAGCACAATGTGCGTGTAGCGTTCGGAAATGGACTTAGACCAGATATCTGGAACGAGTTCAAGGAGAGATTTGGCGTCGAGGGCATCTGCGAGTTTTATGCTGCTACAGAGGGAACTTTTGGTACTTGGAACCTCAGCAAGAATGACCTCACAGCTGGCGCCATCGGGCGCAATGGCTGGATATACAACCTCGTCATGAGCTTCTCTGTGTGTCTTGTCGAAGTCGACTGGGCAACAGACCTCCCACGCCGCAACCCCCGCACAGGTAGATGCTACAAAGCCCGGAGCGGCGAACCGGGCGAGATGCTCTTTCGCCTCCCCTCGGGCGACACCCACGGGCGCTTTCAGGGCTACTACGGCAACAAGGCGGCCACCGAGGCAAAGATTCTGAGGGATGTGTTTCGCAAGGGCGACGCGTGGTTCCGGACTGGAGACGTAGTACGCTGGGACAGCGACGGACGCATCTACTTCCACGACCGCATTGGCGACACGTTTCGCTGGAAGGGCGAGAATGTGTCTACCGCAGAGGTGAGCGATGCTGTCTGTAAACACCCGCAAGTCAAGGAGGCCAACGTCTACGGCGTGTCACTGCCGCACCACGACGGCCGGGCTGGCTGTGCGGCCGTGTACCTCTCCTCAGACCCCACGCCCGAGACGATGCACAGCTTAGCTGCCCATGTGCGCGAAGCACTGCCCAAGTTTGCGCGCCCGCTGTTCCTAAGAATCGTGACCGAAATGGGAGGCGGTCAGATCACAGGGACAAATAAGCAGCAGAAGCACGCGCTGCGCGAAGCAGGCGTAAAGCCCGGTGGTGAAGAGGCCTTGGGTGAGGTGTACTGGCTGAAGGGGGAGAGCTATGTCCCTTTTACAGACAAAGACTGGAGGGAGATGGAGGGAGGAAGAGTCAAGCTGTAGCATGTACTATACGCAAGGATACCCATGAATGTTAATATTTTAGTAGGACTATCTTCATGTCGCTTCGGTTCCCTCTACACTGGTGTATGTTGACGCAACCGCGCATCTAACCGAATAGACGAGCCCTCGGACCTCGTCGATCCCGTCAGCTCGTCTCGACATGTGCTTCTATTCCCTAGTCCCAGGTGAATTAGTCTACAGTGCGCCATATGTTATGTTCTCTTTGTGTCCATCCTAGTCATGGTCCATGTACATTGCAACTGAACATCCTCCTCCCATCCACATATGCCCTGACTCCTTTCGTTACATGTCGTAGTAGCTTTTTTGATATCCGTCGCTAATGTTGCTTCCGCCAGACTTGATCACCCCTCCTTTACATCCAAATCATGATCCTGCTATGCCGAGGCCAACTCGTTGCTGACTTGAGCCGCCCGAGTATCCTTGTCCCATACCACTTCCGCTTCCCCCTGCGCCGCCACCTCCACCTCCGCCAGTTGTTCCTGTCCGTTCCCTCATTCTTCTTCCCTCCATCAATCCTCGCAATCCTCGCTTTTGCAGGCCAATCACGCTGCTGAGCTCGCCGTTCCACACAAAGTTCTCCCGCTCGCTGCCACCAATTTCTGACGAGCTCCACTCCGAGCCGCTCTGGCTCGTTGTGGCAGAAAGCTCTTCGCTGGGAGGCCTGTTCGGCTGCCCCACATTTGTATTGAGAGTAAGGCCTTCAGTCCGAGTCTGCAAATCTGACGAGAAGCTGTCGTTTGCAGTGTGGCCCAGAGAAAAGTCTGAAGTAGCAGTTGGAGAGCCAACAGGATCCAGGGCTCCAACAAAGAAGTTGGGGTTAAGTGAGCCATCAATGCCGCGGCCTCCACCCGCAGCCATAGCGGTCGCATTGAAGACGGCTGCTGCATTTCGGCTATCCAGGAGAGCATGAAGCCGCTCGACGACGGCCTCAAGGAGGCCATCGATGCGGTAAGGTCGGGCAATCTGCAGCAGCGAACAGAGAATCTGGGGTGTGCAGAGAGGAGACGACGGAGGAGGCAGGGAGCTCGTGTAAAGGAAGTGAAGAAGAGCTTGAATCGTAAGATAGGTATGCGGCAGGTAGAGGCATCGCGGTCGGGAGTTTGGCGGTAGTGAATGAGGGGTAGGGGCGGCGTTGATGTTGCTGGGGTTGGCTTCGTGGCCCATCGCGCCAGTAGAGATGCTCGAAGCCGCCGTGCTTGGCGGGATGCCGGTAGAACCGAGCGAGGATCCCATTGTACTACCACCCATAGATCCAGCGCTCTCCGCCGTCCTGCTCGGTGTGATTGTGATGGCAGACGCCCGCAGAGGGTTGCTCGCCAGTCCAGATCGGAGCGTCATCGCGTCACTCCCGTCTTGCGTTGCCGTGCCCTCTCGCAGGAGCTGCACAAAGTAAGGTCCCCATCGTCGCCCAACAATTCTCGAATTGACGGGGATCCGTTCACCACCAATGCACAGAATATCCATGTCCGCCAGCTCACGCACGTTGAACGCCTTCTCACCAAGCTCTTCGCTTGCCCTCGAGTGGTGTCGTCCGCCTGCCGTGTATCCAGCCTTGCGCGCGAGACTGAGACCAGGCCCGGCGTAGGGACTGCTGGCCGAGATGAAGCCTGACAGGGGGCTAGTCTTGCGGGGGTTGTCATAGAACCCAAAAGCCTCAAGCTCCACCATGCACACGTTGGAAAAGTTAATTCGCCGGTGATTATAGTCGTCGACGAGACTTCTTTTTCGGTTGCCCAGGATCACAAACGTGTTTCGTCGGTTCCAGAGAACTCCGCGGTTCCAGCTGCCCTGGCTAAAGACGCTGCCTCCAGCATCAATTCGGCTCCAGGTAAGTGTTCGAAGATCCAGCGCCCAGAGCGCATACTCTTGCCTCGATGAGGTAAGATATGTCCCGCTCACCACAAAATGGGTATCAATAACTCCGCCGTTGGGGAAACGCAGTCCTGGAGGAGAGTATGTTCCCGACATGGGTCTCTCAGTAAGGGTTCCATCCGGTGATCGAATTTGCAGCTCCAGCTTGACGTCCAGGAAATTATAATTGCAGTAAATGAGCATGGAAGAGCCTGGTTCCCGGGCTTCCTGGCTGATACCTCCCTCCCCGCGGTACACTCCATTTGACTGTCTCCGGCCCAGCTTACCTGCCACGGAGGGAGGCAGGGGAGCTGTAACACTTCGGTAGGCGCCCCAACTCCTGTCAAGAGGCTGTGTCGACGTCCATTTCAAGCTTCGTAGGTTGAACACGCTAATTTGTTCAATATAATTGTTCCTTCCATCCTGTCCACCAACAATGACCATTTCGGCACCGCCAGTGCCGTCAATATTTATGCCAATTCGACCCTCGTTCGGGTTTCCAGTTGAAGGGTTGTGTTGAAGGGCCGAGAGGGGTGCTCGGTGTGAGGAAAAGGTAGCAGATGATGGAAGAACGCAGGCGCAGTGGGCATATCGTCCTTGAGGGGGGTCCTGAGTGGGAATAAAGGTCCAGACTCTGGTGGTAACGTCGTAAATGTAGATATCGGACATGACAGTGATTTCAGGCTGCGACTGATCACCGCCTGGGGGTTGGTTGGGGGCAGGCGACATGCCTCCGTAGCAAACCATCTTGGTATCTCCGAGAGCGCACATGGAATGAAAATATCGAGGTGGTGGAACATCGCCCGATGTCTCCAGCTTAGTCCAGTGTCGCCTAATAAGATCCAGCTCATACATATCTGATGTGAGGGGGGCGGGTCGGCTCCTAGACAAAATCCGTCCTCCAAACACATAGAGCTTGTCGCCAAGGATGGTAGTTGTGGCTCCAACAAGCGCATGGGGCTCACGACCGGTCGTTCGATGAACGTTGCACATGAGCCCAGAGAGGTGTGTAGAAGGACCTTGGGATGGCCCTCCGACGCTCTGTGATCGACCCTGGGCCACATTTGGCGACGGCCCTGCAGAAGCGGACCCAGACGCCTGGGCTTTCAGGTTATCACTCGATTGTTGAGCGGGATCATATCGAGAAGAGGCCGATATGCCACCCATGCCACTATTAGCCTCGTGGGCGCCGTATGCGTGCGGCGCAGAGGAATTCGAGTCCATGGTACTTGTCCGGCTGTCCATCCTACTCTCCGTTCTTAGGTGAAGGGGTGATTGTGACGGCGACGGATCGGGATAGCTCGGTGTGACCTGGCCCTCGGGAACACTAGGTAGGTTTGTGGGAGAAGTTGATTCTAATGGTGATAATTCTCCGGGAGGAGGCGGTCGGGGTAGAGGTTTCGCGAGACTGTATTGGAGGGTCAGGTTTCGAACATGCTGGATGGCGGAGGTTTCGGATTTTTGGACGCTCGAAGTAGACGAATGCGCCGAGTGTAGGCTCGACGAGGAACTCTTTAGGTTGAGGCGGGAGGGGCTTCGAGAGAGTTTGACAGACGGCAACTTGCGAATGCCTCGATAGACGCCGGACAGGAGATCGGGGGTTTTTCGGCCGGCTGGCGAGGGCTTGTCATCGGAGTCAGAATCGGAGAAGCGGGAGAGGTCGTCTGGCGGAGGATCCTGGCGGATCGTTAGTTCTGAGGAATCAGCCATGTTGCCTGGCTGGAGGATGGCGCAAGCATCAACACATGAGGTGATGGGATCTGTGAGTGAAGGCAAGGAAGACGGGATCGCGGGGGAAGACACAAAGGACAAGGCTGAGCGAGTAGGCTGACCAAATAGGAACCAGCAGACTGGAAACCACGGGATACGGAAGCCAAGAAGAACGGGCGTGCCTGACAGACGTTGCGCTGGAGATCGTGAGCGCGATCCGGTGAGACCAGGGACGTCACCGTTCGGATGGGTCTGGATGGGACAGGAGCCAGGGGCGGACAGGGTTGGCGAGAGCAGCCTTCTGCTGATCGAGGGCGTAAAAGGACAAGAGGCGTCGTCAAGAACACGAGGATTGCAGGAGGCGAGCGGAAAGGGCCGTGGCGGTTACTGGTCGCGGGGGAAGAGGCTCCGTCTGGAGACTTGACCGAGATGGGTGACAGGCGGCGCACCAAACGAGGATAAGAACGACAGGGACACGGCGGGACGGAGAGGACCAGGACCAGGAGAGTGGAGGCAGGGGAAACAGGGCAAGGAGCACGAGGACGAGGGAAGAGGAGACGAGAGGGCGTCCGTACGTACCGTTCGTCGGGGACGCGCCGAGAGGCGGCGATACGGGGCAGTCGGTCAAGAGGTTGCAGCTGGTAATTTCGGTCAGGGTCGCGGGCGGGAATCTGGCGATGGAGGAGAGAGAGGTTGGGTCGGGTCCGGAGAATGCGCAGCCGAACCCCGAGCTGCAGGAGAGCACAAAGGTCCAGATGGAACTCTAACGCTGGTTCCTGGGACCAGTCAGAACGGGCACGGGGGGTCACAGCGACTGTGATGGACTGTGAAGTCGTGATGAAGCCAGCGACACCGACAGCCCAGGCCAGAGGTGACAGGGTGTGCTGGCAGCGCACGGACGCCCTGACAGAGGACTGGACTGGAGGGGTCGTCGGCTAGGGGGGAGTGGTAGCGCTAGTCCGCGTGGGAGACGGGGGTTTCGGTTTCGGGGGCCATGCACAGCTGCGAGTGCAAGTTTTAGCGCCTGTGGTGCGCTGTTTCGGAACACTCGAGCCAAACAGCGACGGCGACCGAGTTTCCCGTTGCAGCTGGCGATGGCGATGCGGTGGCAGCTATTGACACTGACTGGACTGACACTGGTTGGTTCGTCCTCGTTGGTGGTGCGCTTGCTTGGGCCCTCGGTCGGTGCCAACGGTGGAGCGGAGCCCTGGAAAAAATAAAAGGGTTCTTCGGGTTGGTTCAGGGGCAGCGACGGTGAGATTCTGGAACCTGGGGGTTCGGGCTCCTTGCGATTGGGATCGACGATGACGACGATGGCTTTCTTGTCGACACGAGAGGTTGGACGTGAACAAGTGACGATGTTGTTTCACGAAGTCCTCAGGCAATCAGGGCATAAACCTGACGAGTTGCTTCAAACAGTCTCTAGAGGAAGGCGGCAACCACTGGCAGACTGCATGTTTCAACCAATGGAACAAGCACTTCTCAGAGGGCAAGTGCAAGTGCGGCACGGTCACAGTCACGCTGCTTACGCCAAGTGCGGAACGCGTTAGCTGTCACGGCCCCCGAAAACTTTCGCTTAGGCCCCCCGGGCCCCTGGAAAAGGTGACAGCGCCTAGAAGCTCCAGTGGAAGCAGTGGGTGCGCTCTGGCGACAGGGGCCCTGGCACAAGACTCTGGACGAGTGGAAATGCGTTTGTCCCCCGTCCGAGTTGATAATAGCCAGGTCGAGTTGGCTATAGGGCATTACGACTGCACATGATTTTTATTTATTCGGCCCCCTTTCAAATCTCCGTGTAACAGGCGGCATGAAAGGTCTTAGTCAGTGTCCAGTCGACACCAGCCCCGCCATAATTAGTGCACACACAAAATGGCTTAGGTTGGTTCTGTTGGCAAGTTTCATCCCAACGCCTAGGCAAGGTTCCGCGGTCTAGCTATCAAACCTAATCTGACTACCAAGCCGGCTTCAAGGCGAGTTCCCGCGGAGGTGCCAAGATCAAACGTCGTATTAATACTGCCCATCAAACTCGATCGTCCTGTCAGGTTGTTGATATTCCCGAGGAAAAGCTTTGAGCCCCCCATCAGCCAATTTGAGTCTATAATATTATAGACTCAAATTGAGTCAGTCCCAGGTTTCCGTTACCAGCTCCGCTCGGATGCCTGCATAAGCTGGGGTCACGGCAAGTCGAGACTCATTCTCATTAACAGTACCGAGTGATCTACAGAGGTGCATATCAATTATATGCCAGGGAATTCGGTATGCCTAGGCGACTTGCAGTTATGGGGCCGTTAGACTGGTTCATCCGATGAGCCCCGGGCTCCTCTTTGTCTCCAGTTCATCCGATGTTGTTTCTTCGAAATCCGCGTGCTCCACGGATAAGTGGTGTTGTTCTGTCGTGACCTTGCGTTGACAAGGGCAGAGCAAGGCTGTGTCTCAGGTTTCTCAATAACCTTCTGCCAGAGTTGTATCGGGATCCTCACCACCAGTCGTCCCGAAATCTTATCGTGTCGTGATAGGGATTAATACTCAGGACAGGGGCGGTAACAGTTTTGATAGGTCAAGGGTATTCAGTTACGTATGAAGGAACAGTAGAAAATGGGGTATCCAAACCTTAGATAGAAGACTGACCTACCACATATTGACTATACCCGAGCACTTGAGCAATCTCTCCGAGTAGACATACAGCATACTGGAAGACCCGCAATACGGCATTCCGTAGCCGCTGCCCTAAGATCGTTTAGGGCACGATCGATCGACTTAGCTTGAAACTCTTCTCGACGCGAGCCGCGCTTTGTAACCATCCACAACTGACCAAGCGTTAACCCTGGCAAATATTGGGCGGCAGAAATTAGTGAAAACACACCTAACCCACACTGTGTGGCATGCCATTAGGCCGATTCAACGGTCCTATATTGTGCAGAGTATAGGTGGCATTTTGCGACGTGTTGCTATAATGTTTCGTGGGATATAGGAGGAGATAGGGGAAACGGAATCCTGACAAGCCACCTCATTTAAGCCCGACTCGGCGTCAGCAGCGGCTAACCTGAATATATAATGGTGCAACTCCGCCTAAATCTGAGCACACAGGAGAAGTTGCGTCTTTCAGAGGAGTGGAAGATGTGAGGCCCAGGCTATGTGACTTGTGGTTTCTTCCTTCAAACGCAAGTTACTTCTATAATACAGAACATAGTTGTGTAGGGCTGGCAATTTCGAGTGTCCATGTTTTCACTAAATAATCAATCGGCACACAGGGCTCATCTAATCAACCTTCTCTTGACAACGCAACAGCAGTCAATGTTTGACCGCTGTCTTATTAATGAATTAAAGTAGTAGTAGTTTGCGTAACATTCTGAACCTTCCCAGCATTCTCAAAGTCATAGCAGACATCTGTGATAGGCAGCTCGACATGGTACAGCTCCGCACTCCACCACTTTGTAGCAAAGCCAACAAGGTCAAACACAAAGTCTGACTTGAAAGTCACGTCGCAGGTATCTGCAACTCCTCCAACGCTAGTGATAACCTCATCGTTTGATGCGCTGGCAGACTGCTCAGCGTCGAGTGTGAACTTGTTGATGAAGCCAGGTGTGGCTGTGAGACCGCTGCTGAGATCGATCAGGCCCCCGAGGAGCTTGAAGGCCAACTGCACCGTCACGGATGTGCTAGCATTGAGACCGACTTGGACGCTCTCGCTTGCATTGGCGTATGAGGTGTATTGAGGTTCCCATCCGGTGACGCTGTTCTTGGCCGAGTCCAATACGTCGAGATGTGCGTTGCCGGCTGGAATGGAGATACCGGCACCAGCGGTGACCGAGACGGCAGCTGAGGTGTCGATGTCGACGCCGACGGCAAAACCAACACCTGGTCCGAGAGACACAATCCCCGGGACGTCGATGAGGTTGAACACGAGGGAGTCTGGGTCGTAGACTATGGAGCGGGACCACGCGGCGGCAACATCGGCGGATAGGGCGACGTCGGCTGAGAACTGGGTATCGATATCAAAGTACAGACGTTCGAGCTACACAAGAGAAGTCAGCATGAAAATGACCTTTCCAACACTCGTCTCTATTGAGAACTTTGGGAGAGTGACACATACCTTGAACTTCCAGAAGCTGTACTTGAGAGAGCCAGAGAACGTGACCGTAGATGCAAACTCGGCCTGATCAGCCTTGACGGTAACCCATGGCTCTTCACTGAATAAGATAGTATCCTCTGGGATACCGGCGCCGAAGCTCAAAGCAAGACTCGGGTTGACCGTGAGTCTCTTTCGCAACGTTGCAGAGGGGATAGAGGAGAAGGTCATCTCAAGGTTTTCTAACCAGTAATACGTCAGTAGGATATAACCAGGGGTCTATAGGGTTTAATTACCAGCCAATTCGGAAATGTCTTGCTTTGAAGCACGGCAGGTAATGGATTGTTCCTTGTCGTCGGGAGAGACATCGCCAACTGAGAAAAAGGAACGTTGAGACTTGATATCACAACCACTCGTGCCATCAGTTATGAGAGTGAAACTGCTATGCTCCATCCAAGATCCCTTGGCCTTTTTGAAAGCTTCGGACTTTCCAAACTTGACAGTAATAAAGTCATCGTTACATTCGACATTGGTGATAGACCCGATGGTGTCGAGAGCCACGGCAGGCTTGCTCATGTCCAACGACATGTTGATGGCGCCATCAGAAGTCTTGTTACTAGGCACCGTCCCCTTTGGAGCTCCATACGCCAAGGAAATCCTCTTCTTGGGAACTGCATTCTCGGGGTTCGCGTGGTCATCGTCGGGGTGAGGTACGGGTGTGAAGATAACGGTCGTGTTGCGCTGAGCTGTCGGGGTCGCTGCATGGACCGCCGTAGTTTGAGTTTCGGAGGGCTCGACCTGGTTGGCCGCGATGGCAGGGATAGTATTAGAGTTGGGCATTTCTACCACGATGTATTTGACCGTGCAACCACATGACTCGTCTGCGTTGACATGGCGCGAGAGGAGCAGCAAGTTGCTGACTGCAAAAAGAACGGACGAAGACACAGAGATCTTCATGATTGCAAAAACAAAAGGGAGTGATAATTGTCTAGAACTTGGCAAAGGAAAAGACGCAGAGAGAGCAAAGCAGCCATAGATATAGAGCCATTGTGAAATGATATATCACGATTTGAGTTTCTATAGTATCCACGGTATAGGCCGAATAGAGCAGGTGATTCCTTTGATGCATGTGACAGAGTCTCGAATTTGACCGAGCAGTGGAGTCGTTTATGAGGTGAGAACGGTGGCAGTTGTGAAGCTAACTTCGGTTGGTTTGACCCCTGGAAGCTATCGTGAGTTGTGGCTGTTTTGAGATGTGGCGGTGCGTGGGGTGCCACGTTGGGGATCTTTCAGGGTCCACGGCAGTCATCGGCTTGGAGAGGTTTTGGGCTCAATCGCCGATATCGTTACGAGATGGCTTACGTAGGTCAGTATGGCCCAGCCGGCATTGAATGCCGAGCTCATCATGAACGTGGAGAGAAGGGTGTGAGCAAGTTGTTCAGTTGGCGACCAGCTCCCTACAGTGCTTCTTGGCATCGGCTAAGGAATAGGATGCAATTCGCAGGGCAGAGACCCGTGGACGTCTGATTAAGCAGCTTCGGCCTGGAATCGGGATCTGTAGGAGCTCTGCGGAACTCCACTCGAGGTCATGCTCCACCAAGGCCGTCATCGGCCACCGATGGCCCGAACCCCGCCTTCCGGAGGCAGTGAGAGAAAAAGGGCATTACGTTCAGCAGCTCATTATCACCAATAATACGCGGATATACACAGAGAGTTTGGTCATTTCTTCATTTATTCTTCATCTTGGGAGCTATCACAGGTGGCTCAAGTCTAAGACTCGTGTCTATAAGAGTAGGCGAGACCAGGACCAAAATAGTCGTTCCGTCACAGAATATCCGCTGGTATCATGACAGCGGTGTTTCCATATGTCGTACTAAGCCCAAATCGTCTTGTGCTGGACTCTTGCCCCTTTTGGCGCTCATCTGCTAGGTATCATTGTGTTTTTGGGTAGAATGGTAAGAGGCGGATTGAGAAAAGACCAGCATTTACTGGCCAACAACCTTCTCCTTGGCAAGAGGGGTGAATCGGAGGTAGGGCTTGACGATGCGAAACTCGGGGAAGAGAGTCTTGGCCTCCTCGTTCTTGACCGAGGGGTGGACGATGACGTCCTCACCGGGAACCCAGTTGATGGGGGTGGTGACGCGGTACTTGTCGCCGGTCTGGAGGGAGTCGATGATGCGGAGGATCTCGGCGGCGTTGCGGCCGGTCGAGGCGGGGTACGAGAGGATGGTGCGGATCGTCTTCTTGGGGTCGATGAAGTAGACGGATCGGATGGTGAAGGCGATGCCCTTCTCATCGACGTTGGTGGCATCCTGCTGGTCGATCCTGGGCAGTTTGTTAGCGAGAGTTCAGGTTGCAAATGCGGATAGGAACTTACATGTCGTAGAGCAGAGACACCTTGCGCTCCTTGTCGCCAATGATGGGGAACTCGACGTTGCCGCCAGTGACCTCGGAGATGTCCTTGATCCAACCCTCGTGGGACTGGATGGTGTTGGCAGAGAGGCCAATGGGCTTGACGCCGCGCTTAGCGAACTCGGGGGCGAGCTTGGCCATGGCGCCGAGCTCGGTGGTGCACACGGGGGTGTAGTCCTCGGGGTGAGAGAAGAGGATGACCCAGTTGTCGCCGATGAACTCGTGGAAGTCGATGGGACCCTGGGTGGTCTCGGCCTTGAAGTTGGGGGCGATGGAGCCCAGACGGAGAGGAGCGGGAGCAGACATTTTGATGAAGAATGAAGAAGATTTCTGGGAGAAGGGTATCAATGAGGTTGTTTGACGAAGAAAGTAGAAGGAGGGAAAAGGTTGGGTGAGGCGGGGAGCGGGGGGATTATATAGACAGCAACGTGTGAGACAGAGAGAAGAGGTATCCGAGCAACAGGTGCCTCCCGGGTGCAGCAGAAGCCGGCAGGAATCCCGGATACGTGTACATCAACGCTTGTCAGCCTTTCTTTTTGTTTCGTTGGACCCTGCGATATGTGGGCTTGGTAACGAGCTTGCTGCCAGCTCTGGTGAAGCTAGTGGCACGCCCAAGCGGCGATCCAGCCTCGCCCAGGAAGACCAAGACGGAGGGTGACGCCAATTGAGGGCGCCCACGGACGCGAATTGGTGTCGTCGGCAGAGGAGAGGCCAGTTGATCGCGTTTGCAAGGGCCTGGGCGTCGTAGCCACCACCCCTCCATCTGAGGCCATTGATTCCCCTCCAGCTCGGCGACTGAGCTTGCTTGTGTCATATGCTGCTTACAAACTTTGATCCTTCTGGTCGCCGACTTGTCTCAATCACCGTTATAACATCCACCACGCTTCATAACTCTTGACCCTACCGTTCCATGCCATATCATCCGTCCATGATCAAAACCCCGCCATCAAATAAACAAAAAAAAAGTAGCAGTCCACCCCTCTTCTGCCTCAATCTCCCCCACCATCATCCGCCGCCGTCGTGCCCCTCACTTGTCCCCAGAAGGGCAAGGCTCGCTATTGCGTGCTGCGGAGTTCCACCCATTGGCCCGCCCAGGAGCATTGTGCCATCCGCAGCGGCAATGCTGCCATCGCGACGTTCCTGACGCAATTGCTGCCATGTGCGGCGTGAACCACCCCTTTGCGATGATGCGATGGGCCGGG
The DNA here is from genome assembly GCA_000966855.1 of Fusarium sp. JS1030. Classification (NCBI taxonomy): domain Eukaryota; kingdom Fungi; phylum Ascomycota; class Sordariomycetes; order Hypocreales; family Nectriaceae; genus Fusarium; species Fusarium sp. JS1030. The sequence goes on from JWIW01000100.1 coordinate 2,065,686, forward strand.
GGTGAGGGCATCTGTGCGCGAGATGGCCTTCGGAAGTCGGGGTGGGTTCTGCTTACATGGCTTATTGTGTACATACAGCGGGTGAGGGTAAGCCATGCGGTATCGAGGGGATTTGGTTGAAGGAATAACCCATATTTGGAATCACTGCTTCAATTAGCAATCAACCATTCACGGTAGCTGCCATTCATGTTAGCTGTGGTGATCCTGGTGGTTTGTCGACATCAAGGTCACCCTCCACCACCCGCAAACTGCCGGGTCCCTCACACGCCATCCTAGCCAAGCCCATCACACAAGCCTCGCATCACATCGCGTTACGCCGTAGCTTATCCTCTATTGTGATTGTCGCTCAAGGCCACAGCTGCCGACATCCACTCCCCCACGTCATCAACCACTTCTCCGGTCTGTCGCCAGAGGTAGTCCCGCCCGACCCGACCGGGTTCTCTATCACGTCTTTTGAGCTGGCGGGGTTGTTCTTGGCGGTGGTCTAGGGTAATTACTGTTGAATGGGTAAACTCACGAGGGCTGCGCGATCAAGAGCATCATGCTTATAGGCGTCTAGAATTCATCCAATTAACATTCAAGCACGGCGATATAAATCGGTGCCAGCCATTCGTAGTAGTGGTAGCTCTAAGGGGTTCCCGTAGGACTTTGCCCAGGCACTTGAGCAAACCAAGAATGACCTGAAACCGTGATCTTGACCCCGCCAAGCGTATCATAACTATTTTAGGACACACTCAGGCACACATAGAGTGAAACGCAAGACAACACAAACAAACCCGATAGAACGGGAGATTTTCCATCGACTGCATGGGGCGCCTTATCTGTGAACCCGTCGTCCGCACTCAAACGCTGCTCCTCGTGTCTCCACTGGCCTCTGTGGTTCCAAAGATGCATGCCCCACTCCGCTCTAGCTCCATGGTCACCATTGGCGCCACGGATCTTCAACAAACAACATTGATCCGGCCGCGTGGCCTAATGGCTAAGGCGCTAGATTTCGGTTTCCAGCTCCCGAACTCTCTAGAGATTCCAGGTTCGAATCCTGGCGTGGTCGATAATCAGCTGGACCATCATTTTTTGCCGTTTGGGCTGATTTTCTGGTGTTTTGCGCGGTTTCGGTGGTGGTGTTTCAGCGATTTTGATATCAACGTCGCGCTCCTTCCTCACTTTTTGTCCCAGCCCTGCGGCAACGGCCCGCCCACATGGACTCTAGGCCCAATCTGGTCACAAGAATTAAGCTCTTTCCCATTGCGACGTTCAATTCAACGACACTTTAGTCTCTATTCAAACGGTCGTTTCTGCCATGTTTGGCGGTTCTCCGTCTGAAGCATTTGCCGGGGAAATGGTCGGCCGTGAGCCATGTCATTGGTGGATCAACACAGTTAGTCTCACAGTCGCGTTACAGTGGCGCAAGCCACCTGCCGCGATCTGTCTTGGCGAAAAGGCTTAGCATCCGAGACGCCTAAAAATGACCCGACCCGCAGGATTTAAGCATCTGACACATATCCGCTACAATGGAGGTCTTGGATAACAACATTTCTAGGGACATGGGTGGCAGAAGAGCCGCCACGGCACGCTCGGAGGACGCGGTTGGAAAAACTGGAATTTATGTCACTCCTGACTCCCGTCGATGATCCCCGATTAAATGGAGCGGTCGGAGTATTAAGGGGTAGTGCCGTTGTGGAGAACTTTAACTGATCGTCGTTCAAAGCAGGGAACCAAGCAGGTTACCAAGGTATATCCTTATTCCAGCGTTGTAACGTACGTCTTGTTTCTTCTCTTCATCTGGCTGAGACTTGCTGGCAAACTCTCTTTTTACCTCCCCCATCTTCTTTCTTCCTCTTCTTCCCCCGATGTGATATTGTTTTACGCCGGTATATCTCTTCTTTCCCCCGACAACCATCTTGACGATGCTGTCTCTTTCGCGCGCCCCGCGCCTTTCGGTCACTACCTCTATCCTCATTGCGGCCAGCATCTCTCTTTTGCTGGTTATTTTCACATTCTTCACCGCGGCTTGGAGGGCACCATGGGAATATGCCCACGACAAGGCTGGAGAGTATTGGAACATGGCTTTCAAGTATGATGACCTTTAATCCTTCCCGCCCGACCCTCGATGGCTACACTGCATTTCCCCTACATGTCATCACGACTCCACATCATCTTGACGGCCGCTAATCATCATCTTAGTCTCGACTTCAAACGTCCATCAAAGATTTACAATTGCGAGGACCCATATCGTAGACCTGGCTATCTGTACATCCCGGCCGACATAAACGGAACCGGCGAATACAAAAAGACGCAATGGGTGCCGTACACAGATGATCTGCTCGACGCCGAGGCCCCCGACTACGCAGTGTATCCTGCCGCTGGCGAGGTCATCTTCAACGCGACAGAGGTGGAATCCGAGTACCTCGAGCTTGCCTCGACGCCCCGACAGTGGATGCACACGGCCATCGCTGAGAGCCAGCGCCGACGGAAAGCCTTGACAAAGAAGGAGGCCACCGTAGAGGATTATGCAGACATGAAGGACGACTCCGAGTTTGGCTGGCTCTGGGGGCGACGCATCTTGCTGTTCAGCGACTCGGTCGACCGGTTCATGATGCAGTACTTTTGCGAGGAGTTTGGATCGGGTATGCGGCAGCCGAGGCCGCATACGACCGCTACGTGCACCATTCCCGAGTTCAACCTTACGTTCATCCACTGGCACTTTGCCGGCACGTTACAGTACAGGCCCGACTGGTGGTGGATGCAGGACATGGATGAAATTGCGTTTGAGGAACGCTGGGATACACTCTGGGCGCCCATGAATGAGACCATTCGTGGACCCACTGGCCAACCCGACCTGATTCTCTGGCAGAACGGCCTCTGGGACCAGCGAGCTTTCTGGGAAAGCGGCGAGGCAAACCACGAGAAGGATGTGTACCCGATGGGCACACGGGCGCGGCAGCTGGTGTGGCAGGAAGTCCGCTTCGTGGCAGCGCGCCTCAAGAAGTTTGTGCAGCGCATCGCGGACGAGTTCCCGGACTCGCCGACCATGTTCCGGTCCATGACGATCCACCGCGTGAGCGACGCAGGCGACGCCAGCATCTACGACCTGGACCGCATATCACGGGCCGTGGCCGAAAAGGCCGGGCACGAGGTATTTGAGTGGGGACGCATCATCACGTCGCTGTCGATGCTGTACAAGGACAAGACGCACCCGGGCAAGGGGCCCGCGAGCTGGCTCTGGGGCGACATGGTGCTCGAGTACCTGGCGCGGATCGGGGCAGCGGGGGATGAGGTGCGGAAGCCGTACTTTGACGGGTGGGATGCTTGCCATTCGCATCTTACGAACTGGGGAGGACGATAGATCTTGCGAGTTACATGTACAATTTTATGATGCGAATAGACTATTTCCACGATCAGATCAGCTGTTTTTCGTATCTGCCGAGGACTGGCATGCCTTTGATGTGCAATGTGAGATTGAGCCAAACTCTGTCTAAATTGCGGCCGAGACACTCAGCCACCTACCGTTGAAACTCGAAACACTCGGGGGCTTGGCAAAGTGGATGCAGTTAGAGTCACGACTAGCCAGCGGCTGCTCTTGATGAGGAAGGACCTAAAAAGTGCTTCCATCTCTATGATTCGTCTGGCTAGGTCTGTGGCCGTGAGCTTGGACAATGTTCAAGGCGCGTGTGAGGCTAAAAAGTGGACATGCCAAGCCCCAAATTTCTCGAGTTTCTATGTATTATCGAAGAGGTTGTCGGTATTTGAGTCATCTCGTCTGTCTGTATTAAAAACTACCGAGGATAGCCTTGTCTGATGCCGATCAGTCCTGTACGTATCAAGTCTGGTCCCTTTATGAAAAGCCTTTGGCTACGAGTTCTGAGGGATACGATGAATCGAAGACTTATTTAGACATGCCAGGCCTATTAGCTATGATTTGGAGATGAGGCTCAGGTCATGGTCGAAAACCTAGACTTGACGATTCGCAAGTTTGTCTCCCTGGAGTTTCATGCTGAAGCAAACCCGTGATATAAGCCCCATGTACCAACACCGCCAAGAACCAGGTCAGACTGTAACAGTAGGAACCATTCCCCCTGCCACATGTAGAGCTGACCCCGCATATCAACCCCCCGCCTCATGCTTAAATTGACCGTGATACTAGTCTCTGGATTTATGGTTCTGGGTTGGTTCTATGCTGAGGTGAGTTCTAGAAGCCACGATACTCAATCCTTCTCCGCCGCTTCAAGGTATATTCTACGGATTTTGCTCATAGGGATTGTGCGCAATACCTATATTGTCGGACTGCATAGGGGAGTCTCGGATTACAGTTCTTGACTGGCGATACCCTGGCTGTGGCGCTTCCATTGCTTTTTCTTGGGTGCAACTGTTGGGAACCTTCTGGCTTTCTAAACCGTCGACAGCATGGATACGCGTCGACGTGTTTTCAGAGCGTAGTTGCAGAGTTGGTGACTTGTTGAAAGTAGGGAGGTATATAAAGCGAATCAACAACCTTTTTCCTGCTTCTTGATTTCGTCGTCCCCATCTACTTCGCCAGCCTGGCTCAAGTCAATATTTCACGACCAACAACTTGTCCTCTGCATCAAATCATTTCCACTACAATGACAAAGAAACGACAGCGAACCACATCCCCAGACACACAAAATGAAAGATACTCTATTGTTCCACTGGATGTGTCACCTTCGCCGCCGTCTAGTCAGCCGAGACTAGCTCTTGATCGACAACAAGAGACCGGTCGATTGGCGAAGAGGTTATTCGAACCCAGCCTTATCCGCGCCAAGATCATAAAGGAAACACGTGTATTTCCCGTCGAGCGAGATCAGGCTGTTTTTACGGCCGACAATCCTCTCATTCAAGCGCTTCGCTGGCTCATTTCTAATCGCAGTGTGCCATGTGCACTTTGTGGTTTTTACGAATCGGGCCCCATTGTATACACTCACAAGCTCAAACGCTGCTCACACCAGGTCGAGGTCAAGGATGTGCAGCCTTGGCTTGACATGTTTCAGCATTATCAGGCACGCAGCGGCGGTCCAGGAGCTCGATGCTCTCACTGCCGCTTTCCAAGCCTGCTGTGTTGGCGAACGGTATACCGTAACAAGATGGATCTGAAATATGACAGCGAAGCGGAGGCTCGAGAACAGTATGATATATGGTATGATGAGATTAAATGCTTTTGGGTCAAACTGATGCAGTCCTTTGTCGCTTCTTGCATGGTGGTTCATGGCAAGGTTCCGAGAACTGGCGTGAGCCGGCTGGGTGCCACGGTGCTGCAGATGGAGGGCTGGGAGGACCGGAGAGGGCTGGAGACGAATGGACCCGAGTATATTAGGACATGGCTTGAAGAGATGGACGAGATCAGGGGTTTGCGTTGCCCATGGCTTTTGAAGGTGTTTTACTTTCTGGCAGAAGGCGCCCAATCGGCGAGGAGCTGATATGTCGCTTATTTGGGCCGAGGTCTGACACTGCACATTCTTTATGGGCAGTTGTTGATTTTTACAAGGCAATACACTCGCACCAATTCTCGCTTTTCCTTATTTAACTGGTTGAGTTAAACCATGCCCTGTTTGGGACCCAACAGCAAGAACTGAACGTGGCAGTCAGATTTTGCCGATAGGGCTTGTATCCCAACAGACTCCTGAGAGTTAACCGTAAAGCCAGTGTGCGCCGATGGAAAGAGATTGACTGAATGTTTACTTGATGTCGGTGTCCAAGAGTCAAAGTTCCTCAGCTGCCCCTGATGCCTTACCTATAGCCAAGTCGACAGAGATTACTGAACCAGCTTTTATCGAGCACAACAAGTAATCTCCACGATGATTGTATTCCAAGGGCGAGAATGAAGGAGATGATCAATATATGAGCACCAAAACTATCCAAAGGCTGCCATTCTCTTTTGCATGTATCCTTTGCTGCATACAATCTACCTGGCTTCAGTCGTTTGGCTAGACTGATTGTAAAGCAGCAATGCATGACCCAATTTTGGTAATCTCCTGTGTCTTCAATAATTACCGCCGCCTATTTCACGGGCTTTAGAGAAACATCGTCCTGTCTATTATCATGATGACAGGCTGCCGAGATGGCCACGCTGCAAGTTTCAGTCATGGGTATAGTACTGACAAAAGTAAAACAGAAGAATGAGAAAACGCCAGCGACTATAACGAGACGGACTGCTATCGTCACAACCATTGGCCAAGTAGAGAAACCACATGTGGTTGACTAGACGTTCTCTATTAACACGCGCTAGTTCAGCGAGGTCTCGCCGAGACTTAGCTAGCCGGTAGTTAGACTAGGTGTGTCAGACGAGATAGGCTGTGATTGTACCTGTACCTTATGTGAGGTGCCTTACACTTTTGGTGCAGCGGCAAAATCTAACAAGGTGACCACCTGTACCACGGCCGACCGCACGATCAATTCAATAATTACGCGCCCTAGCTAAGCTGTTGTAAATCCTGGGCGAGTGTTACCTGCACCGGATCCGGCGCAAGTAAGATCTATTGTGTAAGCTCAAAATGTGCTTCCGGTGCAGGTAATACTCGCCTAAATCCTGCTTATTGGTTAAGACTTATTGGGCATCAATGCATATTTAAATCAGAAGGTCATTCACTAGCAAAAGCTTTGTTCCTCCTTCTTTTTTCTGTTTCTCTACAAGTAGCAGGTTTAAGTAAAAGTGTTTTACTTAACACTCTACTATTATCCGGAGACTGATACTTTTCTATTACAAAAGCTTCAAAGGCTCAATGAGTATATTGCTTCATCTGACAGAACCCTCAATCATCTCGGAAATATGGTGGGCATACCGGCGGGCGTGCCCGGTCAGTCATATCCTGGACCGTCGCTCCTAAGCAATGACCATATTCGCCTTGTCTACCTGCAGCCTGGAAGCAATGGGATCGTGAACTGCGAGCTCATAACAACAAGTATTGATTCGGCCCCACCATATGAAGCTCTATCATATACATGGGGCGATCCTTTGAGTCGAAAAACTATCAATTTGAAAGCTCAAGGCTCCGGAGACGCGGATGAATTCTTGGTAACCTCCAGCTGCTTTTCGGCTCTGCAACGCCTCCAATACAGGGATAAGCCCAGAGTCCTCTGGATCGACGCCTTGGCTATTGATCAATCGAATACGACCGAGAGAAATCTCCAAGTGAGCCTCATGTCAAAAATATACTCTCGAGCGGCTGCAGTACTCGTCTACCTCGGCGAAGCTGCAGATAATAGTGATCTGGCAGTTCGATTTATCTTGGAGTGTGATAATCCATCACCAGGCACCACAGCTCTCACTTATATAAAGTCCGCTGTATTGGCCCAAGCACTCAGGCGCTTTTTCCATCGGCCTTGGTTCTCCAGGGTTTGGGTTATTCAAGAAGTTTTACTGTCAACTGAGAAGATCGTGTACTGTGGAGAGAAAGTGCTGCCATGGTCTGCGATCCAGAACTTCAATCACTACCACACAAGTACGAGCTCACAATCGCAACTGCCATACGTCGTATCAACATCAGAGAAGTCCTTTAGAGAGAGAACTACTGAGGATTCAATGTTGAAAGCTCTTCTTGACTCGAGGCACTGCGAAGCAACCGACCCACGCGACAAGGTGTACAGTCTCCTACCACTGTTGGACTTCTTCAACAAACCACTGGGCCTGACACCCAGGTATCAGGACACGTTGGTCCAAGTATACACCGATTGCGCCAAAGCCCTCTTGGCTGATCAAGGTTGGAAAATGCTCTCCGCGGTGCAAGGCGGACCGGGAACCAACAACCTGCCGTCCTGGGTTCCGGACTGGAGCGTTCCACCTATGCGTCATATTCTTGCGACAGATTGGAACCTCAAGAATGACCATTTTTGGACTGATAAGACGCATTTGGAGGTGCCAGACAAGCCCCAGGTCAACATTTGCAACCCCGTTGGCATGGGTGTCAAAGAGCCGATACCTGTGCTGCGCGTATATGGTTTTCGATGTGGAAAGATAGTAAGGATGGGGTCGACATATATTGCCGGCCAAACCACTGTTCCTTTCAACGAGTGGTGGGATCTAGTTGAAACTCTTTTCTCTGAAGAGCCTGGAATTAATCCGGAAGGTATTCCAACCAGGTCCACCAACGTCTTTTACAGCGACGAATTCTGGGACGAATTCTATAGATTCCTATCCCTTGCAAGGTACTTATATTCAGAAGACTGGGGGATGGAACCGGGGATAGAAATCACCGGCGTCTTGGAAGACTCATCCAGGTCGCTCAAGGACTACCAATTTGGGGTGAAATGGGAAGATACCGTACGCCAATTGGCTCTCGAAAGAGGAAGTGGAAAGTCAGCGGCAGATTGCACATTACCCTTCACAGAAATACCTTTTGAGTTAGCATGGCTAAGTCTCCCATCTAGTTACAAGGCTCGTGTAGTGTTTGGCCTGAAGACTTGTCACCTTCGCCGTTGCTTCATTACTGACACGGGATACTTTGGGCTGGCCCCAGCAGAGGCTGAGATTGGCGATCACTTGTACATTTGCGTTGGGGCCGCGATCCCATTCACACTTCGGGCAGTCCAGAGAGAGCCTCAAAAGCATGGAGTTAACGAGTTTCGCTTGATAGGAGAGACCTACATGGAAAATGACGCCTGGAATGGTTTTCCCCAAGAGAGTAAGGGTGAAGAGTTTCAACCACTAGATATTTTATAGTTTTGTTATTAATTTATTTGCAATATTAAAAAAGACTAGTTACTTATACTTGCGTTACAGATTTTAGTATATAGAGTCTAAGGTAAATAATCAATAAGGCCAAGTCGACATTCTAGGCCCAGCTAGAACTTTCAGTTATTTAACGGATGGCGTGGTTTTCATGGCGTTCGTGCGAATTGGCCTCAGTATCAAAGGCCCTTGGTATGGGCATAAGAACCGACACAGGAAGATTGTCAGAATCTGTTTGTTTATAGTGTCTTTCGTGCTGCTCGTCCTTTGTCTGACCTACCTATGTTGGGGTTCTCTGTAACTTTGTTAGTACGTGGATATGGTGGGTGACTAAGTCCCATCACGACTTTGATACTCTTATGACCGTTCTCCGATGCGGTCTAGCATGCTCCATGTTGGTCTTCGGCTTGTCTTGTTTGGTTTTGGGCTATGCAACATGTATCGTGGTTACAGTGTCTGGCTATTCCGCTCAAAAGGTAAGATTACTATACTTCTGATGCTTTCATTCTCAGCTGAAGTCTTGATAATTCTCGTCAACCTAACCTCTAATGCTCCATCTTATGGACTCTCCTTGCCACTGTGTATTTTATTCTCAGCTATACCGGACGCAGGCTTGAGGTTGCATCTTTTCCGGAGATATGGGAAGAAGAAATTTAGATTTTTCTTTAGCGAGGCGCCTTTGTGTGTGCAGAATTTAATTCCTTGGTGGATGTTTTAGACGCTGTACTTGTTACATGGCCAGAATATCTCATGCTATATTTCTTGACTTCTGGATGTGATGCTGATGAAATGGATGAGTTCTTCATACAAGATGAAAGTATTCAGCCCGATAAATTGGATCGCTAGTTCGGACTATAGCTAGCTGTTGAAATAGGGATAGGGAGAAGAATGGGCCGTTGCTTGACTTGAGATCTTTCGGGGTGTGGATCTTAGAACTAAACATCGGTCGTATTGGAACAAGGAAACGAGAGAAATGGAGGAGGAGAGAGAGAAGTGAGTTAGACACGACCAATAGCAATTCAATGAGCTGATTTCTAACTTCTGTTGCACAATTCCTGGGTATTAAGGCACCCTGGCACACTTTTAGCCTCGGCTCCTTCAAAAAGCTTGGGCTATAAGGCTAGCTAACCGGGTTACTAGGCAGTGCCCTAACCACCTCACTTACGCAAGCTATGGCAGGTTTTCCCAGCCTCCAATTAGCCTATTTTCTCCAAAACGATGTATCAATTCCCCACAGGCAATGCTACCTCTGGGGGGCACAGTAGCCGCTCATTCTGAATTGATGAAAAGGACTTTTGCTTACTCCCATGTTTGGCCCCCAAATCATCCCCTGTCTGCTGAAACTGGATTCTCCACAGCAGATGTGACTTGGATGAACCAAGCCCGCTTTGTATTGGACGGATATCGGGTTTGAGGCCATTTCTGGTTTTCAGCCCTGTGTCACGCGCGTCAGCGACGTCTGGGCGGCTGTGCCTGCTTGATAACACCCTTGCCGTGCTAGGATTTTTCGTTTATTTTGAGAACGCCCTTGCTGTCTTAATTACAGCCTTTTCCCCATCTTCTTGGACCGATGTCTCTGCGCTTTGCAAATACCTGACCGCCATCGCCGAACCGTTCAAAATGCGTCGCTCCAAGACACTATGCTTTCTGGCCGGCGTATCTATCGCCTCTGCGGGCCTCGACCGGTCCCGTTCTCAGTTTAAACAATTCTTTCCGACTATAGAGCAATACTCCAAACCGGAATGGCACAAGCAGTGCCCCGAGCAGTTTGCAAACTACTTCAATGAGAGCCTGCCTGATCCAGGCTGGGGCCATCAGTGGTCGGGCGACTTGATTGATTGTATCCTGGACAATTGGGGAGAGCTCAGCAAGGCAAACATGGCCACCACAGCTATCCTGCTGGCCCTGCTACCTGCCGGTCTCGTCCAATTCGGACCCAGCATGGCCGAGATAAGCGTCCTGAGCACCCGGAGGCCGATTCTCGCCACGTTCCTGGGCTTTGGACTTATGTCACCAAACCCAACCGAGTTCGATTTCGAGGACATTCTGGAGAAGGCAAGCAACGGCGGTGCACCGCTCATACCGCTGAGGGCTCTGCAGGGGGGATCCTTTATTGTCAAGGTTCTCGTGTCTGTTGTCGAGTATGTCATCGCCATGGCTGCGGCGGGGAACTGTTTCTACCAAATCTACCGGTTCACATATATGGCCATATCCCTCGCCCCGCTGGCCGTCTACATGCCTGGCCTACCGGAAGCGGCCACACTATTTGGATGGGCCGCTCTAAACTTACCCATCTACCTAGTCAGTTTCGCCGTCTTCGCCCTGGCCTTTCGTCGGGCTACACCTAAATCAGGATACAACCGAAGGGGGAACCGCTTGGTAGAGATCATCACTGCCGAGCTGACTCCGTGTGGTCAAGGCCGTGAGCTTAGGATTCAGCGTCGACAGAATCTGCAAACTTTGCAGATGCTTCTCGGAGCCGTCATCCGACTGATTGCTGGATTTCACATAATCCTCGGCACTGTCCTCATTGGCAGCATTGTTCTTATACCCTTGGCCGACTCTCTACCTGTTATTTACAGCTTTGTATTCGCGGCTATATTTACTCGGGTTGTGTTGACCTATGAACTAAATGGTCTGGCGATCAAGACAACTGTAGAGTCGACAGAGAGTGCGGGCCATATCGGCGATCAGGCTAGACATCCCTTTGTGTATGAGACACATGTGGAACCAAAGCGATATGAAGGCCTGAGACAGTCTGACTAGGTAGACAATACAACCTGTTCATTATAAACAAGAGATATTGCTATATACATTGGTCAGATGCAGATGGCGGACCTGATTATCCCAAGATAAGGATTATAGAATGGATCCTGACTCGCAATCCCTATACCTCTTGAGTCGTCCATGCGATGTGCTATAAGTTGCTCTAGCCCAAGATGCTTGTCCACCCAGGATTCACGGTCCCAGTTGCATCGAACCACACTAGATAGTAACAGACGGTCGTAATAAGGCTGAACACAGCAAGTGCGATGGTAACACTGGCTTTTGAATGCACATCAAACACGGGGACGAGCAAACTGTCGATGCGAGTCCCAAGCGTCCATATCCAACGCACAGAGGCTTTCAACAATGTCCAAAAGTGGTTTGAACCGAGTTCCTTTTCGCCATCACCCTCTTGTGCTACTGTGGACTGCGTGTTCGGGCAAGATTGATCTGCCTCCCGAGAGATCAGTCTGCCAAGAGCATCCAATATCTTGGCCACAATGTTGCTGACGAGTCCGGCACAGAACACTAGCCCAATTGTAAAGCTTGCGTGATCTATCCAAGAAGGTGGCGGAGCAATCCCGGTTTCTGGCTCAATGTCCAACTTGGGAGATCCCCTCAGCGCCCCCAGAACTGCCGTCAACCCGATGACCGCATGCACGGGAATCATGTTTGGCGAGGTCGACACATCTAGGCGCCGATACAGGAAATAGCGTATCACCCAGATGATGAACTGTGTAAGAACGGCCAAACTGCACAGAATTTGAAACCAGAGGCAAACATCATCGACGTCTGCAGGAAGGTGATAATCTGCTAACCGACCAATGTTGGACCATATCCAGCATTCGAAGACCATCTGGACCATTAGTACCAACACTAACAGCAGGGTCGTAACGTCCTTGAAGTCGCCCCAATTCGCAGGGTAATGCTCGTCAGTCCCGAGGCCGCAGAGCTCAACAGCGAGGTTTGTCATGTTGGCCAAAAAGAAGACAAACGCACAGAACTGGGTGGCCGGAACGCCGCTCATACTGAGGACCTTGATGACCTGTGGCAAGACGGCAAATATAGATAATGCTAGCTTTACTGTAAGAACGCTAGCTTTCGGCAGTACCTGCTGGCCCACATGATGTACTGGCTTTGGTACAGAGAACTCTTGGCGAACCGCTTGGCCGAGTATGACGAGGTCGATAAGAGCATCGAGAAGACAGACGCCAGGGAAGCATCTCAAAAGGTCAATATTGCTGTCGACTGAACCGCGTCCTGTTCTCCGGCTGCTCGTTGATGGCTGAGCTATCGCGGCTACAGCTAGGGTGCTGAGGATCCAGAAGGCGGCTTGACCACTGACCTCTTGAGAGGACTGTGTTTCCGATGTTTCGCTCGCCATGATAAGGAATGAGTTCCCGGGAAAGTGATTTTCTCTTGCTATTAGAGGCACAAGGAGCACGTTTCGAGCATTGCCTTGTGTTCAACAATCCTTAAGAGGCGCAGCACGTGGACCCCGCGCGATCTTGCTTGACGTCAGACCTTCCAAGCTCGAAATATGCTGCATTCGGAAGCATACACCTTTAGGCTATTTATAATTAAGGCTGAGCCTATGAAGCCATAAAGACACTGTCTCTTATCATTTTACGCCTTGAATGCTCTTCAGATAAGTATCATCGACATCAAGATCTAGAATTTATTGTAAATATTAAACATTTGTTTTAGTGCTGTTTTTTCGGTCCTACTACAGGCCTTGCTACAGAATACTTATAAGTATAGTGAGAGGTCAGCCTGAAAATGTTAACAAGGAGGCCCAAACCCCGCAACTTGTAAACGGAGATGCCTAGAGGACTTCTTTGCTACTAATATTTTAGAGGTTGATTATCAACTTTCGAAATACTCCAGAAAAACATGGACCAGGGTTAATAGTAAAAAACGTGCTAAAATCAGTGATGGTACTTGTTGAAAGCACCGCTAAGAATAGCCTGTGGAGGTAGATATGGTTATCTAGCCTGCTATACTCAACGCGTATCTTGCCTCCATCGCACAACATACTACACCCAACCCGTGATTGAGGTTCATCCAACATGAAAGATTTGGGCTCCGACTTGAGTCTGTAATTCGAGTTCCGTTCAGCGTGCCTGTTGTAGGTTTGACCAATAACAGTATGAGTCAGTTGACGCATCCCCTCCTTGAAGACGAATCTGATGGAGTCTCAAGTCCTTAAATTGTTCCCCGTGTGGAAAGAAACTCTCATCGATGCTCATACCACCGTTCTCAACATCAATGTTCACTTTGGCCATCCAATTCCCAACTCCTTGCGGATAAAACTGATCATCCCACGAACTATAAAGGGAGCTTGTAAAGTAGAGATGCCGCCCATCACGGCTAACTTCCATCATCTGTGGGCCCCCGGGACATGGCACCCCTGGCTCCGACGGATGGGAAGTGTGATTTGCTACGCCCCCAAGTCGAATTGACCCTGTCTCCACAGGACAGGCAGGATTCGTCACGTCGAATTGCTTTAGCTCGCCCGTGGCCCAACATGAGACGTATAAATACTTGTCATCGACAGAAAGGTCACAGTCTGTGATGAGCGGCGGCACGGCGCCAAAAGGTCGCAGGATCGGAGGCAGAATCGATGGATCTGAAACAGGCTCTGCTGGAATAGTGATAACCTTCTCGGCTTTCCAGTTTGGGTCGCTATCTTTGGAGTCTGGATCGAGATACCAGCGGAAAATCGATCCCGAGAGGTCTTTCGTCGAGATGGCGACACTGACGAAACCCCACGTGGCGTCGGGATTGTGAGATGGGCGAACTTCGAGGACCATTTGCTGCTCGAGGCCAAGGTCGATTCGTTGATGGTGTTTTCCATGGAGCATGTCCCAGAAATGGAGTGAGTGGCCATACTCATTTGCTAGGAGCCTCTCAATCACCAATCCGTTCTCAACCATGGATGGCGAACCCCATTCACTCGAGATGAGATAATTGCGATTAAGATGCCACCATGCGTCGTAATGGAAATGCTGTGGCCCATGGTCCGTTTCCCAGGCACGGAGAACATCAAAGGTATTATGGTCGAGGAGGGCGATGCCACCTCGCGCGTCGCCATCATCGTGGGGGCCTCCTAAACAGGTCATGAATATTCCCTCGGGGCCGCAGTGCACCGTATGAGGTCGGGAGTAGCCAGCTTTGTCGGACAACTCTTTGCCGGCAACAGTTTTAATCAACTTGGGGGCGCGGGGATCAGGGCCGACGTCAAATACGTGGATGTTGGATGTTCGTAGACCTGGAACGATGAGGTATCGGCGTTGTAGACCTTCCATGCAATGGCCCTCATGTTGAAAAGCGCTAGAGCAAGCATTCCAGCCAAAGTGGTGGAATTCATCCCCAAGCACTGGGATATCTACTCGACCAACCAGTTGCCCATAGGACTCGGACTCTGGGTCAAGATCTATGACAAGGAGGGCATCGGGTGTTTTACCGGTAGGGTCGAGGGCCACAACGTAGGCCAGTTGCTCACGGGGCGCAGAAATGGCATCCTGAGCTGTGCGATAGAAGGTAGGGTCCATATTGTCAGAGGGCAGATATTGTCGGTAATATGCTACTGCGGCGGCAAGGTCAATACGCTATTGCCTGCAGGTTGTGGTGCCGTTGTGAAGAAGGCTAATATGTAGCTTGAAAAAGACATGACGAGCGTTTATACAGGTCTTTCGGTCTAAACTCGGGGTTCAATGTGTAACAATTATTTGTAACTGACACTCGACTTACAAATCCTCAGATACAAAGGTCGCCGATATGCTGAAAACGGATATGATGACGCTGCGGGGAGCCATCGCGGAGGGGTGGGCTGAGATTTATTTGGCCAGGGATGCTTATTCCATGTAGTATCGGAGATTTATGATTAACTTTTAAGGTTCAAGCAGGATGAGGGGCTCGGGAAACTTAAGTAATGCGGCCCGTTGTACCAAGTAAGACCAGTATGACCTCCTAGTTAACATTGCATGTCGCCGAGACATGTGGGACTGGTTGTACAATGAAACGTGCACTTTGGTAGCGAGCACCCGGTTCTTCATAACAGGAAGCCTTCGGAGTATGTAGGTGCTCACATTATTAACAAGAGACTCAAGAATGCAAATAGTTAGGAGCAGTAATGCTAGACTGGCTGAGGGCCCGTATTCAACATGCAGGTTGGCATCGGTACTAAAAGGTGGGATAGTACTTTTAAGGCGAATAGTACTACTAGAGAACTGCGGTGCCAGGCTTGCAAAGCTCTCAACGTGTGTACCGATTTCGCCGTTGGGCCGTCCATTACAGATGCTAGTTGTGCCATTTCTGGATGGAAAGCCTTGGACTTGGGTAGGGCCTAGAGACCGGCCCACCCCATGTTGAAGTCCCTTCGCGAACTCCGTGCCTTAAGCACGGATGGGAGGGCGACTAAGCAAAGACACCCTCAAGTTAGTTTCTCACTCCTATTTTAAAGCTCTATAGCGTAACCTCCCTGGTTTCAGTCCTCCTGGGTAGGATCATGTGGTTTTGACAGAGACCAGTCAAGCTCCTTTCGGGAAAGGGTACATCGCAATGGGGGCTCTCTGTAAGGTTTCGTACCCCTCTATTTGGCCACAGTGCTTGATAGGCAACGCAAGCTATTTCACGGAAAATCTATTTCTATAGACTTAGCTAACTCCCCTAGTTTCACTTTGTACTATCAAATTCATATGGTAATAGACTTTAAAGTATGAGTATATTATAACCTCTTACTTGGCATCGTTGGTCACGTATTCTAGATGTCTTTTCACATTCTTACCCAAGACAATAAAGCACCAGCCACAGACAGTGCTTACCACAAAGTAAGAAAGACCACGACCTTTAAAAATCCGATCCAATCCATTATAATATAGCAGTAGCTAGCAATTTAATAATAATTTTAACCCAAGATTAAACCCTTATATAACCCTTCTTGGTTAGGTTCAAGTACTTGCTTATACCTAGCTTGTTATATTAATCTCGACAGTCTTTTTAATGCCTCTACCATTCTTATCCAAATATTGAAGATTAATAGAAGCAGGCGGCGACGACTCGACCTTGACTATTTGCTCTTGAGAGTCACTCCTATACGGCTTTTGAGCAGCCCTATGCGACTCAACATGCTCAGCCGCCCCGGTAGCGAAGGCATCTTTTTGTATATTTTTGACGTGTGTATGACTCCTCAAGCTTGGTATGTTTTGGGAGGAATGTGCCTTCTGACCGGCAAAGGAAAGCTTCGAGGCGAGTAAATCGATGCTGAGATGGTTGTTAATGAGATGCATTGTAGAATGAAGGGAGAACTCACTACAAGATGACCGGATAGAGGCAGAAGAGAGTGTAAGCAAACCGACCCAACTGGCTCGCTAAATTGGTCGTGTCCTGGCCGGGAGCTTGAAAGGAATGCGTGACGGCGCGGAAGATGCCTTGTAAAGCAAGAATAGCAACACGCACTTCAGTGCTCCGACTTAAATATCGAAAAAGACTGACACTTGGGGCAAGAGTAAATGACGTGGCCCTAGCTGAGGCAAACAAAACAAGAAGAAAATAAGCGCTGATGCATTCCTGGAGAGCCATGAGTCCAAAGTAGGCGCTATGGAGGTGGTTAACAGTGTTCTGCAGTTTCATTTCATCCTCTAGGATGTATCGAACTCGAAAAACTGCGATAAGGACCCGCGAGACGAAGATTCCCCCCATAGTCAGCCAAAAGAGGGTCGAAAAGACTTTCCAGCGAATCTTCTGAAGCACGCGCCTAAGTACGATATAACTGTAGAACAACAGGCCAGCTTCTTGTATCTAAGTTCATATCGAAGATACAATCAGCATGACAGCCAATCAATTCACCAAGCAGACAAGATTCACTCACCAGCCAGAAAACGTCCCCAAAGACCGACGCTATGGCCCGATTAAGCCGAGGATAAGGCCCATAGTAAATGTAGAAGCAAAGCCCATTGGCGATGGCTCCAGCTCCAGAAGAAATGATGGGAACAGCAGCAATCAGCGTGAAGCTGGTAATTCCACAGATGAGAAGGCCAAAGAAAACATTGACGATGCCTATGGTGGTTATAATTGACCAGCTGACCTCGAAGAAGGCGGTTGTTGGCATTTTGAATTAGCGAATGTCTACCAATATGGGGCATGAACAACTGAAGACGTCGAACTGAGGTGCAGCAGCGCACTTGACACTGCACCTGGTCTTGTACTTGATCATAATCAGAGCATTGGCATCGCAGGACGTAATCCCTTTTTCAGGAAGCCCATCAAACCCCGCACTCGAAACCGTTTTAGTTCTAGGCGCCCCGAGCATTAGGGGGTGTGTGGAAGGCGTTAGGTTGCAGCCTGCTCGTAAAAGATCCTAGACTTTGTGGCGGTATCCCCTGATTTCAGCTCTCCTCGGTAAAGTAGAGTGGCTTGTATAAGCGTCTGCTCCGTAGTGCACCGCATGAACCCCCGAGGAACAGAAGACATTTATCGATCAAATGCAACATGATCGATCGGACACCTTGCACCCCAGGCTATCGAACTCTCAATTGATGGTCTCGACCAGCCGTGCTGAACCTACGCGGTTTCTGATCCGTGTCATCGGGTATTTACAGTAAGATGTCAGTGCCAGCCCTAGCTAGAACAGGACTGGTGTGTCAAGCAGGTACTATGCGGTCAGACGAGCTACTCTATTTAGCCCCTTTGCTTACAATCCTGGTCAACCGTAGTCCTCCACACGAAACAGTCTTGAGCTGCCACGGCCAACGGCTTCGCTGTGGCCATTCTAGATGCAGGCTCGTATCCACTAGCCGCGCCTGATCATCCGCTAACAGGGAACAGGCTCGATGCGATGCGCCTTCTGTGCCGACAATATGCTGGATAGTGTGGGTTAATGGCAGAAAATATGTGCCCATGATACAATCAGATTGTGGATAAAGGCCCTGGCCTTGGCACGCCCTGTGTTGCAGTAAGGAAACATTTGGGCTGACAAACCCCCGGAACAAAATATGGAAACAGATGTACACATTCTGTTTGACGGGAACATTCGCCTTTAGTCTTGAAACCAATCACCCGCTTCACGCTCCGTTTCATCCAGCTAAACGCACTCTTAGACTTTGTGGCTTTAATTAGTTGCCCCTTTGCCACGCTGACAGGATTGCTCTCGGCCACCTCGCTTCCAGTCGAGCAAATAGGAATGTCTTCCTGAAGCAATGGCGTCAGCCTTGCTAGGCATCTCTACTGAATGTCAACTTGACCAATTTCTATATAGGATCTGCCACGAGCAAATCAAGGTTCGGGGCGTATGGAAGAATGGTCTTATTTTGACGTATTGAACATAAGTGCCAAGTCAGGTGGCGTTTCCTTTGCTCGGACTTGCTGGTATTACTTTTGGTGATAAAATGAATTAGTTTCCAATAGATTGACAGTTGACAGATACGGGCGTCTGAGAGGGGTATGGCTTCTCACGTAGTACCTACATCCTAGCCGATGGTGGACCTGGCCGTCTTACTCGTACGGTCTAAACGATGACTGTCAATGTGTGCCTTCATTTGCGTCACTGTATCTTCCGACCTGACCCATTTGTCCGGTCACCACCGCACTTTCGTACTGCTTCCCTGATTCCTTTGAGCCGCTATCGTCAAGGTCCCACTGACGCGACTCTACGGTAATAAATGATTAGTGGCCGTGGGCTATTACTAGTTAGTCCCAAATCTCTTTTGAATTTGTTTGTTACTAACTACTCAAGGTTCTCAGACCAAGACAGCTTCCCTCAATGCCTCGCCCTTCGAGTTCAGATAGCGATTACAACCTAAGCTAGACACTCTTAGCGAGGAAATGGATCTCTTACTCATAACGTTGTCCTACAACGGCAAATATAGCCCCATCTATCGCCTGAGTGATGAGCTCCTCCTTCTTGTCTTGCAATTTCTCGTGGACGACGATGTATCCCTTTTCTGTTTCCGACATGTTTCGCGGAAATTTCGCTGCCTCGCAGGTGATCCAACGTTCGCAATGCGCTACGCTCGACTCTAGCGACGGCAGTGGCGCGGACGGATATGGTTGGGAGCAAGCGAAATGCTCTGGTAGCACCTGGATCTGTACTCCTCTTTGGTAATAGCAACAGCTTGCCTCTGAGCGTAGCTAGGTGCTATGATAGTCACAAAATGCATGAGCTGCGTTTATCTACTGGAGGGGAGCTAAGCGCGACTTCGCCACACCACAGGCTCTCTGGGCAGCTACCCTGCCACCGGTGGACCGCATAGTAATCAGACGATGCTTTCGACTAACTGACGCCAATGGACAAAAGGAATCAAGCTAATATCTACTCGCGTTGTCCGGCAGAGGTAAAACTTCCTATCCTGCGTAGTAAAAGGTACTTCTTGTTCTGCTCATCTGAGCCTCAAATCTCCCTGGCAATCCACCAAGCTTCTTATTTCATGTACGGCGGGTCCCCATCCACTCGTGTGTACACAGAATACTTCCCCTTGATCCCCAAGAACATCAAGCCCGTATAATATGCCGTCGCCATCACCAAGCTTGAAATCAAGAACTCGCTTTTCAATGTCAAATGCTTCGCCCAGTCCGGCGGATCCCCGCCGAACGGTTGACAGATCCATAGCCATGTGAAGGGAATACGGCCGTAGTAAATATAAAAGTCGTGAGAAAAGAAAATTGCCTGTAGCTGAACCCATAGCATCATGTTCAAAAGAGTTCTTCTCAAGGACGGTGCATAACTCAAAATCGCAAAGACGGCCTTGAGCCAGAACGGCGTCGACGTTAGCCGTGGGAAGATGTCTTTGTCCAGCACAGCGCTGCAGATATTCCGCCAGAGGGTGTGATCAGCGACCAGGTCCACCACAAGGCGTTCCTCGATGCCTTTCTCACGGCCCCAAGCTACGCGTTGGCCGAGTTCAAATTCCATCTCCATGGGGCCAGATGCAAGCGTATCGCATCCACCAGAGGTGCCTTTGACAGTAAAGACGTGCAGAGGGCCTGATAGCATGACTAGACGCTTGCATGAGAGCACAGTATTGTTGTTCTCATGAGGATGCCAGTGCAGAGGCATGCGCCATTTACCCCGTGGCTGAATGACGATGCGGATGGGACTGGATAAAGACGCGGGATTAAATTCAAATGTTGCATTGTCTGGGGGCGGAAGGGTAAAAAGGGTCATTTCGGTGGTGTTTGTTCTTCTCATGGTTGGTGATGAAACGTTGAGTCTGGAATGTGGCAGGCTGGGGAGACGGGAGATGGTAGGTTGTCTCCTGTTGTTATTATCGTATCTCGCGGTCGTTTGGTTCGTATAACTACAAATAAAGTATTCGTATCATTACAAATAAAGTAAAGTTCATCTGCAGGACGAAGCCCCGGCGCCACATGTAGTCTAATCGATAACCATAAATGAATCAGCCTCTGTTTCGATATGCGTGTCAGCCCATGATCGACAGTTCAAGGACAAGTAAGCACCGAGATCCCCAAAGCTGGCCATTCGGTGGCTGCCTATTCTGGCAATTCTCTCCGCTAATGCAAGTCACAGAACATAGGCTGACAGCGATTATTCTGAAGCTCACCAAATGGCATTCCTCTCGGCCTCCGAATACCGCGGCAGTGGACGGGATGACCTCGAACGCCTTATGTTTGATCGCATGGCTGTGTCGACCTGCTGGAGATGGAGGATCAGCAAAATCCCGCAGACACTTACAGCCAATCTCTAAATTTCACAAAAGCATACAGGAGTGCACATTTACCAAAGGAGATATCGACGGCGCTCCAGCCAAGACCACAACAGCTGCTTGCGAGATGACCAAGCACGAGAATGACTCCGGGTCCTAGCACAATCACTTGTTTTATCCAGAAATAAATATAGGGCTGATAAATCTATAAAAAGGCATGTTCCCCATTCGACCTTATTTCGGGTCACTACAAGCATTTCCATCGTTTCAATCTAGTAACTCGAATTCATTGATTCCTATTACCCACACCGCGCGAGACTAGTATGGGCTTCTTGCAAGCCGCCCTCGTAGGGGCTGTCACCCTGCTTTCTCTACCGACAGCCTCTGCGGAACTCTTCCCCTGGGCAGCCATTGGAGACTCGTTCTCAGCTGGACCTGGGGCTGGAGACAAGTTCCTCGGTGGTGGAGGATCCTGCATGCGTAGGATGGGCTCATATCCGGCTCAACTGCGCCGAGATTTCCCCCACGCAAACCAACACGCTCAATTCCTCTCGTGCACCGGCGACAAGGTCCCGGGTCTCCTTGACCAGGTTCCCCATATGAGTGAGAACCAAAAGGTTGTCACCATCTCGATTGGCGGCAATGATTCCGGCTTCGGCAGGATCCTCAAGGCGTGTGTCTTCAAGCCTGGCGGTCCATTGTCCGACAACTGCGATGAGACAATCGCGGAGATGCTGAACGAGAGGATCAAGGAAGAGAAATTGGTTGACCAGTTGCACAAAGCCTATGCCGCGGTTAGCAATAGGATATCCGGGCGCCAGCCCCGCCGTCTCGTGCTGGTGCAGCTATATCCGAATTTCTTCAACCAAGAAACCGACTGGTGCGACGGACAGAACATGGGCCTGTTTTCCTCGGATGAGACCCTTCTGACCCGGGATCTACGCCGGAAGCTCAACGACTTGGGGAATATGGTACGGGATAGAATTATCACGGCCGTTGAGACTCATCAGCATTCTTTGGATGAGAAATGGATTGCCCTAGATCGGAACAACGAGCTCTACGAAGGTCATCGGTTCTGCGAACCCGGCCATGAGACACTAGACAACGAGGATATTTGGTTCTTTAAGATGTTTGGCAACGACTCACGCCTCCAGACTCGGGAGGTGGCCGGTATACTTGACGAGTACGATCCCAAAACCTGCAAGGATGACCCCGACTATGAGGAAGACTTCGTCTTTGGCTGGTACTGTGACCAGGCACGCTACACAGACTACCTACGAAACGAGTCAAAGAGCAACAATTCCACCGAAGAGGTCCTCATGGCGAGCAATATCCGGGCCATCACGCCTGAGACAGTCATCAAAGCCTTCCACCCCAAAACTGCGGGTTTCAAGGCCGTCAAGGACCTGAATCGCGAGGCTATCCTGGAATACTTCCCAGTAGAGTCCGCGCCGGAGCCAGAAGACCCCGAGGAGCCGGAGGAACCTGAGGACCCAGAAGAACCCCAGGACCCTCCCGAGGAAGCCCCCCCGGAACCAGAAGAACCCGACGAGCCAAACCCCCCAGAAGAAGCACCGCCGGAGCCAGAAGAGCCCGAGGACCCAGATCCCCCCGAGGAAGCCCCCCCGGAGGAAGCCCCGCCTCCTGACCAGGATGAGACGGATAGTAGTAGTAGGGTTAGGGTTAAGCGGGCGTTATTAAAGGTTTAGTTAAAACAATACGGTACAGTAGATTCAGTTATAAATAACTACTGGGAAAATTCTTACCTACTTAGTTTGCATAACAAGAAACTATATACCCGTGCTAAAGGGCCCTTTAATATAACCCATTCTCTATAGTATGACACATACTAGAGTTTTCTTAACTCCTTCCTTCTATAAGTTTAGTTCCGGGTCCTTTCATCATCGCAGTTTGTCAAACCAAGCTTTGATATCTCGCGCTTCTTCTATAAAGTTCCCTCTATATCCCTCTCATACTCCTCAATCAGCTCCTTAATCTCCTTGTGATAATAATAGTCCTAAACCGACATTTATGACCGTTTCAGCCGCTCTAGTATCCATACGCAACAAACACGACCAGTATTGCAAACCATTTTGGTACGTCTCTTCATTTTTAGACTGGGTTCAAATGTGAGATGGACTGACAATTGCGGCTGACCAGAACCCGTTCGAGCCGGCTTAGCCCTATCTCTAGATCCCGGAGAATGTTAGCATCCTTGTCTTGACTTGCTCCTGGCTCCTCCATAATACCGAAGCCCTTGTATGAGAAGACTCGGTTGTGCAAAATCCGGAAAATGAGCGATCTCAAGATCAACTGACGGCGAGTATTTGCCTCATAGGCGTGTGCATCCACTACCTAGGCAGGCCATCATGGCCTAATTCCTGAAAGTAGCCGCCCCTGCGGGTAAACTCGGGTTCATCGACAGGCATCGTCCCTCCTCTGCTCTCGTCCCATAGTCTTCGTGACTCGGGACATGTTGGAAAATGAGCTAGAAAGTCCGATCTGGAAAAGACGTGATCGCGGCCCCTGAGACTACCAAATGACTCTTCCTGATGGATTTGACACCCTTTGCAGCTCAAGCCACGATCAACCTCGCCTGTTTCGGGATCGTAGTACGGAAACGCCGTTGCTGTCATGTAGCGCTGGCTTTCCTGATAGACATGGCTAAGCTTCACGGGAGCAAGGTTGACAGTACCGAGCTTGGCACGCAGCGTCTCGAGGGCTGGCTGCCTGGCCATCAGTATTTTTGGGCGCCCGGCGCGTCCGTCCATTATTGAGTAGCAACCCGCAACAGTATGAAGTTTCATTTCAAGCAGTCGATCCAGGCGTTTGGTGGATATACTTGTGATGGTGGCGAGATATGACAAGCTTAGAACGCTTAGTTCTGGCGCCAGGCTAATGCAGGAAAAGCAGCAGCGCGTGAGGGTTGGGAGGAACAGAAAGCCCCCGAATAAACCGCACAACTCGCATCTTGAACGGGTCAACTGGCTGTACAGGTCTGTGATGTTGAAGTGCTCGGCGAGACGGGCGCGTAGTAGACCTCGGAAGCCTTCTGGTCCATGTTTCAAAACAGGGCCATATTCACGGGGAGAAAGATCGGTTGATAGAACACGAGCTCGTCGATTTAACTGGCGGAATCGAAAATGTGATAGAAGGTCAAGGTGATGCAAGATGAATGATATTATCTCGGCGGGAAGGCGATCTAGTCTGCCTAGTCCACAAGCCGGAGGTGTCCCAAAGGGTGCTTGTAGTGACGAGAGCACGGGCTGCATCTCGTGTGGGCGTGATCGAATTACCACCAGGTCAAAGTCGCGTCGGTGATATGCACAGACCTTGATACGAGCATCTGACGGCATGCTTGAGCTGGGGAGGGTGTTGACCCTGCTGACGATTGGAGGAGGACGTGCAGAAAGCTGGTATGCGTGAACGAAATCTAGCTGCGCCTAGAACCTGATAGACTCTAGGCAATGATTGATTGTGGACGTTGTTGGCTCTTCAAGTCGAGAGCTTTTCTGGTCCACCTTTCCTCTTACGACGTAAGAACCAATCGAGATTCTACGGTAGCTTACATCGGCTATTAGATTAGGAAGGTGGTGTGCCCTGGCAGTGTTGCGGGTACTTGCAGCCAACCTGCAACACTTACTATGTGTACCCACTATTCCCAGACTTGGCAGTGGAGAGGCAGTTCGAGGCAAGCTAGATCAATCAAGTAACAACATCATCACCGCAATCAGCAGTTCTTTCAGCGGCTAGCATGCCACACCATTGCCCGTCCGAGAGCATCACATCAGTTTATATCAGGCCCATAGGGTCAATGTCTGTTAATACTTGCTGGGTAGGTTTCAATAAAGTGCCATTCTGATATTATAACATGCTCCAACCAACGCTCTGCCATAACTCATCACAATACTAGAAATTACATTGACACCGCTTCTCAGGAGCTGATATCCTTGCTGATAGCCTCATCAACAATCTTCCAAGTATGCTCCTCAACCTTTTTGATCTGCTCATCAGTCCAGGCAGACTTGTTAACCAGCTCCCCCTTGGCACCGATACAACTCCACAGCTTCTCGCTAGCTGCGACCTCATCCGTGCCCTTGAGCAGGTTCTTGGCGCAGGTGTCAGGCGAAGTAGCAAGAAGGCTGCTCAGGGCCTGCGAACCAGCGCGTAGGTACCAGGGAAGATTCTGGAAGATGCCTGTGCCGACAAATCCTGGGTAGGCGTGCACAAAGTGCCGCTTGGTGTCCTTGTGCTCCCTGGCCAGGGCCTGGATCATGCCGTCGGTCATGGTGATGCAGTGGGTGGCCGCGTTGCCAAGGCTGAAGTGGTTCTTGAGGTCGAGGTCGTCCCAGATAAGCTTGTTGGGGTCTCCACGGGTGCCGTCAAGGACGAGCAGGATCTTGGCATCATCCTTGAGCACCGGGGTAAGCTCACGGATGAGAAGCTGCTTGCCGTAGTGGTGCAAGGCCATCTTGCGATCGATGCCCTCAGGAGTCTCTGTTCTCCCTGCAGTAGTAAGAATACCCTGGGTAAGGACGAGCATGTCGAGATGAGGTTCTTTTGCGGCCTTGTAGGCATCTGTGTACTGCTTGATGGAGCGCATCGACGACGCGTCCAGCTGACGGAATTCAATGTTGGCGTGAGGAATGTTGGCAGGCTTGTTGCGGCCGCTGATGATGACGGATGAAGACGCCGAGTCGCCTGCGATGCGGCAGGCGATGGCGTAGCCGATGCCGCCTGTTCCGCCGACCACGAGAGCTCTTGTTGCCATGATTTTCTGTTTATACCGAGTTTGAGTTGGGTCTCTGGCGGAAGTGTCGGTGGATGCTGTGGAACGGAGTTAGCGGATCATTTTAGCTTTAGCGCCGGCCAGGCTGCCTGAGGCAGCGTGTCTTCTGTGAAACAAACGACCCTTGCGTCATGGTTGGGATTGGAATAGGCGTTGAAAGTTGTTTGTCGAGATTGGTGAAAAGAACGTAAAATATTAGTTATTTGGCAGTTTTATAAGAAAGGAGGTGTGTTGCTGATGATAGCTGCACCGTTTACACTGGTGGTCAGCTCTACATATCTATGCATGGCTAGGACCAGTTTTGCCATGCATTCTTGTTGATTAATACCAGTAGGGGCTTTAGAGCGAGATTGAATAGCTCCGGTATCGGTAGAGCTGCCCTCTATTCAAGTATGGTAGCTGAGTGGTTGAACTTCGGTCGCTGCTGATCACCTCGATTAGACCAGGCCTGGTCCTCTTTGCCGCATCAAACGCACATTGAACTGCAACACGAGGTTTTAAACAGCTATTGACTATGTTAAAACTGACAAGAGACTCTTATATATGTTTCCATGGACTACCGCAACCCCAAACTCTTCCCGCCCTTACTCGAGACAGTCTGCCCTAACGGCTTTTCGCCAAACAAGTCAATACACCATACAATGCATAGTCCGACATTCCGTACGAACCTGTATAAATTCATGGGACCCCGCTCAAGTGGAGAGAACAGTCTTGATGTCGACATGCTTGGCTCCCTTGGCAGCTTGCTCCTGGGCAAGGCGGGGGAAATCACAATCCGAGCCTTGGCCCTTGCAGCAACTGTCGAACGAGCGAAGATGCTCCGAGATGGAACTCGCCTTGCAGTCATTGCCCGAGTAGACACCATGGAGGTCGTTGCAGCATTTGTGGGTGGCGCCGTTGTTGAGGTTTCCCTTGCTGCCGTAGCACTTGCATGCTTCTCCCGTGACCGAGAGAAGTGCGGTGATGAGGGCGAGTTTGGACAGCTGCATATTGGTCTGAACGCAGGATGAGAGGATAGAAAAGGATGTTGGAATGTGTGGAAGGTTGTTGGAGTGCTTGATTCTCCTTGAGCAAAGAGTGAAGCGGCTGGGGCTTTTATAGTCTTGGCTCGGCCTAGAGGCTTGTATCTCTGCCTCCGTTTCCTTATTCGCGTACCGGCCTAGACCGCTTCATCTTTCCTCGTATGTTCAGGTTGTGTCGGGGCCTTTCTCCCGATCTGTAACATGCTGTTGGTTGTCAAGTTGGTCGCGCATCACGGTCGGCGATCTATTGACCCATCAAACGCCGCACCGCGGCACTTCCTCCGAGGCAGTTAAAAGTGGCTCCCTTTCACGCTGAGACTAATGAATGAAGCCAATGCCTCAGAGGTTGAAGTGAGATTTGCCCAGCGTTCATGGACTAGATCAATGCATGCCGTGGTCGAGAACGAGGCGACAATGTATTACCGAAAGGCCATGGTACCAATCTGTGTTATAGAATGTCTGAACGATTTTGATCTCTATACACTGCTACTAGAATTCTTAGACCCCCTGACGCTAGGGATTTCCAGAACGCCGAACCCGACCATTGAGGTTTTATGGCTTCTGATCTTTACAGGGGCTAGGCCTACCCTCACGCAGATGATAACCGGTGCTTCTGCTCCGTCGAAGCAATGGGGACACACATCAACTGGTAAGGTACTTTCGGGATTATTGGGCCCAAGTGGACTTCTTATGAGAGGCAAATACGAAACACCAATTAAATGGTACGAATCGGATTGACACGATCCACTAGCGGTTGGGAAAGCTTGACCTCGGGAGCACCCGATGGCCCGGCCCTCTCGTCCCTTGGCGATCCGACCAGCCGCATGCACCATTCTTTGCAGGGGTTTTTGACACGAGTGTGGTAACAGCAGACGTTGTTTCTTGTTCCGAGTTAACCGACAATTTCTTTTCTAGGTTCTAGTCCGCGGCTTAAAAGCTTGATCTGCAAGGTACACGGGCCTTTACAACCAACACACTTCAGGTTCAACCAACAGCATGCTTTTTCAGCACTGTCATTGGTTATGTCCGGCACAATCTTGCCGTGAGCTCTTTTCCCGCAGCTGCTTAAGGAAGGTAAGCACCTGTCTGCATCAATAGATTGCGGACCCACCTCACGGGCCTTTTGTAAGAGAACAACCAACAAGCTTTACAGTATTTACAGCCAACAGGGTCAAGAATACGAGGTCTTGAATACTCTCATTGGTTCCTTGAACTTGCCGTTAATTCTTGTCTGGCAAAATGATGTTCGATTCCTCCTCAAGCTAATGTTGTCTTGAAGCTCCCATTCAACTTTCTCGACATGACGGCCAAGACATAGCCGAACTACACATCGACAACAATAACGAAGAAAGTTGGATGATGAGTAGTCTACCGGCTGGCAGCATTGGTTCGCCATGTGCATCAACAGCAATTGCCCTGTCATTAACAGTAGTGACACACTACTCTTTCAAGAGAGATCACGAATTGTACTCGGAAATCTTGTGCTGGGCTTGTTTACCCATGTTGTTCAAGTTTGGCAACTTGGACAACGACGCCCCTGCAGGCCTGCTCATCAAACACGACCAACAGCGGGGGCGTCGACGGTCCTTGTGGATTGTCGCCGGATGCCTTGCCATCTCGTCCTTTTGTCGAGCAGAGGGGGATGGTTTCAAGCTTCTGGTGAGTATAATGTCGGAGACGCAGAAACTTGTGTTGATTGCTAAGCTCTGCAGCCAGCACTGACTCCGTTGCTGATCCTGACGCAAAGGGCCTGGCATCGTGGCCAAGATGCATCTAACAATTCATTCCTTGCCCGCGTTGCTACCGGACCCTGGGAGGCCGCACTAGTTGCCGCCTTCGCCATCTTGACACTTTCAGATTGGAACTGGAGGGGGCTTGGCTTTTCGGGTGTTGCCACCGGCACCTCTTTCGTCGTCTATGCAGCTTTTCTACACGGAACCGAGCAAAAGTCTTTTCTACCTGCCCTGCCGTCTCTTGAAAGTTGCGTCATGTCTCTTTCGCCTATGGTTACAACAATGCTGTTGGTTGGGCTCTTTATCCGGGTCTCAGTGTTTGGCTTTCCCCTAAGCAATGCTTGGCACGTATTGTTCCTGGGGATCACAAAGGCTCTGTCTTGGCGTTTTACTTCCCAGAGCGTGCGATTTACTCCCCTCCAATGAGAAATTGGCTTCTAATCTTGATTTCTAGGCCCGCCACACGTCCTGGAACATCGCGACTATGCTAGCAACCTTTGGCCTTTTATCTACGCGCAACCCGTTCAACATGCCCACCGAGAGCCAGGCTTTGTCCAATGTCATGTCCTCTCTTCTTTGCCTTGGCCAAATCATTGGATCAATCTCAAGGCAAGCGAAGTCAAGGTATGTCATCTGGACCTTTGCCCTACTGCCGCTTGTCCCGTACGTGGCCAATATCGTGACCATACGAATGGCACATCGAGCCGCTCCGAACTTTAGTCAACATATACCACACCCAGTAGAAGCTTTATCCGATCGAGCGAGGAGCGACTTTCAGAACCTACTACGGAGACAATCTCTTAGTTTAGAAGCCACACGCGACGAGTACCGAAGCAGATATGGCATAGAGCCACCCCCAAGATTTGAGGCATGGTACGAGTTTGCAAGATCAAATGATTCCCCGCTCATTGATGACTTTGATTCAATACACCAGGCAGTATCGCCTTTCCGAAAGTTGAGTGGCAAACAGATCCTCGAGACCATGTCTCATGCCCAGAAAATACCTGGTATCGACTTATGGCTCTGTCAGTTCTCAAGTTCCACGTCCACAACCGAATGCCGCCATCCTCATCGCACTTTCGACAGACACATCTCCCTCCTGTTCAACAACCTCTTGAAGAACGTCACTAACCTTGGCGACGTTCGGTTTCTTGTCAATCACATTGATGAGCCGAGGGTGCTTTTACAAGCCTCAGAGGACACATCTTTGCCCTACAATCGGAGAGTCAAGGTCGAGGATCACAGCCGCAAACCGACTTGGGATCTATTGACGGAAAACTGTCACCATGCGACGGTGACTGAAGAGCCGAATGATATCGAGACCTTTGGCCTACCTTTTGTGACCAACCTCTCTTGGACTCAAAATCTGTGCCGGCATCCCGAATACAGCATCATGCATGGCCTCTTGACAAGCCCCGTGTCATTCCGCCTAATCAAGGGCGCAGTCCCCGTACTATCGACCGGCGCGCTGTCTGGCATGGGCGATATTCTGTTTCCTAGCCCTGCTTATACAGAGACTGAATTTCTATACGACGAGTCAAAAGACATGGAATGGAGCAAAAAGCGGGATAGTCTCTACTGGGCCGGCTCGACTACCGGAGGCTTTGCAGTTGATGCCAATTGGCGACATTTCCATCGACAGCGATTTGTGCAACTGGGACAAAATCTTGACAAGGAGCACTACTACCTACGAGTGAGGGATGGTGTCATCCAGCGAGTCAAGTCGTCGTTTTTGAACGGGAGGCTGTTTAATGTCGTTTTTACGCGAGTCTTCCAATGTCTCAGGAAGCACTGCAGAGATCAAGATGCATATTTCAACATCAAAGCGTGGGCCGACAAAGACGAGGCCCTCAAGCCAAAACTCGTCTTTGACATTGATGGAAATGGCATTAGTGGCCGTTATTACAAGCTGCTCGTATCGAGGTCTGTGCCGCTGAAGCAGACCCTTCTTCGAGAGTGGCACGATGAGCGGCTCGTGCCGTGGATGCACTACATACCTGTCAGCCTGAGCATGGACGAGTTGCCTGAGTTGGTATTCTATCTTACCTCGACAGAGTCTGGTCGTCAGAGGGCGAGAGAGATAGCCGAGTACGGCCGGGAATGGTACTCGAGAGCATTCCGTGAGGTAGATCTTGGTATCTACACTTACCGGCTGCTGCTAGAGCTGGCGAGGCTTCAAGATCCTCAGCGTGAGGCAGATTTGGCCTCGTAAATTGTACTCGTGATGCAAACCAACTTGGATCTAGCGACCCCCATGTCAACTTGGTATTCATGTATCCTGCATTGTAACCTTGCTCACCCGCCTCAAGAAACTTTAACAATGCAGACACGTTGACAGGATGCAGGCCGGGAATACCACCTTCGTGTAAATGCCCGGTTATATGCCAAGTCGGCTACTAAAACCGTTACTCCACCTCGCATGCAGGAAGAAACCGAGGTATAAGACGACAACTCCTCATCTCAATTCGACATCACAACCATCATACGAAAATCAAGTTACCGATATACACCATGTCTTCTCAAGAACAAATCCCAGTCACGGCCATCTTGGCCACTTTTGTCGCTAATGTTGAGTCCAAAGATCTCACACCCACTATCATCGAGAGACTCAAAGAATTTCTCCTCGACTACCTAGGCGTCACAGTCGCTGCATCTCACGGCTGGGAATCCACACCTGAGATTCTAAAAGCGATACACGCGCTTGGAGCAAAGAGCGGTTCTAGCACTGCTGTACTTCAAGGAAAGGCGTACCTCCCGCAGTATGCCGGCCTTCTCAATGCCACATTTGGCCACTCTATGGACTTTGACGATACGTACGCTCCGGGATCGCTGCACCCTGGAGTCTGCGCCTTTGCCGCCAGCTTGACACAGGCAGAGTTGCAAAATGCGAGCACTGAGCAATTCATGCTCGCTGCTGCTGTGGGATATGAAGTCATCTGTCGAATTGGAAGAGAACTCGGCAACGAAGCTTACGCCCGGGGCTTTCACAACACGGCCACGGCAGGCATCTTTGGCGCCGTGGCAGCTATTTCTGTCCTGAAACGTCTACCAGCTCCAGTTATCGAGCACGCCTTTGGCCTCGCCCTCTCCAAGGCAGCGGGCTCGATGCAATACCTCGAAAACGGAAGCTGGAACAAGCGTCTGCACCCCGGCTTTGCAGTTCATGACGCCTTTACCAGCGTTGCACTCGCAGAAGCAGGCGTCGTGGGCGCCGCGCGGAGCATCGAGGGTAAATTCGGCCTCTTGCACGCTTATAGCCCCAAAGAGCCTGATCTTAAGTATCCGACTGCTGATCTGGGCACGCGATGGGAGTTTCTCGAGACGGCGCTGAAGCCGTATGCGGCTTGTCGAATGACGCACGGCGTTATCGAACAAGGCGCGAGAATCAGCTCGTTATCCAAGGCTGGCGTGCAAAAGTTGACAGTCTCGTTGAGCCCTGCTAATTTCTTGGTTGTTGGGAATCCGACGCCAAACAAGATCCATCCCAAGAATGTGGTTGATGCGCAGTTTTCGATTTATTTCCAGCTGGCGCACGCTTGGCTTCATGGATCAGCGCATGGTGTTGAATTTGCGAGCAGGCTTGATGATCCCAAGATTCATGAGCTGGCTGACAAGATCGAGGTTGTCACTGATCCCGAGGTTAAAGCTTTTGGGAGCAAATTGAAGGTTCGGTTTGAGGATGGGCGGGAGGAGGAGGTTGATATCCCGTTTCCACTGGGTGAGCCGCAGCACCCTTTTAGCAGAGAACTAGTGGAGGAAAAATACACCGCTTTGGTATCTCCTGCTATAGGACGAGAAAGGGCTGAGCAACTCAAGGGTGTCGTCGATAACTTGGAGAAACACACAGTCGCGGAGCTTCTGAGCTTGGTCTCTGGCAGTTAACCAGTCAAGGCAGAAAACCGAAAATTTGTGATCAGACAGAAAAGAAACATCCAATGTAACAAATACATATGCTTATAATTGGTATATCGTATCTCGGTATAACTGCTGACCGCCCACTCGCCATGCAAACCTCCATGCTATTCTCGTCTCTCATCAAACATGACCAAACTCCATCGCAGTCATGGCGCTCCATCCAAAATGCTGCTTCAAACAAAGAAAATGATAGTTCCTTAACGACCGGCAAATGGTCTCCTCCTGTAAGTCCTCATGTAGAGCATCTCCGTCTAAGCCACAATGCTTGCGCTCTATCTTTCTCTGATACGTCTTGTCTTTTCGGGGTTGCCTAATCCCAGAGTATCCAGCCAGCCCTCGCCTCGGGCCCATAATTGGTAGGGCTATCTACGCTCAGAGGCTTGTTTGGGGTGCTGGAGATTTGATGTACGTCGTATGGCTCGGGGTCACTGGCATCCGTCTCTTCTCTAGGGTCGTTGCTGGAGTGGCAAGCCTCGCTAGTTTCCGGTTCCTCGGTCGGTGACGTAACGTTGTCCCGAGAATGCCACGTCTGATCGGACCAAGGATCTAGTGTCGCCTGCTCAGAGTCGTCATCCACGGCATTCTCCTCATCGACTTCCTGATGCGTTGCGCTCAGAGGTGGAGTTATGGGCTTGGAAAAGTTAAAGTTGGGCTTCTCCTCGCTGTGAGCCGAGGCTGAAAGTGTGACCCGGGTGTGGATGTGGACTTGGCTTTTGGACGCCCTCTTGAGGCGAGGCTTGCGCTGCGCAACGGGTGAGCCGGCGTGATTGCGCCGCACTTCCATCTCGAGACGCTCTTCTTGCTCCGTCTCATCATCGGTGATTGCGTCTTCTAGCAGTAGCCATTGTCTAGAAGGCATATGGAGGCTGCTGCCAGACTTTCGGCGATGCCGTTTCTGGTATTTAGCTTCTGCGGCTGAGCTGATGGTTGGCTGGCCGGTATACGGCACCGTCGGGACCTTGGGCGGAATCATACTCAAGCGCCGCAGATCATGCTGACTCTCGTTGAAAATGACCCTCGCACGGAGTCTATGTACTGCTCGGTCCAGGGCCAACTCGATGGCGCATCGGTCTCGTATACGGCTCATTTTCGGCCAGGTCGCCCGCTCGCCCATCAGGCACGCCTTCATCATAAATTCGGGCGTCGGATTCCGCATCAATCGAGGGAGATCGTTGATGCTCATCTCGGGGAGGATGTTGATATCGCCAGAGTATTTCTGGTTTAGGACACTCCAGCACTTTGTGACGAGATTGGGCATGATGCCTAGTTCCGCTAGGAAATGAAGTCGGTGCAGCGCCTCGTCCCTTGCCAGGGACGTCATTGTGTGGACCCAGTCAGATTCGTCGGCGTTGACCTGCTGAGTGCGTTCGTGTTTCCTTTGAGGGGATAGATGGTCGTCCTTGGCGAGGAAGGGCACGACGTGTGGATTCACCTGGGACACGATAAAGTGGTTGACGTTGAACATTTCCGACAGGCGAGTCATGGGTAGGTCGTTGTCCACTGAGCCGTCGATCCAACGCTGGGGTGTTGGGTTCCAGGGCTGGTGCTCACCAGTCATGGGATCTTTGACAAGCAGTGGTGACGCGTTGAAGACCAGAGGCACGGAGCATGAGGCGGCGACGGCGGACCAGATCATGACATTTGGGGCTGTGACGTAATTGAGGATCCTTGGCAGCTCGTACATGGATGCAGTCGAGACGCAGATGTTGAGGATGCGGCGGGTTCGATTGTAGGCCTCTTGGAAGGTCATGTCGCCCATGAAGCCCTTCATCACTCTTGTCAGGTGCTTGATGTCGGACCAACTTCCTTCGGTCAACAACCTGCGCAGGTTGTTCCAGACTCCATCTGTGCCGTCGGGATCCTCAAACACGGCAAGGTCTCCGTAGGGGAACTCTTCGATGAGTGCCGGGATCTCCTCATCAGTCCGCGTGCACATGGCGGCGCATACTATGCTTCCAGCGCTGGCACCCGAAATAATTCTGGGTAGCAGCTGTGCCTCGAAAAGCGCCTTCAGCACTCCGATATGGGACATGCCAAATGTGCCACCACCTGACAGGAGCAGCGCGCTTCGCCCAAAGCTCTGGCGGGCGAACAAGATGCCCTCAAGTAGATCGCGATACTCGATGCCATGGTCATGCCTGCTTTGCGTGACGACGGCCTCGATCGTTTTTATGGTTGACTCGACATAGCGCTCAATGAGGTGCTTTGTTCCAGAGTATGAGTGTCGATAAAGATCGACGTTGTCCATGCCGCCGAGATCGCGAGATAAGGCGGTCCTGATAAGGTGCATCATGGTATGCATGTCGGACTTGGCACGCGCCTCGTCGAGTGCATCCAGACGCTCCTTGATCAACTCTGGGTTCCAGTCGCCAGTCGATGCATCGCGCTTCCATTCGTCATTTCCCTCCAGGCTGTCGAGTTCCTTGGCGGCAGCGTCCCATTGCGCGTGGGACTCGGCCTAAATTCGTCAGCGAGTGATGCGACTCGGAATGCGGAGAACTCACATTTTGCATACGCAGGTACAGACTTTGTTTTCTTTCCTCTAGTTGTTTAACCTTCAGGCGCTGATCTTCGGTCAAGCCATCTTTGCACCACTGCCATGTATTATTGGCTTGCTTGATAGCCTTTTGGAGGGTATTAACGACGGCGGGGCCTGTTGAAGAGACAGAGGGCGGTCGCTTGGCCTTTGTATTGGGCTTTATGGAGGATTTGGTCGGCTTGGAGTGAAGGACGGGGACTGGTCGGGTTTGGAGGAGCAGGTCGGCCATGATGGAAGCCCACGCGGATCGAGCGTGGGTTCAAGGTCGTCTGCGAGGGGCGGCGGTAGAGGCGAGAGAGACGTTATAGCATGGCAGGGAAGCGTCTTGAAGTCGTTTGCGCGACACTCGAGGTATGACGATGGGGATCGCGGGACGGAGGTGACGGGCCTGCGACTGGTGATTGTGACCGAGTGGTGATTCGAGCAAGAGGTCAGAGAGGAGAGGATCGAGGTCACAGGCCAGAGAGGGTATTGTAGGACGTATAGGTGCGGTGAGAGCGGGCTTGGTGGGGGATTGACGGAGGGGCACCGAGACACGGGAGAGGCGAAGATGGCAGAGGAGGAGACAAAGTGGCTGCTTCCAGGAATAGGCGAGGGCTTGCGACGACTCTTTTCGGGCGTCAAGAGGCGAAAAGGGACGATCGCGGAGGATGAAGATAGCTGAGGATGGATCTTTTGGCGGATGATGATGGAATTAGGGACCTCAGGGCACACGGAAGCCGGGGACGCTGGGAAATTCGACGAATTTCTTGAATTTGGGAAGGTCCCCATGACCATGGCCATGTCCACTTTCCGAAATGGAGCCCACTTTTCCCCGCCATTTTTGCATCTGCTGAATGTGGGGAAAGCAACTGTAACCGCTACAACGCCCTGTAATTCAGATGACAGAGAATATCATATCATGTTCGTATCCCCCCTATCTCTTCCCTCCAAAGCTTCCATCCACAAAGTCCCAGCTGGAATGCCCTCTTCTCACGCATCGCCTTCAAATGTCAGCCCTCAGCGGGCATCTGACCCGGCAAGCAGCCAGCCGCGAACTGGTAGGCGGACCCAATCCAGGGCATCTTCACCGCTTGGATGGAGGGCGGCGGACCAATCACGGCGGCGGGAGAGGCAGCCCTCGCAGGGGGCACGTGGTGCGCATCTTGTAGGGTGGCTTTGGCTCTGGGCCTGGCCTGGCCTGTGTGTGATGTACAGTACTGTAGCGGGGGGGTTTACCACCACAGCGTCATCATTTATCCCGCAGACCCGGGACGGAAACCTTCTTCACATGTCAGCAGCTCCCCAGATTCAGCTTGTCAGTGACCGGGGGGTCCTCTGCGTCTCCATTGGCCGCTCCGCGTTTTTTTCTCTTGTCTTTCAGTTCACGCGGGGAGAGGGTTGGCCCGATGTTCGGCAGGTGATTGCGAGTGAGTCTGGGGAACCTTTTGCGGGGAGAAATGCGTGAGCACGGGAGAGGATGAAAGGGCCAAGTTGAAAAAATGATGGTGATGATCTCCACCGTGGGCTGATCAGCCTCCAACGTGACCCCTCCCTCAGAGCCTCTTTTTCTTTATCTTCACAAGCCCCCGATCAATAAATAGACACCAGAGATCCCGCTGCAGCAGAGCCCAATCTGTTTCGCCGAGAAAGGGAGCCTGCCGTCCCGACATGAGACACGGGCTGACTCGTCTGACCCAGAGGTTGACTCAGGTTGCCCGCTTCCCGTGCTTGTCTCTGACCAGACGAGGCGATCCTTGACGATCGAGATTCTTCACCCGCGGATCTGCGTCAGAGGACTAAGAATTCCAAGGCAGCCGGAGCAATTCATCAGGGTCAGCTGGAATATCCATGTTCCAGTCCGGTTGTTGACGAAACAGGCGAGACACTCGCTGCCGTGGCTTGCGCAGCTCGGGTGCCCGGAGCGCCAACTCCGAGCATTCCGACGCAAAGCGATGCAGCGTCGGAATTATTTAAAATAGCTTGTTTTCGTGCCTTAATTCGAGATCCAATTGCCGCGAATAGCATAATTCTCGAGTAATGATAGTGCAGTGGCTGTCTCGAGTTGTTTGCTGGGAGGGAGCTAAGCCTTTTAGTTCATGTCACCATGCTCTCACCACGAGGCGGTTTCTATTGTTAAAAGTCGCCCTGAAACGTCCTTGTTGGCCCTTGAATATGCAAAGAAACCTTGCCTGCATTGTGCAGCCTGATCTACAATTTTATGTATTTTTGTCTGTCGACGCGTCTGTCTTGAAGCCTCACGACGGGTCTCCTCACCAACTGCTATGACGACCTATGCCTCCATTCCTCGACTCGTTCAGCTCCTCCATTCCCCTCTGAGCTGCTATGTGATGCCTCATCCCATTCCTACAAATCTCCCTTAATGTCAGCTGATGAAACACGTGCATAAAACTCTCCGAGCTGCAGAGCATCGCGAACGCGATGCGGTACTCCCCCAGATTACGTGATGGTGACGCCGTCCACACCCAACCTCAGCAGACAATGTCGCGTCGTTGCTGCGTCCCCCGCACAATACCTGCTTTTTGTAACCGTGTTTACCAATCGACATGTCATGGATGACGTTGTTTTGCTTACCTCTCTGCCGACGACGCCTCAGGCTGGAAGGTCCGAGTCGCCTCTTATAGCTCCCCGCCCCAGAGCTTGTCCTCCTCCGCCTTGAGCTTCTGGAACTTGCTTTGGCATCGTCTTTGGACCGAGCTTCGATACCCCTGAATAGCTGCACTTTTTGTCTGTTGGACGCAAACGACCGATCGATTGACGCAATGGAGAATATCATTGAGGCGTACAAGACTCACGGGGTTGGGCCAATCCCAACAGTCATTCGTATGTTGACAAGAAGCTGAGCTGTGGTGGATGCTAACCATGTCTAGCCGAACCGACCCATTATGAGACTGCTGGCCACAATGGCATCCGGGCCCTATGGGTGCTCTTCGTCATGATGGTGGTTGCTTCGGCCATCTTCGCCCTCCTCTCGTGGAACGTCGCCGTCCAGCGTCGCGTCTTCTACTTCCTCACGACCTTGACGACCATCATCTCGGCCCTCGCCTACTTTGCCATGGCATCGGGCCATGCAACCACCTTTAACTGCGTCAGCGTCCGAGACCACCACAAGCACGTCCCCGATACCTTCCACGATGTGTGCCGCCAGGTCTACTGGGCTCGCTATGTCGACTGGGCCCTCACGACCCCCATCCTGGTTCTCGAGCTTGCCTTGGTGGCCGGTATTGATGGAGCTCACACCATCATGGCCATTGTCGCCAACGTCATCATGGTCCTTGCGGGTCTCTTTGCTGCCGTTGGCCATGCGCACACTGCTCAGAAATGGGGCTGGTATGCCATTAGCTGCATCGCCTTCATTTTCACCATTTGGCATGTTGCTATCCACGGCTCCCGAACCTCGCGGGCTCGTGGTACCAAGGTTTCCCGACTGTTTGGATCCCTTGCTACCTACGCTCTCATTCTCTGGGTCATCTACGTCGTGTGAGTTGTTTGTCCAATTGAATTGGGGTTCAAACTAACATTTGCAAAAGTGTCTGGGGTGCTGCCGGCAATGCCTGGAGGGCCAAGGTCGGCACCGAGATCATCATCTATGCTGTCCTCGATGTTCTCGCCAAGGCCATCTTTGGTCTCTGGCTCATCACCGCTTCCCGCCAGAACCGCGAGACAACACCCGATGTCGGTGGTTACTGGGCAAATGGAGCCGGCACCGAGGGAGTCATCCGCATCGGCGACGACGAGGAGGGTGCGTAAAGCAACCCCCGAGCATACTTCGGTTCCGTTATGGGGCCTTATATCTAGGGACGGATTCGATATCCTCCCATATTCGACCGCCGCGAGTGGTGGTTGCGATCAAGCCCATTGCGGGCATACCCAGGTGAATGAAGGAAGAATGAGTGATCGGTACAGTTTGGTTGGTAATTAGTGTGAGGAAAGCAAGGAGAATGTGGCAAAAGGAAAAAAGGGCGTTGGTGGTACAATGCATGTACGGATACGAGTCAGTCTTGAACATTAATATGAATGAGCACGGCTATCATTGTTTGGTCGGTATTGGGACTTGTTGAATTCTGCGTTGGGCACTTCTCGCGCGATGATAACGGATTGGTGTTTAAAAGCGGCCCAGATAACAAACTTCCAAAAAGCTCGTTACGTCAGCAGAAAAGTCCCTGAAACTTCGAGGCAGTCTAACGTATTAATTCCCGACTTAACCCCCCCCCCCCCCTTGAGGGCTCCAAAGCTACGCGGTGCCATTTTTTCACTAACACCGGACCGTAAGTCATTGGAAACAACATTCTCAGGCATATGATCGATGGATTCTCCGTAATTATTATCTAATCTTTGTGATTGACATTGGAATTGCCATCTATCGTTATGTCGCAAAACCTTAGCCCTTCGGATCGGATCAACCACCGACGATGTCTCCGCGCGTAAGTCATCCTTCCCTGATAAGAGCATGGAGCTTACCATTTAAACAGGTGCGCTCGATGTCGTGATATGAAAGTCCGATGTTCGGGGACAATTCCTTGTACGCGATGTCAGAGGAAACGACATGAATGTTTCTTCCGACCCGAAGATGCTCGGGCCACAGTTCCGCTAAGGAATGCATCTCGGCTTCATCCTGTGTAGCAGTGCTAATACCCAGGATAGCTACCT
The DNA here is from genome assembly GCA_000966855.1 of Fusarium sp. JS1030. Taxonomy (NCBI): domain Eukaryota; kingdom Fungi; phylum Ascomycota; class Sordariomycetes; order Hypocreales; family Nectriaceae; genus Fusarium; species Fusarium sp. JS1030. The sequence goes on from JWIW01000100.1 coordinate 2,105,442, forward strand.
TCAATCATTAGAAGCTCGTGCTCAAGATGGCGCCAGACAGACTGAACAGCAGACACTCCGTGAGGATCGCCCTCGGCTTCCGTTGCCGGCGGCCATGACGCCCCCGCGATCGACGATCCCTTCGGATCAGTTTGGGGGCCTAGATGCTGGAATTCTGAGCCCGGAGGAGAGGTCATCGCATACTCGAGATCAATCAGACACCGGCGAGTCTCGCATGTGCGGTTCTGATGGATCTTGCTGGCTGACTCTGTGTAACAGCCGACGTAATCCATGCCCAAGCGCCTGATGCATCAGACCCAAGAGCTGGATCGGATTCCCCCGAGTTCAACCGAAATCCGTTGGTCGATAATGGGGAAAGTTATGCTCGCGATACACAAGGAAAATTCTGTAAATCGGTGGTTCCCGCTCACTTTGCCCTCGCTCAAATTAACTGACTATTCAGGGTACATGGGACCGACTTCGTCTTGGGCTTTCTGTAGACGCGTCCTTGCGTTCATAGGAAGCCACATGCCCAGACCCGAACCTCCTGTTTATCCCTGGGACCTGGAGACTATCGACTTGACATGGACTCCCATCGGGTTTCACCAACAGCCGGATGTCTCTGGACTTCCGTCACACGAGTACGCTCTCTATCTCTTGTCGACTGTTCAGTATCACCTCGGATCCTTGTACGAAATAATCGATGATGAATCTTTCCGGAAGGATGTGGACCGTTTCTACGAGGACCCTGCTAGGGTGGCTATGCGTTCTAGGTTCTGGTACTCGCAATTCTTACTAGTGCTCGCATTTGGTGAGGCCTTTATCAATACCGGATCAACCAAGAGTGTGCCGGGTATTAACTATGCTTCACGTGCGCTTTCCCTGATCCCGAGTCTTATCCCACTCGATCAGAACAAAGAGTCCCTAGCGGCCGCCCAAGCCCAATGCCTGGCGGCTCTGTACCTTCAAGCGTTGGATTTGAGATTGATGTCATTTCAGATTGTAAGCGTGCCTGTCATGCGATGGGGGCTTTCTCTAATGCTTTCAAGATTGGCCAAGCGCTGCGTCTTGCAGTCATCGAGGGGTGGCACAGACACATGCCCCCAGAGACGGTCGGTGAATATCACTCCAAACGCTGCAACACCATATTCTGGATTTCATACATCATCGACCGCGAGTATGGGCCTTTGGTGGGGGCGCCGAGCTCCATCCGAGACGAGGATATCACAACAAAACTACCCTCGGAGATGGATAACTCTTCCAAGGCGGAAGCACTGACACTTCAGATCCGACTATCTCGGTTAACTGCAACGATTCTCACGGGTAATCATTGACGCGTCCATCGTTTGTGCCAATCTGACCGTGGAATAGGGGTATACGGTGTCGATAGGAACTTCGACGGCAAGCTGCTTAGCGATACACAGTCGGTCTTGCACAGTCTTGCCGAAGTATCTAGAGAGATCGGCACGTTTTTGGAAACGAGGCTTCAGGGCACTAATATTCGGTCTTCAAAAATTGCTACGAGGTTGATTCTTTCGTACCATCATGTAAGTCGTGTATTCTTTGTCTGTGTTAGTATAGCTTACAAGAACCAGTGCGTGGTCTTGACGACTCGGCCACTCGTCATGTGCGTTTCGCAAAGACGCGTAGCCAGGAGCGATGTCGACCGATCGATACCAGATGGGCCTATTAATTCATTACTACAGTCATGTGTTCATTCAGCGTTGAATATCCTGAAGACGTTGCGGGCACTCGGAGATAGCAACATGCTTGGTAAGTAGACAGCCAGTCTCACAGCCGACGTGCAATCCTGAACAAGCCACAGACTCCTTCCTCCCGTTCCAAATGGAGACGGTATTTTCATCAGTGTTCCTCCTCTATGTCATCGACGCGGTATCCCCCGGCTTCGTACCAGACCAGACATGGCACGCAACAGCCCACGGCATATTCGACATGATGATCGCCCGCGGGAGTCCTGGGGCGCCGCTCCGAAAGCGCGAAATGCAACGTCTCGAGCAGATAATGACGTCGTATCTTCGAAGCGGCTCGCAGACCAACGTCTCGCCGCTGCAGTTCCAGGAGGACCCTATTCTGGCGCGGGAGATGGGAGTGGATGAGCGGGCGAGTACCGAGCAGGGGGGATATGTCAGCGAGACTTCTCCCTGGGGGCTGCTGGGTTCTCAAGGGGGTTTGATCATGTCGCCGGGGCAGATTTTGCAGTTGGCAGAGGAACTTGATATGGAGGACTTTATGGTTGCGCCTTGAGGTTTCTTTGTTGGAGGGTCCACATGCCGACTCTCTAAACATCGGGATCCACATACCGAAGATCCACTTGCCGACTCTTGATTCTGGACATGAGTCGACTCCATGTCACATTTACGTCTCATTTGATGAGGGGAAAAGCCTGGATAGCCTCGAATGAGCAGATACCAGTCCGAATATACAGACCGTAAAACTGCGGGTTATCGAGACACACGTGGCAGAGCCGACAACACCGGAACTGTTCTAGAATCGGCAACCAACCGAATCTTGTCTACTCCGACCTATTTGTACCTTGACATCTTTTGGGGTAATTCCACAGCCCTGTATCAATTCCACACGATTCCAAATACGCCACAGCGAGGTCAAAGAACCCCCAAGCCTACACCATGTCTCCTTCTCCCTTCTGGATTGACACCGAAGACTGGCACACAGCGGGTGAGCCCTTCCGCGTTGTCAGAAAGCTCCCAGAGGGTTACCTCCCAAAGTCCTCCACCGTTGCCCAGCGTCGACTTGATATCATCGCGGACCCTCATCATCCGCTCGACGAGCTTCGACAATCGCTATGTCACGAACCGCGTGGCCATGCCGATATGTATGGTGGCTTCATCACGCCTCCGGATGATGCTGGTGCCGCCTTTGGAGTGCTCTTTTGGCATAAGGATGGCTTCTCCACTGCCTGTGGCCACGGAACCATTGCGTTAGGATTCTGGGCTGTGGCAAATAATCTTGTCAAGGTTCAAGAGTCTGGGAATGGAACTGTTGACGTGGTCATTGATGTCCCTTCGGGCCGTGTAACGGCCAAGGTGACGACAGTCGACGGAAAGCCCGTGAGTGCCGACTTTATCAACGTACTCAGTTACCAGCTGGCAAAGGCATTGCCCGTCTCTATACCTTCACGTGGAATCGAGGTGAGCGTCGACTTGACCTTTGGCGGAGCTGTGTATACGACGCTTGATGCGGACCAGCTGGGGCTCAAGGTCGAGCCTCGGAATGTGGACGAGTTCATCAAGGTCGGTCGGGAGATCAAAGCTTCGTTGGGAACTCGGGCGCACTATGGTACTTACGACTGTTATGGAGTCATCTTTTTTAACGAAGAAGGCGATGGGGAAGAGACCGGAGTGAAGGTCGTTAGACAAAGAAACGTCACGGTCTTTGCAGACGGACAGATCGACCGGTCGCCATGTGGCTCTGGAACATGTGCCCGTCTCGCAGTACTGCTTGCTCAAGGTAGATTAACTGCTCAACAGTCAAAGCTGCAGCACCGATCGATCATTGCGTCGCAGTTCCAGGCGGATATTGTGTCAGAGGAGAAGGCTCCTGTCGAGGGGTTCCCGGCGTGCATTCCTCGTGTGACGGGTGAGGCGAGGCTTTACGGGAGGATGAGTTTCTTTATTGATCCTGCCGAGGCCATCTATCCTGGGTTCCTTTTACGGTAGAGGATGGGGCGAGCTCAGGACACTCGTTCTAAGTGGCTATTTGTTTGCAGTGGTTGCGGTCTGGGCCTATGAACACACTGGAAGATATTTATCCCAGGAAGTTAAAAAAAAAATTGAATCGAGATGGCCACCTAAATCCCTTATGGATCTCAAATTTTCCGTCCTAGAACTACTCTAGGAGGTACGGTGCGACCGATCTAGAATCAGTTATCGGAACCAAGTACAGGAATGACAGAGGTAGGCGTGGAGTCTACCCGGTACCTTTGGGGCTGGCATTTTTGCCAGTCGTGGTGACCTAAAACTACCTATACGATAAATAGTCGATTCCTTGTGATCTTATCTTGATTTATTATATTAGAATACTTTATAGATCCTTCACCGAAATTTATGAACAAAGATGAGGTGCCAGAGCTGCTTTTGGAGACCTGATAGTTTATCGGATAAATCGTCGTCACACGATAACGCGTAGCTAAAACGTACATGCCGCGATATTATAATTCCAACGTTCGCTCTTAACCTGCATGACAGCGGCATAAGCACTGTCTCACTTCCATCAAAGCAAACTCTGCTTTTTACGCACATGACAATTACCAATGGCGTTCAAAGGTGCAGATTTCTCTAAAGAATGGGTTCGGTGTCTTCGGATCTTCCCCACCCGAGTACGACACTTATGGGTTGGGACTATTGCCTAGATAGGCAAGTCATGCCGGCTAGCCACGCCTATTCGCTGCGCCGGCATGATGAACCACCTTAAGTTTAGCTTGATAAGATCTCAGATTGCCTCGCTTGTAGGCTTGCTACCTATTCAGGTTATCTGAATGCAGTAGAGAGATGGCGAAATGCCGCCACGTGCAAAGCTTGACGCTACTTGAACTGGAAGTTGTCAAACATTTTCTCGTCAGCAATCCAGTTGATGAGTCAAATATGGGGTTAACAAGCTTAGGCTTGAAGGGTTTGAGCCCAAGCTCGCCGGTATCCTGAACCAACTTGTAGATGGCGGGTAATATTCAGTCAGCAACCTCACGCCTTCTCTTCAACATGCAGGTTGCGGACTCGATTAACTCTCCGTCGACCCACACGCACAAAAGTGACTGCATATAAGAGACGAACTGCCATTCTTCAACCACTTCTCGGGCGCAGAACTATCACCCCCTCACACATCCCACGGCTGCCATATACATCATGGCCGAGAAAGCTGGCGTTACCAATGGGGTCCTCGACCAAGAGCCCCTCGAGACAACATCACAGGAACCCTCCATCATTTTCGACCAGAAGGAGATTGAGCGACTTGGACGAGAGCGGCCGGCCTGCTTCCACAACTGGATGGCCGAGGTCGGCTTTGTCTTTGCCGTGGTTGGGTCTATGATGGTTGGAGAGTATTATCTGAGTGGTTTCAACATTCTTCTGCCCTCTTTGGCAAGTTCTATGCATATCCCGGACCCGGCTCGGACTTGGCCTGCTGCCGTTACAAACTTGACCACCGCGGTTTTACTTTTGCCCTTTGCCCGATTATCCGAGATCCATGGAGGCCGGTTTATTTTCCTTGGAGGACACATGTGGCTGCTGGTGTGGTCAGTCATCGGAGGGTTCAGCCAGAACTACACCATGCTTATCGCTTGTCGAGCCATGCCGGGCCTAGGTGCTTCGGCTTTCCTCCCGTCGAGCGTTGCCATCATGTCTCGCATCTATCGCCCCGGACCTAGGAAGAATCTTGTTTTTGGCCTATTTGGTGCTTTTTCTTGCATTGGTTTCTACTTTGGCATCTTCTTTGGTGCCTTGTCTGCTCAGATCCTTGGATGGAAATGGTACTTTTTCATTGGCGCTATTATTTGTGCGACAATCTCCGTGGCCGGCATCTTGACGATACCCAAGACAAAGGATCCGAACGCTGAATCAATTCGAATGGACTGGGGAGGAACCCTTACAATTGTGCCTGGACTTACGCTGGTGGTCTACGCCCTGACGGATGGAGGGAATGCACCGAACGGCTGGAAGACGCCTTACATCTACGTCACTCTAATAATCGGCGTCTTGTGTCTCGCTTTGGCTGTTTATATCGAGGGGTGGTGGGCCAAGCAGCCTTTGCTACCAGCTGAGGTGTTTAGGCCCAAGTATATGGGTCGTTTGACAATTGCCTTGTTCTTTTCCTACGGAACCTTTGGTCTCTTTCTGTTTTACTCCAGCTTTTAGTAAGTCAATGCTGCTGGGAAATTCTTACCTCAGCTATGCTAACGTATATTGCAGCATCGAAGAAGTTTTAGGAATCTCTCCAATGCTTACTGCTGCATGGTTTCTGCCTTGGGCAATAGGTGGTTTCCTCCTAGCACTCGTCGGAGGATTTGTGCTGCACATCCTCAGCGGACGATTGCTACTGCTCATCTCTGGCTTTGGTTATCTGGGGTGTACCTTGTTGTTTGGCTTCATCCCTGCCGAGGAAAAGTCGACTGGTTTTCTGTACTGGGCGTTTGTTTTTCCGGCCATGGTTCTATCAACAATCGGTGTGGACATCACCTTCACTGTTACTAACGTCTTTATTACTACCTCGCTCCCCGGACATCTTCAGGCTGTCGCTGGAGCACTAATCACGAGCCTGTTGTACCTTGGAACTGCGTTTTGGTTGGGTGTGGGTGAGATGGCCGTTTCTGTCACCAGGGAGGTTCAAGGGGCGGAGAACATTACTCCGCGGAGTCAATATCAGATCGGGTTCTGGACGGGTGCTGCGCTTGCGGGTATTAGTTTGGCTATCTTTGTCACTGTCAAGATGGACTCGGCTAAGGCAGATTTGACGGCTGATGAGAAGGCGATGAGGGAGCGGGAGAATACACAGGGCCAGAACACTGAGTAATCCCAAGAATTGGGTAAAGCCTAGTCTAGACACGATTTACGACTTTAATGAAGCGGTTGACGGATAAAAGTGTTAGACTGTTGATATACGCAAATAGGATAAAAGGAGCCTAGCCGCCGTAGTGGAAGAGGAGAGGGGCTCAAGTTCGGTGTGACATACTTTCTGGGGTAGCTCTTGAACTTGGAAGAGATCTCTGGGCTTCGTGCGGTGCATGGACTTCTAGCCAGAGAGGTAGCTTTAGCGGTAGCTTCGTGAGGTGAGGTGTAGTTTGAGCAAACTGTAGTCTAATGAAGCTCCGCGTATCCTTGGAAGAGCTGAGAAAATCTTGCAGCTTTCAGTCCCAGTCAATATCTTCCTGTCGAGTTACCAGTGTCCCATTAGCTTGTCTTATCTTGTACGACAAGATAGCCTTGGTTGTGGCGCAGTCAGACAACTCCATTTGGACATCATGAATCCTGTCAGACTCTGGAACAGTCTGCTCAACTCCCGAGTCTATTGAATAGTCACGCTCTTCGATTGTAATCACTCGCTGGACCACGGATGCTGCTAAGCGCCCGTTCCAGACACCCTCTTGATGCGGGGCAGACAAGAGCAGCGCCAGGGCTGCACGTCTAGTGTCGGGTACGCGACACTTGAGACCGGTGTAGTAAAGGGGAAGGATAAAACCCATGTCGGCACTGAAGCTGAACCTGTGCGTGCAATGCCCGGACGAAACATCTTCAGCCATCATCTGTGCAGCACTCCTCCAGAGATCCATGCATTGATTGACAATTGAGGCAAACTCAGAATTATAGCAATCAAATACTGATTCGTTTGTAGGGGCGATGCAGGTTTCGGCCATTATACAAGCCATGGAGTGGTAGATTAATAGTAGCCTACAGGCGAGCGAGATTTGGAGTTGGTCATCGGCTTTTGTGGTCATCCTGCCTTGGGACGCGTGGTATAGGCGAAGCCAGGTTTCGAGGCGTGCTCTTATGTCTTGTTGGTCATCGAGTAACGTTGAGATGGAAATGGGATGTGAAAGAGTCGGCATATTTCGACATTGCTCTGTGAGACGAAAGACCCTGTTCAACAACTCGTCAAGATGTCTTCTCGCCATTTCGATTGACGGAAAGGAGGAAGATTGGATGTCAGACTGATCATGGCAGACTGCCACGGTGAAGGGGTCGGATACGGCGCCGAAGAAGGCCGATTGCACGTATAAACGCGTGAAGACTTCTACGAGGTCACCAAGCAGAGATTGGTGATGGGAGGGTAGCACGAGAGTCTTGTCCTCAGAGTCCGACTTGGCTTGTAGCCTATGTAATAGGAAAAGGCCGTTTCGAAGGTGAGTGTTGCCCGTCTTGCAGTTTCCACGCAGAAACTCCAGGCAGATGAATAGCATGCAGGCAATAGCTGCAACGTGAGCTGAGTCTTTGTCCGTGGCGCCAGCCGCAAGATGGCTTTGGAGGTGTGAGATAGCTGTGTTGTACTGCCTCAGCATGAAACATTCCTGCTCATCCGGGACTAAGGCCACAGTTTCTGTTGCTAGAAGCATCTCCCTCTGGTGGGCAGCACCTAAAGCCACAGCCGCGTGGAAGACAGCAGGCTCAGTAGCCGAAGCTTGCAGAACTAAAGTCTTCCAGAACTCAGGCTCGAAGACGCCAGGAATCTTCTTGCTGGTCCGGCTTAAGAACCAGTCGAAACCACGCCGCTCATGCACGTTCCGGGCTACCGATGAACCCTGAAGAGTGGCGGGAAGTCGGGGTTTAGTCGGGTCCGCAGTCCAAACTCCGTAACCGTCGCATATGCGGCCGGTGCTGACGCATTTAGAGCAAGAAGGGCGTGCCTCGTCACACTTGATTCTTCGGATTCTGGAAGAGTTGGCGTCAGCCCCGTCTCATGTGTATGCTCACCTGGGCCACTCACTTGCAGGTCCGGCATCCCGATTTGACCCTCCTGACCTTATTGCCAAGGAGAGAACCAGTAACTTTCTTTGATTGCCCCTCTTGAGACATGTCTGCTGTGATGAGTGGGGTGAGAGGAGAAGGATGAGCCGACCTGGCTTGACGCGATGAGTCGTGAGAGATGGTTCTGGGACGAGGTTGCGGAGTTGCTGTGATTGGTTGGTTCGCGATTTGTGACCGCTGATTGGACCACATGAGGGTCAGAGACCCGCTCCGCTAAGTTGACACACTAGGAAAGCTAAACTAATCGACTACCGAAATTGGCATCGGTTTTCTTGAGTTGGTATTGCTTCCTTTGCAAGTATATAAGACTTTTGCTCTGTCGAAGAAATGCTATTAGTAAAAGCCCCAAGAAGCTCAGGGCCGCCCTCACATTCTACCCAAGTCCGTTCACTCTATCCGTTCCTCTACATAGCAAGCCATGTTCAACAACAAAGACCCTTTCAACCCTGAGAGAGACATCCCGTCTCTGAAGGGAAAGGTCATATTCATCACTGGCGGCAATACAGGAATCGGCAAGCAATCAGCGATTGAGCTATGCAAGCACCAACCCGCTGAAATCTGGATCGGAGCTCGGAACCCCAAAACAGCCGACGCTGCCATTGCTGAGATCAAACAACTGGCTCCAGAGGTCTCTGTTCAATTTGTACAATTGGACCTAACGTCCTTTGAATCCGTTAGAGCTGCAGCCAGGACTGTCCTAGCTTCAACGTCCCGACTCGATATCCTAATGCTCAACGCTGGTATCATGGCTTGTCCACCTGGCCTAACCAAGGAGGGCTACGAGGTGCAGTTTGGCACCAACCACATGGGACACGCACTCCTAGTCAAGCTTCTCCTTCAACTTCTTCTCGACACGGCTGCAATGCCCAACTCGGACGTGCGTGTCGTCAGCGTGAGCTCGGTAGCGCACAAGTTTGGTGTGACAGGCGGAATCGACTTTGATAACCTCAAAACTGCCGACGACGGCATGACGACCAACGACCGATACCGCCTCTACGGCCAGAGCAAGCTTGCCAACATTTTGTACGCACGGGAGCTGGCGAGGCGATACCCGCAGCTAACCTCGGTCGCCATCCACCCTGGGACCGTAAAGACTGGTCTTATGAAGGATGGTGACGGCAGCTTGCTGATCATCGCGTTCCGCAAATTTGTGGTGCCTATGATAAGCGTGGACGTCCAGGATGGTGCCAAGAGCCAGCTATGGGCTGCCACGTCTAAGCTGGTCGAGAATGGAGAGTACTACGTGCCGGTTGGGGTACCGGGAAAGGGTAGCGCGCAGTCAATGGACAAGGGGTTGAGCGAAAAGCTTTGGGATTGGACTCAAAAGGAGTTAGAAGTATGGGAAATTTAGTTTGATGCATATCGTACATCGGTAGAATGTTTTGTTTGAATAGTTTTTACATGTAACCAAGAGTCTTCCACTCATCGACCCTAGTTGGTAACAAGTTAATAGTATATTCTCTATAAAGATGAGAAATATTTGCCAGCTCACATTTCGGAGTCCCCCGTAATGGTCCATCACAAAAACATCATGCCAGCGCCGCTTGAGCTGTCGGCGGTCGACCTCTGTACTGAAGCCTTTCCCAGCCCTTCTTGAGCATCTGCAACAATCGCTCATACGGAAAAGTTGATAGTAGTAACACAAGACCTAATAGAGGCAACGAAGTAGCAAAATAGACCCAGAAGTGCTCATCACCGGGGGAGTACCCATCAGACATGCTAAATAGGCTTGCAACCCAAGCCAAAGGCACAAAAACGAGTGCGATGTAGGTCAAGCGTCTGACGTTAACAGCTTCTAGAATGGAACGCCGCGAGTCGAGGAGTTGGACCATAGATGTCGCTACTGTCACCATCTGTTCAAGTGACTGACCGTATTCTTGCAGTTGCTGCCTCAGATAGTCAATGTCCTTCAGAATAAACACCCATGGCTGTTTATCTTCTTCATTTTTCACCCAATGGTTAATGAAATCAGCAAGGAGGGCCAGCTTGTGCCTGCTCTGCCTGCAACGGCGACGCCAGCGTTGTAGGTCGACAATATCATTGTCGTGTAGTCGACTTGACATATCTCGAAGAGAGTATTCGTAGTACTTGGAAAAACGACTAGTTAAGTAGATATACAGATTCCATTCTGATAGGACGATTCGAATGGGATAATAGCCTATACTCGTGATGCTAGGGCAAGGGGTATGGAAGCCGGGTGGTGGTTGTACACGGAAGTAATGCACAATGCTGTCGAGCATTGAGGTCTTATCCCACGCATCTTGGGACTTGCCATTTGCGAAGGAAGAAAATGACTGTGAGGGTTCAAAATCCTCGAACCCCGAGTACATGGCTTTAGCCTGGTACGTCCGTTGCCGTTTTGTTCCCAGTGCCTCTCCGACATAAGTGATAGGGGGGTCGACTAAGATGAGGCCTGGAGATGTAAGATGGTATCCTAATTCGCTGGAATCGCATAATACTCACAGATAGAAGAACTCTCGATAGTCTTGAGTAGAATAGAGCAGCTTGCGCGAGCAAGAGCTAGCTGTCTACCCGACAAGGGGGCCAAACGCCGGACATTGCGAGGAATGTTGGAATCAGTCTTTAGCCCATAGGCAGCGCCAGCGAATGGTTCAGCGCTACCAAGATCCAGTACCTGCTGATAATGAAGGTGAAGATGGGTTCTTTTTGAAATCAAAGATGGTAAGATCGCAAGTGATGGGGGTGGCGGTTCTTTTTCAATGTCTTCCAAGTTAGTGACGATATAGTCGGCAAAAAACAGGGGGTCAACATCGAGGGTTTGGCCAATTTTAACAATAAGATTAGGAGTAATGTTCTCAACAATAAGAAGTCGATTTGTGTTTGAGGGCACGTGGCTGGCTAACTTGACACACTCGTCTTCAGTTGCTGGGAGAGACTCAGGGGGAGACTGATAGGACCCCTCATGGGGATAGTCCATGAAGATGATCCGACTCTCACTCTGCGGACTTTGTTTTAGGTGCTGAGAAAGCCCCCAGATGCACGGGTTGCTTTGCACCCGAAACCTTACAAAATCGGTGTATGACGGGTTAGCCATGTTGAAGCTTAGTTGAAGAAGGAAGAGAAGTGCAAGGCCTGACACTTAACAGCCTTTTGACTACTGTAGATCTTGCATTTCTGCCTAAAGTTTTCCAATAGGAAATTGTCTCACTAGGCCTCCACAATGGGTTGTCCTGCAAATATTATTGGTAGCCTCGTTTTCTCACCGGCGGGACATAGCCAAGTACAGCCAGGGTCAAATGCACTTTCCAGCCACCCACCCAAACCAGGCTGTGAGACGTGGGCAAAATTCCAGATCTCATGCGGGGTTTGAAAATTCTAACCTGACCTTCTTACCTTCATTTCTGGGCTTCCTCCTCCATCGTCATCATCAACGGCGAACTATATCTCGCTCCGCCCTTGCCGGCTAAAATCCTCCACCACGTCGTGTATCGCGTGGATGCAGTCAGCACTCAATCTTTTAGCCGGTTCATTTTCTTAACCTCACCAACCTGATCTGCCACCCATCCTGCTTGTGCCTCGGGCAGCATGGAACCCCCTCCAGTTCCACTTTCGACTCGTGCGGAGCCAATCGATCTGCTACATGAAAAGATTGATTCTCTGGAATTTGATGTCTCAGATGGCAGGTCTCTTGGTGAAGTGTTTGTTGAAGACACCTGGCCGATGTTGAAAAGTGGCTATGAGGAAATGCTACCGAAGCTGATTACGTTCTGCAAGACCCATGTCAAGGTCCCGGCCACGATCGAAGGTCGAGTCAAGTCATCTGATTCTATCCAAAAGTCTATTGAACGACGCGAAAAGCATCGGATCGGCCATGGAGAGGGACCATATGACCATATCGCAACGGTCTTTCGAGACGTCCATGATCTCGTGGGTGTTCGAATCGTTGTCGACTTGACATCACATCTAGGCGTGGTCGACCAGTTCATCAAAAATGTCTTTAAACAGGAGAAGAAGCCGAACGTATTTTCTTCTAACCGAGAAGTTGGATACCACTGGAAGTCATGGTTTGGTGCTTATCAAAGCTGGAACCACCATGTTTCCATCAAGCCTGAGATCACGGGGGGTCTTCAACCATACCGCAACGTCATGTTTGAAGTTCAACTCACATGCCTTTCTGAGAGTCTTTACAATAGACTTGCTCACCGTTTGCTGTACAAAAGCTCCCAAGGGAGCATCTCCAAAAAGGACGAGATGGTTATTGACATGGCACATGGAATATCTTTGTGTTACTCCATGTGTCTTCTGTTTTTTGAGGAGTCACTCGAGGACCCGGAACTGATCGAATCTATGAAGAAGGCGGCTCCATTGCCTGACGTGAATGACGAAGACGAAGACCCGAGGCGTTTGATCGAAGTGATGTCGAAAAGGGCCCTCGACAACAGCGTGGCAGCTAGCTTCCATAGAGCCCTATCGATCAACGGGCCAATACAGATCGAACAACCGACGTCAAAAAGGGCACCAGATGATTGGAGCGCGGCCTTTACATCTCAACGGCCGCCTTTGGATTTGGGTGGTGGTACTTCTTCGAAAAAGATCAACGTTGAAAATCTTTTGGCTTCAATCGAACCTCCGCAAAAAAGCAATGACTCCAACGAGGTGCTTTTGGCGCAGATCATTAAAATCATCAAGTATGTTGAGATATATGACCTTTATGCGCAAGCTACTAATCTGATATGTTCAGGGAGGCAATCCAAGACGCTACGCAGCCTCAAATACGACTTCCTGAAGTCCCAGAAGCGCGGTTTGACAGCGAGGATGTTCACAGCAGTCCTAGGTGCCATGAAGGTACAAGAGTCAGCATCCTTGAACAGATCGAATCATGGGTCGGTAATGCCGAGGCCCCAGAGACGATCCTTTGGCTCTTCGCTCCCGCTGGTACTGGCAAGTCGACTATTGCCCGTACTCTTGCTACTCGATGCGAAAGCCGTGACATGTTGGCAGCGGGTTATTTCTTCAGACGTGGAGGTGAAGGTAGCCATAGAAATGGAGCTGCTCGACTTTTCTCCACAGTAGCCAATCAGCTCGCCGAACAGATCCCAGGATTTCGCATCTTCCTCCGAGACTCTCTCTCGCCCTATGCACCGGAGGATATCCATACTAAGAATCTTGTGGAGCAATTTAAAGTGCTCATTCAAAAACCGCTCTCTCGACTCAACAACCAAGAAACAAAGCCCAAGCTCATCATCATTGATGCACTCGACGAATGCGAGGATACTCCAAAGCTTGGTCAGGTCATTGAGTTGTTCGCGTCTCTGAAGGAATCCACGAGCATGCGGCTATGTGTGCTTCTCACCAGTCGACAGGCCCATCCAATCGGGAATACCTTCAGGAAGCTTAAGGACGACAGGTATCCCTGCATTTCTATGCCGCTCCACGAAGAGTCACCATACGAGACCAAGAAAGACATCAGGACGTTTCTGGTCAAGGAATTTGAGAGAATCCGAGAGAAGAAGAACATCGAAGGGACTTGGCCACATCCCAACGACGTCGACCTGGTAGTAGATCGAGCTACGACACCTTCGCCCCTTTTCATCTACGCCTCAACGCTGCTTAGGTTCATTGACAATGAAGAAGGGAGTTTGAACTCCTTTCGCCAGTTCAAGAAATGGATAAATCAGTGTCGCAAAAATACATCGCAACTCAGTGGGATATACTTGCCGATCCTGACGGACGCCCTGGCAAACGACGACGATGACGACAAAGACAATCTGATGAAACTCCTGACGTCAATTGCCTGCGTGGTAACGCCTCTTTCGGCAAAGGCATTGGCCTCTCTTCTTGGTCTCGATAAAAACGACGTAAATCATTGGCTGGGGAACCTTCACCCAGTGCTACACATCCCAAAAGATGATCAGTCACCCATCCAGATAATTCACAAGTCTTTCAGCGACTTTCTGTTTCAGGAAGGACTACCGGGAAATACGCCTTGCAGGGTAGATTTTTTTGACAGTCACCGTCAACTGGCGAAAGAGTGTATGAATCGGTTGAGTCGGACAGACAACTCACGCACTCCTCTTGGCCTCCTCCAGGACATCTATAAGCCTCAAGATCTCAGTGTCAACAGCCATGATTACGCCATGGAGAATATATACCGCTATATTAGTGATGATCTGAGGTATGCTTGCAATCACTGGGTTCACCATTGGCTAGAAAGCCAACGACTTGACGACGATGCCTACAACAGGGTGGAAAGCTTTCTAAAACATCATATTATGCACTGGATTGAGACGATGGCCATCATAGGAGAGGAAACAAAAGGTCTTTCAAGCGTCAGCTCACTTCTCGAAAGGATTATGGTATGTTTTTGAGCAAGAGGAGCACAGCACTCGTAAGCTTACACTTGACAGCAGCAGAAGTCTCAATCTCGACTTAGGAGCCAACTTTTGGGGCTCTTGGCAGACGCTCAAAAGTTTTTCATTGGACAAGACGACGTCCTATATATGTACCCATTGCAAACTTGTGTCTCGGGCTTAACCTTCGGGCCACCCAGCAGCAAGATAAGGCAAACATCTTTTGCCACACAACTCCCATTCATCAAGTATGCCAGGGGTAAGCCAACGCAATGGGTTCCTCAACTATCACAGGTTATGCATTCACACTTTGGGGGGTTTGGTATCTTTGCCTTTTCCATCTCAGCAAATGATCAAGTGCTACTGCAATACCGTTCCGGCGAGCTAATGTTGTGGGATGTTGAAACGGGCACTCGCCAACGAGACTTTTCTCATGACGATCGATTTTCTCATGACGATCCAATTGTTGCTTTGGCCTTCTGGGAAGATGCCAAAAGTTTTGACTCGGTTTCTTCGCAGGGGTGGGTTCGGGTCTGGAACGCAGAAACAGGACAATCTGAATCTCTTTGCACACTTGAGGGTTTCGGGCCATTCTGGCATGCTGCCATTTCACGGCGTCAGTCGTTGATTGTCGCGTCATTTTCAAATAGCCCCGGACAGCATCAAGAGTCACTGGGCATCTGGAACTTCAAAACCGGAAAATACTGCGCCCGTTTGAAACGCAGCCGGTTTAACATCAGGCAAATCACTCTTTCGGTAGATGGCACGACACTCGCAGTACTAACAGAGGATTCCAAAGTCCATTTTTGGAATACTCTGACAAAAACTCATGAGAGAGCGATCGACTTGCCTGATTCATATTGTAATATTTGCTTTTCACCGTGTGGCTCCTGGCTTGCCATCGCTCAGCTAGGTTTCCTAATGTCATGGCATATCAGAACAAATATCTATCACAAGGCACCCATACTGACAAATTACACGCCGTTTTTAGAGGGCATGGGATTCCTTCCAGATGGCAACAGACTCTTGATAATGAAAGACAGCGCAGTCACCATCTGGGACCTCTCCGGTTTACGTAAAGCCGCGTCCGCTCTTTTGAGTAACAATACATCCAGCACTGGTAATGAATTTATTCGCAAACCAGATTTAATCAAGGCGATGGCTTTGTCTTCGGATCACAAAACACTCGCAACATCCTCGAACAACCACCCTTTGCTGCTGTGGGATCTCCAACCGAGTCCACGAAGATTTCTTGTGCCTACGGAGAGGAGGTTGGCAGCCGAGGCCATGGCGTTTTCACCAGACGGAACAACTCTTGCTGTACTTGCCAGACACCAGGTAGAATTATGGGAAGTGCACAGGAATCTCGATCAGACATGTGTGCATTCGACTTGGCCGTTACCTCCGGATTTCCATCAAGCAGATGAAGATTCCACAAAGCCGACCCCCTGGAAGCCCAAAATATTTATGGAGATATCATTTGCAACGGACCTCTACACTAGGGACCCGGTTCTTGGCATGAGCAGCGACGGAGCAAAGTGGTGTATGAATCTTAAAACAGGGTTATGCCAACGAAAGACCTGGCATCAGGCTACGATGCCGATCTCGGTGGCAAAAGGGTGGGTTCAATACACAGGTTCTGAGATTCCTCCTCGAAAGTTTCTTTGGATCCCCCGGAAACATCAATATCATCCTTTCGCTTGTGCTGGCAATCGACTTGTGATGGGGAATTTGGAGGGCGAGTTTGCAATGTGGGACTTTGATCTGGAGGAATTGAAACTATACGCTGAAGGCCTCGATTCAGACCCCGATAGGACCAGCTCAGAGAAGAGAAGGCGGCTACCAAGCTGGATAACAAGGAAGATGGATAGTACTTAAACCTCAATCTTGTCTTTGTAACAGTCCAACCTCCCTCTCTATCAGCAACCCCGGGACATGAGACTGGCACGAATTGTAAGACTCCGGCGAAGAGAAAGAGTCAGCATCTCCAGTCGGTTACGGGTTAACTGGGTGGAATCTACACCAAGCAACATCACTATGAGACTTCTAGGCATTATGCTGTCGCTCTCAGGTAAATAGCTTATAGTCGTTTTTTCTACAAGTAAAGCTTTGAAAGTAGACTGTCATATCGTTCCTTGACATATCTATAGTTAAGGTTAGTGGGTGCGGATAATAGAACGCAATGCGATCTTCCTCCTAATTTAATGCATAATAATAGCGCATATGTCCGTGGCCTCCGAGGTGACAATTGTTCTGGATGCTCTTGCGTGCTAAACTCTAAAGATTAGCGCGTAGCATTCATCTCGGCCTGTAGGACATTGATGATCTTGGCGGTCGATCAGAATGAGCGACGAGTGGCTTGACAAACAGACCGCCACATGGACGGCTCAATCTTTGTTTGATCTTGCGGACGCTGTTGGATCTCGATAGGAGACATTATTACTCAATTAACTGACGGAAAACAGGCTCCTCTCTCCCAGCCCCTCGTCCCAATTCCAAGCCTGGCACAGCATTAGCTTCCCTCTTAGCCCGTAGATCCCGAACATCCCTGTTTTGGGGACTCCACCACCTCCTTTAGAGAAACCTTGGCAGTACGGTGATCCGGGAATCAGCTCGACACGGCAACTGCAAAAGACCTTTTGCAGAAACGATACGTAATGGGCTTCACCTGCGGGGAACGGGAACACCCATGGCTTCCGAGCCTGTCGTGGAACAGTCCCCGCCGCGGATGAGGCCGTGAGTGGCTGGCCTCAGTAAACATGGAGAGCTGAGGCTTCCGTGTCTCAGTCGGGCCCACAGGCTAGCTAATGCTGAACTGCCGGCGAGCGCGAAGCTTTGGCACCAGGATCGGCGTTGGAGCCAGCATTGACGAATCAGACAGTGTTAATGTCTTGGTTCAGAGAGATTATTGAGAGACCTTGTCTAGCGATCATAATGCCGTGCTAGGTATTGCAGTCATGATCCATGCAAGCGGCTCGTATAAAGGGAGGCCCTCATCTGCTTTTCCGATCCCTTTCTGTACGCTCTCCTGACGGCCCAAGTCACAAAATGCGGTTCCTCTACACTCTTGCGCTGTCGGCCATCTGCTCCCTAGGCAATGCTGCTGCCATTGCCCGGGACGAGACCCCTTCTGAGCCCCAGACCGATTATGATGCCATCATTGTCGGCGGTGGCCCTGCTGGACTGTCAGCCCTGAGTGGTCTTGCTCGCGTGCGTCGAAATGCTCTCTTAATTGACTCGGGCGAGTATCGAAACGGCCCTACTCGGCACATGCACGACGTTATTGGCTTTGACGGCAAGTAATAGAGGCACATTTTAATGCCCTCTTATTAACTGGAAATAGGTGTCACGCCTGCGTACTACCGCTGGGCAGCCCGAAAGCAGCTGTCGTACTACGATACCGTGTCAATGGTCAACGGAACCGTCACCAAGATTCAGCCCCGTGAGAACAACACCTGGTTCTCTCTGTCTGTCGACTACCCCAATAAGGAGACGAAAACCTTGACTGCCCGCAAGGTCGTCCTCGCCACTGGCCTCCGCGACATTCTTCCGGAGACTCCTGGCATCGAGGAGAACTGGGGTAAGGGCATCTTCTGGTGTCCTTGGTGTGACGGCCATGAGCATGCGGACCAACCCCTCGGACTTCTCGCTTCTCTGGACAAAGTTGCCGGTCTGGTTCGCGAGATGGCTACTCTTAACAAGGATATCGTGGCTTTTGTCAACGGAACTGATACAGACGAGTATCGTGCTTTGGCAGACAAGGATCTCGCCAAGTGGGAGGCGTACCTGAGAATCCACAACGTCAAGGTTGACAACAGAACCATCAAGGACATTGAGCGACTCAAAGAGGGAGCTAACAGCCACGCGGACCCCAGCCTGCCCAGTGTTGCCGAGTACGATTGGTTCCACGTCAACTTTGCCAAGGGAGGACCCGTCGGCCGAGCCGCATTCCTGGCCAGCTTCCCCGATGAGCAGCGGTCCAAGGTCGGGGAGAAGGCGGGTGTCCAGTTGTACGGAGGCCGTTTGGCTGCGGATCCCACCGCGGGTCTTTCCACCAATATCCCCGGCATTTACGCCATTGGTGATGCCAACTCGGATAACGTTACCAATGTGCCACATGCTCTGTTCACTGGCAAGCGAACAGCCGTGTTCCTGCATGGTGAGTAGTACAGCCGCATGCAATCTGAATTTGTGCTAATTATTTGTTAGTGAGACTTGAGCGTGAGAACCAGGCAGTGGAGCTTGCCAATGAGCCTGCCAAGCGAGATACCCATCTTGAGGCTCGTGATGTGTGGGAGAGGGCAAACGGCAGGCCTGGAGACCTGCTGTATGCAGGTGACTTTGACCAGTAGGCTCAGTCGGTCTGAGTCTCGAATGAAGCAAGTTATATAGTAATGGCGGTGTTAACAAGGTGTGGGCTCTATGATACAGGGGAGACATGACGTAGTCCACGAAGATTAATGATTTGCATAGCATGATAATTCACCAAAGTCAGCATACTTGTCGCAAGGGAGGCACTGATCTGATTTGAGAAAGTCCTCCGGAAGTTGTATTATTCATGAACAAGAGCAAAACCATCTCCAGCACCGTGTCGTGATAAGGGAGACTACGTTCATAATCTGAAATTGGCTGCTAGGTAGTACCTAGGGTTGGCTGCCGTCGGAAAGAATTGCTATTGAGTGCATTACTGCAGGATCACCCATCACCACTGGTGAGCTTTTGCTACAGAAGCATACACATATACATCATGAGTTAGTGTTTTTACGCTTCAAAGACAATGTCAATTTGGATAGACCGATAATTATGCAATGAAAGCCACTGATTAACGAGCGTCCATTTCCACGTAGCATTACACTGATTGCCATACTCTTTGAGCCAGGAGGATTTGACGTTCGCATCCACGGCAGGTCCACCGAGGGCCTTTTGGTTTGTATCATCCATGTCAGCATACTATGTACTTTGCTTTGTTCCCATCAAGGGTATGGCTTCCACAGTGTCACCTTTACACACTCTTAGCTACCTAATACCAGCAGCCGCAGTCAGTCACACCCTCTTCTGATTCTAGCTACGCATCAACGCTGGTCGGGCGAGAATTTGTATAACGGAGGGGAAACATACACGGTCACGATGGTGGACGTGGGGGCCATATGCTGAATTTAGTGCATTTTGTAAAGATCGCCCGGTAGGTTGCGCATGACCATTAGACAGCGGCACTTTTGGGGGTAGAGATGGATGGGGCTGTGTCGGTCTAAGGACGCAACATTAACAGAGCTGCATGTTGGTATTGGTTCAGTCTGGCTCTGTGGCAGAAGAGCGTGTTTGGGCTGAGCAGAAGTTGCCGAGTTCATGTTGCATAGCTGCCCTAGCCCGTCGAAATGCTACCCTAGCTTACATCGCAGTGAGGCAGAGCCGGCCTCCTCTGAATCCAATAATGAGTGGAACAGTTTGGTATTACGGTGCTGAGACCGTAGCTTCATTCACGCCCTACTCCAGGGCTAATGGCTATCAGATACAGGATTGTCATGGATAAAGCTGCATTGAGCTCTTTCCTATTTCCTTTTCTTTTTGTCCTGTTTCTTCCACGCCATACTGAGCCTATCGGTAGTTGTCTCGCGGCATTCAGTCTTGTCAGCATGATCTCGCAATGGCGTTGGTGACGAAATTGTTTAAAGCTGTGGGTGTGGTACCCGAGCCTTATTTTCAGCCTTTGCTAGCGGAAACATCCATATCGACACGAATGTCGCCGCAGTGAGGGGAACCCATGCCTGAATGCTACGGAATGTCAAAATGCCGTCTAAGCCTCCTTTGACTACCAATAATATGGATTACCGCTGCATTCCTCCAGGTGATATCACTCCGAGCGCAGGGGCTGTGTCAACTCAACTGTCTACCTTGTTCATTCGAAAAGTGACACAACAACGAGACCCAAGAAATTTGACTACGGCACAAAACTTCAACCCGAACCCACACCCGCATCGTCGGTATGAGACACAGACAAATTAGCAGAGGTGACGCTCCGTCTCGATCGGCGTTCCATCGACGCACTCCACACACTTGCCGTTTGGAAGCAGGGCGACTGGCCTTGACTGAGCTACGTATAAGGACGTGATATGTAGTTATCACTCAACGTAACTTTCGTATTTTTACAATTCGGCAAGGCTAACGCATGTCTTGTGGCCGGTCTCTCCTCTCAATGCACGTGTACCAAAATAGTAACACCTGGATGGCTTCAACTTTCAGCTTGACGCCACTGTTCCTCAATAACACCCTTCTTGTTGACATCCTGTAGCCAGCGCATGGAAACCCCTCACCTTGTCTCTGTGTTAAAGTGCACTTGTCCGGGCCGATTGGGGGCCTCAAGCCCTGTCGGCGGATTTAGACCCTGTCAACGCCGGGAGCCTTGAATCCTACATGTATACTCACAGAGCCTGATTAACCTGTGCGTGCGCATTTAAAAGACCGCACAAACTGCCGCCAAGTAATCTGAAACTCGAGCTCCGCACGTAAGCTGGTTGCCTGGCGTACCGTTCTGGCTTAAAGGAGCCTGGACACTATTTTGCATCATGTCAACTCCATCATCTATCAGCGGCCAAATTCATCCTGTACCGCCAAAGACAACAAGACCCCAGAATGATCTCGAGGTAGCTTACAAGTCCGTCTCGCAGGACCATAAGGCGATCTTGAAAGTTATCGACGCCGCTTTCGACGGGTCCAGACCACAGGTCCGTGCCGAGTTCAGTTTCGGCGATAACATCGAGGATGGCATGAGAAGTCTTCCTATCCACGAGGCTGGGACGGCAAGGATCTTGGATGTCACGGTCCACTCTGATTTCGTGATCACGGGCCTCAGGGATACCAAGGGTCCCGAGAGAACACGGTCCGCGAGAACTGCCTTGATGAGGTATTTGCAGAATACATATACGCAGCCGTTGGAGGAGCGCCGGATTTTCCGATGGCTCAATGATCCACTTCTCGTAAATGATATCGGTAGCATATCTTCTCAATGGTCCCAGCGTCTGGGTGGCGACAGGGAAGACCACACACGCGACGGGGAGGATTATCCACAACTGTATCGTCTTGTCAACCGCACGAGTCTCCAGCAGCATCCTATGGATTTTGACGTCCGTCCGAGAGACTCATACTTGACTTGTGCGTACGATTCCAATAATCGACTGATCGGTAAGTACGTCTAATCAGTCTATGACTCGATACTGATGAGCTCTCAGTCATCATCGTGCACGACGTCTGGTCCAAGCAGCCATTCCGCACCAACAAATCGCGTGACGATTACATTACCTTTAAAAACCCACGCAGTACGACAAATATGCTAGACGGGTCTAGTTGGACCTCACTATCGGATGGGACTCTCCAGACGTTTGCTAAGCTCTTGGTTCTCGACTTCTTGCTTGCCTCAATCTATCTGCAACGTGTCGATTACTATGGGGCTCTTATATATCCGAAGGTGCCCGAAAAGGCTGCATGGAATTTTTCACTCACCTCAAACCCACATCTTCAAGTCCCGTTGGGCTTATTTGAACCTCGCTTGTCTGCCACAAGCAAGGAGGCCTTCCAAGAGATCGAGGACGCTGAAGGCATCCTCAGGAACGTGGTTAACTTGGTGGATTCTATCAATTTCGTCATCGCAGCTATCAAGCCAGATGAGGAGCCAACAACGCAGCAGCCTGCCTATGAAGAACGAGAGCGCCGTCTGCCCTTGACGGGGAAGAGCTATATAGAGGGAGAGCGCCGCCTGCAACATCTCGAGAGGCTATGCACCGAACGCTGCGATAACGCGGATAGAGCCCTCAATGCTTTGAACCGTCAGCTTGACTACCTGACGAAGCGTCACGCTATCCGCGAGGCAAAGTCGATCAAGACCCTGACAATCCTAGCATCTCTGTATTTGCCTTTATCGCTGTCGGCCTCTCTGTTGAGCATGAGCGCCCCGTTTAAAAAGGTTGCTCACACCATGACAAAACAAGATCCCGAGGTAGAAGAAGACCCAAGGATACTTGGGACGAATCTGCTCTTCGATTTCGTTGGCATGTTCGTCACGCTTGCCGCTATTACCATCTTCATTGTGCAAGCCATCAGACTTGGAATGTGGTTCAAATCCGACGGGTTGGGTCTTGTCTCGAAGAAGTTTACCGGCCCGTTTTCGATTTTCTACTACGGAAGACGATGGCACTATGGAGGAAAGGGAGGAAAGATTTTTGATTTGATCCGTGTGTTCACTGCTTGGTGGATTGGGGCCGGGCTCCTCATCACACTCCTAACGATATTTCTTGTTGGTATGCTGAGGACCGGCCAAAAAGCATGGGACACTGCGTGGATAATGTTTACCGTCTACTGTTCGGTTGGAGGCGCTCTCATCATTTCCTATTTTGGTGTCTATTGGCTCTTATACCGTCAAAAAATCCACGCTCATTGACCTTAGCGTTGCGCTGGCTGATTTTCTCTTTCTTTCATTTACTCATTCATTCTTTGTTTTATTTGTTCCGTTACGATAGTGCAAAAGATTACTACCTTGTGATTATTTATTAAATCAATTGCAATGAACGCTCAGCCTGATATATACTACGTCCAGTCGCATATTAGCCCCAATAAAGTGAAAGTCTAGATATTTCATCTTATAAAGTAATAGCTATATTAATACGCTTTCTTAGTTTCCTTTTATTTATAAATAATTACTATTACTCTTTAATTAGAATAGTAACTATTATTAAGTTATATTAATCTTAATATTAATAACGTATATGATAAGCATGCGCCGCATCCAAGTATGCGCCGCACTTTGTAATTTACTAGTATTTATACCTAAAAATAAAAGGGCTTTAAAAATTCCTAGAAAAATCAGCACTGGCTTAAAATAGCTATAAGCTTATAAATAGCTTTATTATATAAGTAAAACCCTATATAAATTTTCGAGATTTTTTTAAAAAATCCTATATAGCTAGTATAGAAAAAACCGTATTTACACTGTGTAATTAGCTTTTATATATAAAGGAATTTTTTTAAAAATCTATAATAATTCTTTTAAGATTCTATAAAGAGTTAGATTCTTAAAATCACTCTTTTTAAGTCCCTAGCTATTTTATAGCAGTTTTTAGAAATTTAGAAATTAGTAGGTTTTAGTTATACAGTATAGTGCGGCGCATATTTGGATGCGGCGCATGCTTATCATATACGTTATATAATTAAGTATTTAAACAGTTATTAATTGTAACCAAGTGAAGGCCAGTGTGAGACGCCATGTAAAGAGACAACCTTACTTAGGTAGGTGGGTAGGTAGGTACTTGCCAGCTTTTACAAATTCTTATCAGGAATTTGCCGTTTCATGCATGCAATACGAATATGAGATCACTTAAATCTTAAGAATGCATAACAAAGACTAGATGAGAACAAATTCCCTCTTCTCTCTTGACCCACTCGTCTCTTCATCAAGCGCCCGACCATTCATGTACCCGTCTACGTAGCAATCCCCGACGATTTCAAACTCCTCCCCATGCTGCCGAAGCACAATGGGTATCGAACATCCCAAAGCAACGCATATGATATCACTGGCGGTTGTGTTATCCGAGGCAAGACACAAGAGGCCTGAAGTAGTAACGAGAAACTTGCGGCCCTTCATCGCTGTCTTGAAATAGTCCTCCAACGCCTGAGAGATTTCATCCACGGACAGCTCTGGAGTTGCCCGCGCGTAACGCTGTATTGTCTCGTCCGGCTTGAAAGCCTCGTACCGCTCGCTGAGTAATCTGGTAAAGACTTGGTACGTTCGTCCGATAACATCTGCCGGGGTGCAGCTTGGATACTTGAATCTATCTAACGACAGCACCCTGCAAAACGCCGCGTGGTCGTCATCGCTTGCCGGGCTCTTGTGGCTCGTAAAACTCCAATACCACTGCTGGAAAGCCATCAGGTATGCGCTGGTGCTGGGGGCATGCTCAAGGCCGTTTCCCACAAAGTCTGCCGTTCCAAGAATGATGCCCATGATGGATAGCTTTCTCCTCCGGCTGAAGAGATATGAAGAGGCTTTTGTGTCCTTGGCAGCGTTGAAGCGACTGTTGAGGATCCAAGTCAAGGGCTTTCGCCAGCTGGAGGCGTGCGACCAGTCTGGAACCCAGGAGGGCAGCATGTGAATGTTTTCGGCGAGGACAGGATTAGATGCGCAGCAGATGATATCCAGGTTGCCGGTCTTTGTTACAACGTAATCAACAATATCAGTATACACGTGTCGTGGGTCGAGTTTGTAGTTGACTCTAAACTGTGATCGGTCGTTTTCAGACAAAATGCCGAGGAGAGCATAGAGTTTGTCTCGTGGGTCACGACATAACTTGTCGGCGCATAGCAAAAGACAGCTGAAGAGATCGGCCCTGCCAGCTTGGTGCATTGAATGCAAGGATTGAAGCGTGCTCGGCCCAAAGCCAACCAGGCAGTCAACGTATGTTACCCACCGCTTAGACAGCGCCTGACGACCTTGCTCGAGGTGAAAGCCTCTCATGAGGTCTACCTTGCAAGCTCGGAGAAGCTTGGACGCCTCGAGGTATACCTCCCACGGATGAGCAGAGTTGCCACAGAAAATGGTGACTTTCCGAGCACTGAATATCTCTTGCACCACCCAGAGTCTGCGCCAGTAGTCCCTCTCAAACAAGTCCACAAGAGCCCTCCAGTCGCGCTTCCGCTTCTGATCATTGATGAGGGAAACAAGAGCCGTACGCGAGCCTTTGCACTCTGCCAGTTCACACAGCAACTCGGTTGCAGCGTAACTATCATTCGCCTCGGGCCCAAGCCAGAGGGCGACCATGGACGCCTTTTGATATATCGACGTCATGAGGCCGACTTGATAGCCTCGTTCTTCGAGGTCATGCTGGTTGATGCATATGGCATCTGCCCACACAATCACAGCGGTAGAAACAGATCTGATTCTGGATATGGCATGCCAGAGACTTGTTGTGATGGGGAACTCGTGGCCATC
This sequence comes from Fusarium sp. JS1030, assembly GCA_000966855.1. Lineage (NCBI taxonomy): Eukaryota > Fungi > Ascomycota > Sordariomycetes > Hypocreales > Nectriaceae > Fusarium > Fusarium sp. JS1030. Next base: position 2,131,199 of record JWIW01000100.1, read on the forward strand.
CAACACAATAAGTCTTGTGTCGAGAGGATCACCCCACGAGTAAGAAATGGCAATGTAATCGTGCGGAATATTCAGCGGCGTGTGGAATATATGGCACTGGATTCTTGTCGAAATGTCTGGTAGAATGCGGAGCAGGCGGATCTCGCTGCCCCGTGAGTCCAAGCTTCGGTACTGAAAGGTTGTCTCTCCCAGGCGTCTTGGCTGAGGACTTGACGATCGGTGACGCATCCGCTTCCGAGGAGGCTCTGATGGTTCGACCGCTAACTCTGGCTTGGAAAGGGACATGCTGTTGCGAGTTTGCATGTACCGGTTGAATTTACTGGCATGACGATGAGCTTTGCCCCCCGAGGGCGGACGTGATGGGGCTGGTGAGTTAAGTTGCTTCTCATCTCGGTAGGATCTGCTGCCTTCTGTGCTGGTTTGCGAGGGTGAGGAATGAGCGTGTGCAGAATGGCGATTGGGTTCTGCCTCTACAGCTCCTGCACCTGGTCGCGGATGAGTTGGCGATTCACTGGCTTTTCTGGATTCTGGGAGCACGCTCTGGGAACTGGCGGCTTTGAGGTCACGCTGTTCGGGTATTTGCTTCATATCTGTCATATTGGTGAACGAGAGTCTGAGTGGCAAGTTATTAAAATAAGGGGCCCTGTTGATGGCGTCAAGTCAACTTGGCTCAAAAGTGAAGGTTGAAGGTACCCATCGCGGTCGGGCTGAATAGGTCGGGCAGCAAATTTCAGCTGGGATGTTGAAATGCGCCTTGGGGGCTGAGAAACGCCACCACTCTTTATGGGGCAGCCATCTCCAATTGAATAGCTGTCGTAACGAGGCAGACTGCTTTCTTAAATGACTAACTTGCGGAAAAGAGATTTGAAGACGCAGGGCAAGGCATTAACGCCCTAGATTTATGCCGTCTCTCGGTAGGTATATAGTTTAATATCTGGACCATCCTTGGCGACCACTCTATGCAAGTCCTCCAGTTCCTTTCCTGTTCACTACATCCCACAGCCGATAGGTCTTAAACATCGAGAGTTTTACCATGCTCAACTATTGGATACTCCAATGATCTCTTTAACGTTTCCCATTATCGGCTTTGGGTAAAGGCTTGGTTCGGCCATGAAAAAGGTCTTGTCACTTGCTGGAATTTAATAGTGTGCACTCCAGGAACCAACTCACTAGTCTAATAGAATTCTATGGTTCTTGGTATATCAAAGAAATGCCATCGCCGGTTCGCGCCACCCAGTTCTCAACCTTTTCCATTCCCCACATTACAGTAAATATATGCCGGGCAAACTCATCGACCTGCGACGCATGCACGCCGCGAGTTAGCAGCGACTGGCCTTCAAGGCTATAGATAAACAAGGGATCCTTCTCGCCAACAATGGCTTCCCAGCGCGCCAGTGAAGGGGCGTCCCAGAGTTCTGCCCTCGCCGTGATGTAAATGTCTCCGGCGCAAGCAGAGCTCCAGTCACCCTTGAGACTCTGGAAGACCCCCGTGGCGAGGTTGCCCAGTAGCCAAGTCCTTCGGATGGACTCGCAGAGGATGAAGATTTCATGAAGGTTGGCGCAGAATTCGGTTCTTTCCGTCAACAGGAACGTGTCCCGGAAGAGCGGCGCTGTAATTGTGTCTTGGGTGGCTGATTGCCAGAGCTGGTTGATCCAGCCGAGCAGCGTGTCGATGAGCATCTCTGCTTCCGCTCGGCGCAGGATAGATGGAGAGAACAGAGCCAGAAGGAGATGGATCAACAGCGCCTGCGTGCGTGCCAGATGGTCCTTGGTTGACAGGAGTGTAAACGCCAAGGTTCCCTCGGCTGGTTGGGACGCTAGCAAAGCAGACATTTGAGAGGATGATATCTTGTCCACCATGTGCTCGTTCTCCGGGGTGACATTTTGTGAGATGGCAATGGCGGCGAATGCATCTTGCATGCATTGCGGCATGGGTTTTGCCTGGTACTGCAGTCGATGGATGAAGGGGTTATGGCCATCGCGGAGAAAGCGGAAGAGCCAAACCTTTATCCCGCGTATAAAGTTGGAAAAGGTAGGACCGGACGGCATTTCGGAGGGCGGATCGTAATGATAGGCAATGTTCCAGACGGAAGGGCGGAGGAACCACCTCAAGTCCCCCGGGGGATTGGCCGGACGGAGAGGATTCTCGGGCGCTTGTTCTCGGGAGACGCTGCGGCCATTGTTTAGCTCTGAACTGCGTCTTCTGATTATGGCCTCGTCAATGTGACGTTGATGCCGTCGCGGCTGCTTTGGGGGCGGATACACGCAATCAACCTGCTTATCGATGCACCGCGAGCACGTCGGGAGGGCCTTGTCGCAGCGGCGCTTGGCGTCAACGCAGGCGAAGCATGATGTTTGCTTGGACCGGCGGGTTGTGCCGGGGGTATCTGGTGGTGACATGTTGCCTTGGGCGATGGAGAACGGAAAGGTTGTGAGACGCGGCGGAGATGGAGGGAGCTGAGGTGGAGGTGGAGTTGCGGCGGAGTTGCGGAGATGCGGATGCTTCATTTTAACTACCACGCCTAACTAGACTTACTAATTAGCCGCCAATCGGCAGATCAAGAGTATCCGACACCCCGCGAGACATACGCATGGTATACGAAAACGACCGACAAGATACGAGCTTGAATGGTCGTCTTTGACATGCGATATAAGACTGCCGAGTCACGAACGCCAAGATGCATCCTCTTATCACTCTCAAAGTCATCAAACTCGCTTTGCTTGATACAGGCAATCACCATGGCGTCCCCTGACTCTCTCCCAATTGGCTTTTCATTTACAAAACTATGCATAGCGCTCCCTACCCCGAAACCTCACCCTTGCGGCCTGAGCTTTCCCAGGCGGGAAAAACAATACTTATCACAGGTGGACACGCAGGAATTTGATTTGCCATTGCAAGGGCATTTGCTTAAGCCAGAGCAGAGAGAATCATCATCGTTGGACGCCGTGAGCCTCTCGTTACTTCTGCCGCATCACGTCTTCAATTCCAGTTCCCCAAGATGCAAGTGGCGGGGCGGGCATGCGACGTGTCAGATCTAGCATCCGCTGACGATCTGTGCGAGAGCCTTTCCAAAGAGGACATCTTTGTCGACGTGGTCGTGTTGAATGCAGCCAAGTTGTCGATGCAGCCTATTCTTGATGTGGGCAGAGATGCCATCTGGAGCGAATACCTGTTAAACGTACGGACAAACCTCGACTTTGCGGAGCGGCTCTACAAGCAGTCGAATGCAAAAGGCCCTCGAAAGGTACAAAATCAAACAAGGGCACCGCTTCTCAAACTAACCGGTCTGCAGGTGCTTGTCAACTTGAGCTCCCTCTCCATACACAACTATCAGATGACCAACAACCAACCCAGCTATGGAGAGTCAAAGAGCGCAGGAACCATGTTGCTGCAGCGAATTGCAGAAGATGTCTCGCCTGAAGACTTGCAGATCATTAGCTACCACCCCGGTAGCGTCTACACAGAACTAGCCGAACAAGTTGGCCTCAACCGGGACGATCCCCATTGGGATGACGGTGCGTTTGATGTTTGTACAGTAAAAAGACTCGCTCTAACGGTGATGCAGAGGACTTGCCTGGGCAGTTTGCTGTTTGGGCCGCGGAGGAGGAGGCGAAATTCCTCCACGGCAGATTCGTGTGGGCAAAGTGGGATGTTTCTGAGCTCCGCAATGGGCCATTGCGGGAACGTATTGATGCCGATCCCGAGTTCCTTCACGTTGGTGTCAACGGGATGTAAGACTGGAGACTTCTGGCGGTCGATAGAATAAGGGGACTCTTAAGATGCTTGGGTTGCTTTGTAAGATTCCCTCTAGGATAGGCGGAGGCCATAGGAAAAGGCCTTTCGGTTCGCGTAAGAGGCTATAATTCCCAAATCCTGACGAACCCCGAAAGGATCCTTGGTAGACAGCCGTGGATACCTCAGCTGTAAACCAATTGGAGACTAAGGTAATTTAATCCTGCTTCGACAAAATGTATAGGGAAAGCACTAAGATGCCACAATATTACTACCTGATTCCTGTGGTAATTCTAGATAAACGCAAAGCCTTCTTGACAGCAGTGCTGCTCAACAATTAAGAGCCGCCAGCGACAAGCCGTTGAAAGATCTCTGGGCTAGATTTCGCAATATCACTTCTGATCTCGAAGTCCTTTTCATCTACCACCTGGTCCCAGTTGTCCCTGATGGTCTCAAGGCTCCAGTTCTGATCGGCAGAACCCAAGAATCCCTTGGTCTCGGCTAGAAAGAAGCGAGTGACGAGCCTGCCAACCGCACTGAAAGCCTCCCCATTGACCTTGTTATCCTCATGAACCAACCACGCCACAGTGGGGGCCGCGTCTATAGTAGGTGTGTACTTTCTCATAAACGAGATCATCTGCTCGTCCTTGACCTGCTTCATCGCGCCATCAGTGAGGCCGATGGGAGCGACAGAGTTGACTAGGATATTATGTGGTTCGCCCTCAATGGCGATGCACCTAGTCAGGCCGACTAGGGATAGCTTGGCCGCCGCGTAAGTCGCCTGCTGAGCTGAACCCTGCATGAAGGGCGACGTGATCATGACAACGCGGCCGTACTGCTGTTCCTTGAAGTGCGGCCAGGCAGCCTGCGTGACGTTCCAGGAACCCCCCAGGCTGACGCCCACCGTGTCCCAGAGCTGGGAGCTCGACGTGTTCTCAAAGGGGGATGGAATGCCGAAGCCAGCATTATTGATGATGATGTCGATGCGTCGAAAGGCATCTATCGCGGCCTTGACGAGAGCTTTGGCCACGGCCTGGTCGACAACGCTGCCGACGTAAGGGATGGCCTTGCCACCGTCCTTGGTAATCTCCTCAACGGTCTTGTCAGCAGTCTCAACGGTGGTGCTGTTGACAACCACTGAGGCGCCTAGACGGGCAAGAAGGAGGGCATATTCCTTTCCGAGACCGCGGCCGGAGCCAGTTACAATGGCTACGCGGCTGTCAAACCGAAGAGGAGTGCCCGACATGATGGAGTACGGATATCTGAATGACCTGGGAGAGGACAAGTGTGGATGGTTGTTGGTGTCTCAAATAAGCGATGTTCGATAGAGAATTCTGGAATTTATGGATGACCCGAGACCTCTTTTATGGTATCCCCTTTTGTCTATTTTCCCGTCAAGTCTTGAGTTGTCTTCGGGTCTGGCTTTTTATATGGACAATACGCCTCTCTGCTCTACTGCTAAAAGTGCATTCCTTATGCCGGTAAAATGCAGCGTTGTTTATCGTCAGAGTGTCAATCGAGAGGAGGTGGCGGAGGTGGCGGAGGCGGCGGAGGTGGGTTGGGAGAACCGGAGATGGGTGAGCCAAACCCCTAAACGTCCGTCAGGGCCATGCCTAGTGCGGGTCATATCACTTGTAACCCTCTGGGCATATTTAGCTTGCTCAAGAGTCCGAGTGCATGTCTGGTTGAAGATGATGCCCGCCCAGGTGGGTGGCCTTGTTCATGAAACGTTTAAGTATATGATCACTGGGCCCCAAAATCCCAGAGCTGGAACGGCTTGCCCAACCGTTTCTGTGGACTGCTTGAGCTTTAGGCCACCAAACTAGAGGACCCTAAGTAAGTTACTTCGGTGAAGGCGAGATTTACCATCCTAAGGATAACTTCGAATTATTTACCTGCAGCGGTAGGTAATGACGCCTTTACAAGGCTGTTCTGTATTGATGCAGAAGTGCCTATTAAGTATGAAAGTGCCAAAGTAGTCTGCATTCCATAAGAATCTCGACTATGGATTCCGGCTTTTACCTTCCTTCGGCACTGGTAATGTAATGTAATACAGTATTTGCATATAAGAAGATAAATAATATACAATTTACCCCAATATTTTACGCATAAAAAGAGTTCTATTCTCCGCGCCTCCCAGTGTGGTTGTAAGGTTGAAGTTGACGGCAAGGATCTGAGGAAGAAGGCAGCCCTTTTATCCCCTCTTGATGAGAGGAAAAGTGGCCTCTTCAGATGCAAGTGTCATCTTGCGTTGAAGAATTATAAGGTTTTGTGTCATGTAGCATTGGGTCTGTTGAGATGCTGTTGTTATGTAAAAACTGTGTTCTTTGTTGTGGCTGCTGACGTCTCTGTCTGCGGCAAGAAAAGCTAATATAGAAGTTAATAGAAGTTCTCCGCGCCTCCTCCGCATTTTCAGGCCCTTTTATCTCTGCAATTCTACATTTCCTCTTTACTACTACCTTCTGGGTTTCTATTAGAGTTTTTGTAATACGCTCCTTTAGTAGTAAAATATGCATCTATACTTTATTAAAGATGGCCCATGATAGCGTAAATACTGTAGTACATCAGACGCCTCAAAGTCAGAGCTATAGCCCAACACGGAAACTCCGGATCGGCAGTTTATCTACTGCTAAGCGCTCGGTTGGTAACGGAGTACAACTGTATTCTTATATATAAGGCGGCATGAAATATAGCCAGCTTCCATATCCAAACTGTATCACATACTCAAATGCTCTCTCGCAAGGTTAAATATCAGATCCATTATCTCATTCACGACAATGTCAGATCCGTTACTTGACACCCCAACAGCACGATGGCTATTGGCTGTAGCGACTGGAAGCCAATGAAGGTTCGTTGTACTGCAGCCATTGTGTTGAAGATTGAAGTAGTGTGTTGTGTAAAGAAGGAAAGGAATGGGCTCCGACGATTCAGGTAGAGCAGGTAGTCTTGATTCTCATTGTGTAGCTAGGCCTGACTCTTCTTGAAAAGTCAAAAATTACGCAACTGTGTTGGCATCGGTTATAATGCTATGATGTTTCAAGATACTGTATTCGTTGCTGTTGTGGAGGCTGGATAATAAGCACGATAGATAGTTCATGTGATTAAAACTGGTGTGGCTGAACTGCTGTTAAGATTTGAGATTAAGATTTGAGATTAAGGATTCTGGAAATTTCCAAGGCAGATTCCCCAATCTTAAGCACGCCTCCTTTGTGGGTTTTCTCTACCTTCCCTGTCTCATGTAACTTGTATGCTAATACGTGAGGAATAGTTTGAACCGGACCCATCCCAGCACTTGCTGCCAAAGAGGATCGAGTAATAAATACAGGCTTATACTGTTGTTAAAATGGATGGGCTACTGAGACTGTCTCTGCTAGAGACCGGGAGGTGCCTTTATATTTTCTTGGTCTTTCCCAGTTAGAGGATGGCGGGCTATCAGAGGGAATCATCCCCTATCAAACGAATCACCTTGTCGGCGCTTTTTAACCACCCGGTGGAAAGCCTCCGACAGCGGATATTGGTAAATTAGATTCCGCAAATACCTAGCGTGAGTAATCGAGTGTCTCCACTCCTATGCTGTTAAGGTTTTCCTCGTCAAGGAGGATCGTCGTGTCCGGACTGACCAGATGGCGGCCCTCCCGCTCTCAGTCGAATCTCCCCCTCAAGTTTACACAATATATTGTCGGCCAATTTAGCTAAACCAGTACCAATTCCTTCTATTTCACCAATGCTTCCACCCCATTGCAGAGGTGGGCCTGCAGGGTATGCTAGAAGCCTTTCCCCTCTCTGAGCATCTGTTTATTTGTTACCTTGGGCAGGTCTAATGGATTACCGGTATACTGTATTACCTCGTGATATTGAGAACGCCTGGTGGAGATATTTTTCTCGCTCTGCTGTACGATCTAACTTCTATCGGCTAGCTAGGGCGGGAAGCGGTTCCCCCTAGCCTTAGATAAGTAGCTCTGAGTTGCTAGCGAATGAGATCCTATTAGAGTTATATCTTGTCTATTCCTATAAGAGCTAAAGCGTGTAGCGAAGCGAGAAAAGTGTCTCTACCGGGCGTTCTTAATGTTACGAGGTAATATGGTATAGAACTAGGAAATAAAAACCATAACGTAGGAACTTAATAAACTAAAATCTATGCCATTGTGAAAACCACACCGTATGATCACTGATACGATTTCAAAACGTCCTCGGTCTATCTCCACACTATTTCAGGTGCATTCAGACCCTCCAATTCGCCAAGCACTTTATCCTGCCATATAGACTTGAGATTTTGGTCCACGCAAAAGAGCGAACCGTCGGGCGTTCTGTTCAATGTCAACGCACCTCCTTGGCCATCATCCTGTCGCACTCCCTTCCCGCCATACCTGGCACTCGTGCTCATGTAGAGGCATTTTTCGCCAGCTTCATCCATAGTCGTGGTGAAAAGCTTCGAGAATGTTGCTATGATAGTCAGTACCATATTTCCGAGCCAGTTGTCCAGCCAGCCGCCGGCCCTGGAGTCGCCATTCTTCAGTAAATCAGTCCCAACAGGGCCAGGGAAATGATGGATCAAGACGACGCCTCTGCTGGCTGGGTCTTCGGCTAACTTCCGCATGGTGAGAGTCGTCATTGTCGGGGCGTGCTTCATGTAATTCACGAGGCCAAAGTGCCGTGGCCCTTTGAGTGCCAAGTCGTCGAGGAAGATGCTACTTGTCTCCTGTCCCGCACCCAAGATGTTGATCACACGGGGGACGTAGGTCGTGGAAGGGTCCGCGGCAGCGGCGGATAGAAGAGGCAGAAGCTGGGACAAGAAGAGCATGCGACTGTAGTATCCAACGGCGGAAGCCTTTTCAATGCCTTCGGTTGTTTCTTGTAGAATGTCAGTAGTCACATACGCCTATGCAGTCAATCCTGTGATCCTGGCTTTTTCACAGATTCAACCCACCTTGACGTTGCCCCATGGGTAGGAAACCAGCTGACAAAAGAAGAAGATCAATCTTCTGTTCACGTGCCTTAACTTCATTGCAGAGGCGGGTCGTCTCGACCATGAGAGATATTTGTCCTTCGAGCCAGATAACTTCCGCTTGAGGGTTGGATTGGCGAAGCTGGTCAATGAAAAGCTTCTGCGCAGCCCCATTGCGGCCAACGACGTAGATTTTCATGGGTAAACCAAGGGATGCGAGTTGGAACAGTGTGCCTTTACCGATGCCTGCTGTGCCTCCCACCGATACGATGGTCCTGGGCGCCAGATCCGACGTTATCCTTGAATTCGATGCCCTGATTTCATTTAGAGTAACCATGGCGCTTGGTATAGTCTAGATCGAGCGGCTTGGGGTTGATTTGGGATCAGTAAGGTCTTGGAATGAGTAACAAATTTGAACTTCAAAAGACCATCAGCGATAGTGTAGATGATCAAGAAGTGAAAGCATAAGAGTAAACATTGAGAGGCGTCCTGTGATTTATGCTGTGGTGCACAGGGCGACATTAAACTACAGTACTTGGCCTGATTCGTAGTTAGAGCCCAAACGCTACAACACGAGGCGAGCCGACATAGCTACTATTATAGAAATACCTTAGTTTTTAGCCAAGTAATTAAAATTTCCTGTATAAATTATATGTGTCACGCATTTTGGGACCAACTTAGCTGGCGGAGTTGGATTGCCTAGACGCCAGCCCACACGAGCTAGTGGGTATTAGCTATCGCTAGAGTGCCAATAGACAGTGAGTTGCGGAGATAGCGGAGCTGGCGGAGGAGGGTAGGGAGAACCGGAGATCAGTAAGCAAAGCCCCTAAAAGCCCATCAGGGGTGGCAAGGTACCATTATTCGTTAGTTCGGGTTATGGGATGGTTACAATAGATTGCCCAGGAGGCAGAGTGCGTATTCGGCTGGAGATATCGTCTGCAAAGGTGAGTGGCCAAGTCGACGGCAAATTCAAGAATCACTTAGCCACGACATCCTGGAAATGAAACGGCTTCGACTCAATGGTGGTTCCTGCGAAATGCCTAGTCCAAGACACAGCACAGATGGAAGTTGAATAAGGGCAAGGTTGCCATCCTGGGCAGCACCCTGCGAATTTGAACCCGAACTCCGATTACTACGATTAAACTTTGAAACAAACTCTCTTCCAGAAATGCTTCCATTGACAACTACCCATGCAAACTCCACTTACATGCTGGGGTTGTGTTGTTCCCATCTCCGCCGGTTGATGTTTATAAGGCCGCAAGAGACGGTCCTGCAAAAGGATGATGCAGCTCACACGCACCCAGTTCTACCAAGACACCGCCTGATCCCCACTTCATACGATGTCTTCTTCTTCACCTTCCTCTTCCGGACAGCCATGGTCTCTTGCTGGCAAGACTGCCATTGTTACGGGCGGATCGCGAGGCATAGGCCGAGCCATCGCCGTTCACTTTGCGCGAAAGAGGCTAGATAAGATTGCCATCACTTATGCCTCCAACAGCGAAGCTGCCCAAGTCACCCTCGACGAGTGCACCCGTCTCGGTGTCAGCCAAGCCATCGCTATTCAGGCCGACCTCCTTGATCCTCAGTTTGGCACCCTCGTTGTCCAGAAAGCCCTAGAGGGTCTCGGTACGACGACTATCGACATACTCGTCAATAACGCTGTCGTAACCGCGATGAAACTATACCAACCCGTCAACGAGACGACTGCCGAAATGTTCTCGCAGCTTATGCAGGGTAACGTGTACGCCTCGATGGCGCTCACGATAGAGTGCATGGCGCACTTCCCTCCCAAGGGTGGTCGGGTCATCAACATCTCGAGCGCCGCGGCTAAAATGGGCAACCCATCCCCCACGTTTGTCTACGGCGCCACCAAGGCTGCCCTCGAGAGCATCACTCGGTCGTGTGCGAGAGAGTTTGGGGTTTCCACGGGCGCCACGTTCACGAGCGTCTCGGTCGGGACGACGGCCACGGAGGCGTTTGAGGCGGCAAGGGAGAGCGTTCCGGAGGAGTACTTGAAGGCTCAGATGAATGACGCGACTGCTGCTAGGCGAATTGGGACCCCTGAGGATGTAGCTTACATTGTTGGGTTTTTGGCGAGTGAGGAGGCGAGGTGGATCAACGGCGCGAGCATCAGTGCCAATGGGGGGATGAAAGAGGTCTTGGCAGCTCTTGGCTAGAGAAATACGTCCAGCTGTCACCCTGTCTGTTTTTTTAGATCAACTAAGCTAGTTTGACCTATCCTGGTCCCATTCTTTCAACAGTCCATGCAGCTGCTCATGGCGGAAGGCCGCATCATCAAACGAAACGAGTCCGTCATTGTTCCCTTCTGCAAATCTCTCATAAACCTCCCCAACACTGCGAGCGACAATTGGAAGCTCCTCCTGCCAATCCTGCCACTGCCAAGAAGCCTCCTCAACCTTGTCAGTCTCAAAGTCGTGGACTTCAATCGTGACAGGGGCGCTATAAGCGTTGGCGTGGAGTGATGTGCCTCCCTGTGCCTTGAGTCTAATCTCCCCCTTCTCGCCGTTGATGGTCCACAGCAGAGGGGGGTCACCGGGGAAAGGTTGGCCTCGGCGGAAGCGAAGAAGGACGCCTGCGTTTTTCTGAGATGTTGGGGTTTCCTTCAAGGAGCCGGTGGCTAAGATTAGATCTGGGACGTCGGATTTCACTGTCTCGACGATCTGGTTTGTTTCTGGGTCACGGACTTTGACGTTGGGTCGTTGAAGGTGAAGGTGACTCTTAAAGTTACCAATGTCGCCCAAGACATATTGAACCTGGTCGAATACTTGAATCATGTTAGCCGGGACGCGATGAGTGTCGTAGAAATTGCCTTACAATGACCAAAGCCGATGGTGAATGGGTTTCCTCCAATAGCTCGCTGGGTAAAGTACTTGAGACTCGACGGCAAGATTTCACGGTCGTTGGTACCTCCGGCAGAAGAAAGTTCACTGCTGACAATCTTTCCAATGCGGCCTTGCTGCAAGAGCTCACGGATCGTAACGAGAGGAGGTGGGACACGGCCTTGGAGACCGACAATGGTGCGGCTGCCACTCTTTTTGGCAAGGGTTGCAAGTTCCCTCGCATGGACGTCATCTTGAGCCAGAGGCCATTCCACATAGACTGCCTTTCCAGCCTTGACACTGGGCAAGGCAGTTGAGTGATGGACGTCGACGCGAGTGCAGACGACTACCAAGTCGACATCCTTATCGGCAGCCAAAGACTCGGGGTCGCCGTATGCCTTTGTGTCTGGCGAGAGCTTATAATGATTAATAGCGTTACGAGCAGCTTCGACGCTGCTATTGCAGAGAGCGACAATTTGATACTTGGCTCGGCCACGAGGAGAGAGAAGGTATGGAAGGTGAGCATTAGCAGCCCACGAGGTCTTGGCTGAAGATGAGAGGCCGATGATGGCAGTTCGAATGGGAGCCATTATGACGGTGTTTTTATTCTAGGCAATAGATTGACTGAAATATGTGATAATTGAACCGATGAAGAGATATAGTCGCCTTTTGTCGTTGTAGAGACGATGCCAAGGTTTGAAGTAGCGATGGTGCGATCGGGTGATTTCTAAGCATGGATTTGTAAGGTTGGGGCTGACATTGTACCGAATTGTAGGGCGGCGCAACGCGTCTGATAGGAGCACGCTATCAGGAAGGATTTTCCTTATAAATTACCAATAACATTTGTCTTCTGAGTTTTACAGGTGATTGTCTTTGTTCAATGCGAAGCCGAATAACGACACGGAAAGTGTCTCGGTGTGGTGTATTTACAGCAGGCATGGAAGCGTCAGGCAAGCCACCGCACTGCAAAGCCAGTCTGATCGTCATTGCCACCAATATTCAATAAGTGACGAAAACGAACTATAATTTGTAATAAGATTCAATACAAGTTCTTCGGTAAACCCATTGCTACCATAACCTAATGTGCTCACTTGCTATGCTGAGGAAATGCCATTCTCATACATTCTTGCACACACCCGCTGCCTTAACCAGCTTCATTTAGGCATTGCATACTATCAAATTCCGATCTTACGAACTTTATTGGCTGCTGTATATCACGATGTGACTTGATGTATCACAGCAATGCATGTGCCTACTTACCAAACAATCTGCAACACTAATAAAGTTGTCATTCATATAAAGAATTCCCTACTCTATGCACTTTACATATTTTTGAAATCTACCCTCAAAACTAGTTTCTATCCTTGACCGTAAAAGAATCCCCTTATCACACCGTCTGCGTTACTTGTGCCAACTGTTCCCACAGTCATCTGCTTTGCTCTTTGGTGTAGCTTCATCCCGTCCACAGCCAGAGGCTGGCCTGTCACTGAGATATCCCCCATAGCGCTCACGGCCATATGCAAAGAGTCGTCAAAGAGTTCCACTTTCCTAATCACGTGGCCCGATTTTCCTCGGACCATGTCCATTGCAGTGGTACACACAGCTAGGCATTGCTGCAGGACGTCTGCATGTCCTCGCAAGACTCTTGCTGCCTCATTGTCATGTTTAGCGAGGTCTTGAACAGATAGCATAGCCATCTCAAGTCCTTCGATCTGGCCATTGATCCTGCTCGTCGCTGCCATGACGACCTCTGTCAAGTCTTGAACCGCTTCCTGGTTGTCTTTCGATAAGATACTGCAGTTTGGAAGCTAATTAGCATATATAACTCGACAAGGTGGGTGTTGTCCTGCCTGGCTCTACTTACAAGGTTGCCAGTCCCAGCGCAACACTTATTGTTGACTTGTGGCTAGTAAGACGGCTTTTGAAGATCAGTATGTCTTTTTCATGGTACTGAAATTTGAGTCCTTCAAGTATAGTTGTCTTTCATCCTTGGACGGTGAGAAAATTTTCTCAATCTTGTCACGGAGTTCATTGTTGCTTTCGAGGCAAGACTCCAAAGGAAGAACGAGGCTCTCTAAGCATTTCCTTAGCCCAGTCGACAAGTCTGCGTCTTTGGTGCCATTCAGAACGCTCTGTAGAGACTGCAGGACATTTTGGACGCCCAATATGTCTGCGCGGAGGTCGGTCAAAGTTCTTGGAGCATTCTGGATTCCGTCAATGAAGCTGAACAGTGCCTTGCTGCTTTCAAATGCTAGAGTAGCGACGGCAATTACGGTGCCGACCAGATCCGCCATAACAGGGAGCAAGTTTAGGCCGGAGGAAGATCAAACGCATGAATCAGCGATGTGGGCGTGCCAGAGTAAGAAGAAAAGTGTTGCAATTTTGGCTGTGAGGAAGTTCACATCCTGCGATGTGTCGCGCGTCGCCGGGTCCTACCCCCGATACATATAGGCCATGTGTATGCACAGTTGTAGAACCTTCCAAACACGTGCAATCAACCTTCTACAGTATCAGATTGGGCCTTTGCTTGAGGCTCAGCTCAGCTGCGGAATTACAATTCGTGTCTGTATATTAGTGGAAGGTGGATAATGCAGAGTGGCGTGGCAAGTTCTTACTGGTAGATCCGCTCTACTCATGACCAGGCTGTGCCTTGGGAACCGCTTGGCGGGCAGAACCTTTGGAAAGGCGCCTTCCCCAGACAACTCACCTGTTGTCCGTTTGTCGGTATTTGAACTTGTCGCAACTGGTGGCAACTCCAGTAACTTCAGTCTTGATGGCGTGAAAGCCAATATATTCACCTACTATCATCTGGCTTTGAATAACCCTCCTTCTTCCACCGAGGCCGACATGGAGACACTCGGCCGCAGTATTCCCGGTTGGGATGAAGACATAGGCTCCGTCCAAGCAGCAAGTGTACTGTCTGGTAGCTACATTTCGACAGGAAATAGTAAAATGCTGGTCATAGGGACTCTTTCTACTCCTGCTCCTACCACGCGGTATTTAGCTGACTATGGCCTGCTGGGTTCCGAGGACGTGAGTTTTGCACATCCCATTATGAATGTACTGAATCCCAAAGATGAGATAGATAGATACAATCAAACATCACACCATCCAGCTTTTACGGAGCATTCGAATCGCTTTGTCCCGTTGCCAGTCACTCGTCACGTCTCGCCAGCCTCTTTTTTCTGCAGGAAGGTCCCGATCACAAGTTTCCGGCAACCTACAGGGACGCTCTGACATCTGGAACGCACTCAATATCGTATTAGGAGGCTGTGAGAAGTTTGTTCATAGTTTTGTTAGACACGGGTCGTCCGCAGCTACAGTTAGCAACGTCCAAGAGTTGAGGCGGAATTTGCAAACACCACTGGAGTCACTATTGTTACTGCTTAGGTACGCCGCACTCTCTCTGTTCTGTGATAAATGTCGTGTTTCTCGTGACATTTGGACTCATTTTTCTTCCAGCCAAGACCAACAGAGGAGGGACTCTGCCCATGATCCGAATCCGGAGATTCAATGCCAGTTCCAGGAGATTGACACCGTCATACTAGACTTATTACGCTGCCTATCATTATACTCCATCTTAACAGTACCCAGGCAATTCATGGATGGCCGCTGGGCGGTGGCTGATCAGCCAATCGTTCTCTCTGACGCGTCGCGCAACATGACTCGAATACCTATTCCTCGCGCTTTTTGTGTATCCAAACAAGTAAGTCATCACCCAAACGTATGAGCAGCTTACGACACCGAGATCTAATCTTTTAGAAATTACATGATCTACTACGGATTCTCTTTCGGTCTCAACCATGGCATGCCAAAATTGATCAAGAGGAATATCTCTTAGAGAACAAGGATATGACGACAGTTGAGACAGAGAATTGGGACAACATAGTCATTCCAGGAGCAGTACTCCTCATGAGTATGATCTTTTGGCGTGAAGAAGCTGTCAGCAATACCTGTTGTCCAAGTTGTCGTTCTATAAACGTTAAGAGAATAATACAGGGCAAAAAGCTTCAATGGTATGTTAAACTCGGCTTATGCTGGACGCTCTATCTGCACGGAGCTGATTCTCTCCTTCCTCTTCAAGCATAAATTGTAACCTGATTTCTGATGTCGTCGAGAGAAATCGCACAGCAGAACCCGCGTTGGAAGACATGGAAGAGAATTATACTCAACGATCGCCTACTAATTTACATCCTATCAAACAAATGTCGTCTACCTCAATGTCCAATCAAGAAAAATCGTTCTCGAGGATACGGTATATTCAAGACCTGCCCGCGGTGCCAAATCCCCTCAGTCCCTCGGCCATTAACGAAGATGAGGACGAGGAGTTGCGTCTTGACAAAGAAAGACCCACTGTCCCAATCGACCTCGAATGGCGACGTGGTGGAGAAAAAGTCTACGTGACGGGCACGATTTTCAACTGGAATCGAAAACAACGGCTTCATCCAGTGTGAGTAAAAGCCTTTATGAAAAGTTTCTAGGCTATAAGTCCTGTCTTTTTACCTCAAGTGCTGACATATGTTGGAATATAGAGATGGAAAGCCTGATTGCTTCGCAGCCACCATTCGCGTTATTCCTGGCACTCACCATGTCCGCTTCTTGGTCGACGGTATTATGCAGACGTCTCCAGATCTGCCCACCACTGTTGATTTTGGGAATAACTTGGTGAATTACATCGAAGTGGGCAGTGGCAGACTGAAGGGCTCTCTTGCTGGTTACCAGTAGCGCAGATCCGCTGATTGCAGCGTTAAAAATTCAAAAAGATTTTGCAGGACGCAGGTTGGAGGGCTATAGACTTAAATTACCTGATCTGTCTATTCTTTACTGAAATTAGATTTACAGGTAATATGTACTATATGTCAGTTGTCAATGAGAAAATGACGTACGGGCCAATTTTCCGTGAAGCCGCAGGGTAGGTACCTAGGTACGTACCTTAGTTAAAGAATTCACCAATGGGACTTAAAGTGACGTAGCGAATCGCAAAGCTCGCGTCTTCAAATAAGATAATACGGCACCCCCGATTCTAATCTTCCCAATGTGGCAGTGATTAATCCTTCGGAGAATTCGGTGCCCCAGACCCGGGAGCACCAAGCGCAAATGAAACGTTCAGCTGACGAGGCTAGCAAGTTAGTTGATGAACCGGGCACAGCGAAGGATGCCCCAGTGAGACATATTCTAGAAAAGGCGCGCGCGAATTAATTGTTCCTTGTAGCAAATCATTGAAAACAACGCTTTAGGCTCCAGCGTCGTAGACAGGAATGGATATCGTGATCTTCGCATGGCGGCTCTGCTCTGCGCCCCGTGCTCGCATCGGAATCCGGCTCGTGGAATGGAGCCCCCGGTCGCTCACGAGAGCCTCTAGTGGGGCACTCGGGAGCATGCATATTGAGAAGAAACAACGGAGAATTATAGCGAGACGGCATCTTGGCCAAAGTCAATGGCTTCAACCGGTTCTTGGCTTTAGACTCTAGAGTGTGTCTGCCAAGTGCCGAGCTTGAGGCTCTTGATCGCCGAGCCGGGCCAAGAAGATGCGGCACATGGGTCAAAAAGCTTGTGGGTTACGTCCCATCCCATGCCAGGGTCGATCAGCCGCCAAAAGTCCCCGGTGACGCAATAGACTCTGATGGGAATAAACAGGACGAGCAAACCTTTGACTTCTGTGGGGACCTGTGGAGATCAAGAATTGTGCTGCCTGGAAGGTCGCGCGACCATGGCGATTCCAGTGGGAGTTGAGATGGGTTCTGACAAAGTTTTTCTTCCCCATGGCACTCGTTTTGTGGACTGGTGTTGCTGTACGACGTCATCGCGAGGTTTTTCTCATTGATCAATCTCAGCCGAATCGGTCCGGCCGGTCGGCCGAGTCATTCGGACTTCAACTCTGTGGCTGGAGGCAAAACGTTGACATTCAGCGGCGAAAGAATGAACAATTTGCAGTGTCCAAGTCAAAAGAACAACGTCATTCAATGTACCCCAGACCGGCCAACACGTCCATGCACAATGAAATAAACGAAAGAGTAAGCTTGATCCCCCCGTAGTCGCCCCGGCAAGGTGATCTCCTGGTGTCTCACCTCGACCGCAAATCCGCCGGATAGAACGGCTCGAGATGCTCCACTCCCCGTCCCCACGACACCATCCGTCTCCCGCGCTTCCATGGAAACCGAACCACACTTTCAACGTGCGGTGATGTCAAGGGTGGATTTCCTGTTAGTTCGACACTTTCCATCCAGCTGCCCATGATGATCCCCCAGCTTTCAATAAATAAACACTGCGTCCCGTGGAGAGTTTGAGAGAGAAGTTAATGTGAGCACGAGCAGTCTTTACCAGCTCTCTCTTACATCATGCCGACCCAGTTTTCAGAAGATCCTCCCCAGGTCATTAACCACAATGACCTGGCCGTCGCCAACTCCCGTCTAGAGGGCTCAACCACAGAGCACAGCCCTAGCGGCGATGAGCGCGTGCACAACGCTAACGGCGCCGGCCTCGAGAAGCTAGGCACCTACGACAAGTACGAGATCACAGAGGACGACTGCTACGAGGAGCTGGGCTTCTCGTTCCCCAAGTGGAAGAAGTGGTACATCCTCACTGTCATCTTCTGGGTCCAGGTGTCGATGAACTTTAACACGTCGCTCTATTCCAATGCCATTCCTGGTATCTCGGAGGAGTTTGGCGTCAGTGCCCAGGGTGCGCGATGCGGTGCCATGATCTTTTTGGTCTTGTACGCCTTTGGCTGTGAGCTTTGGGCTCCTTGGTCAGAGGAGTTTGGGCGTTGGCCTATTATGCAGCTTTCTCTATTCTTGGTCAATGTTTGGCAGCTACCAGTTGCGCTTGCGCCCAACTTTGCGTCTATTATGGTTGGTCGAGCACTCGGTGGATTGTCGTCTGCTGGCGGCTCAGTCACCCTTGGTATGATTGCCGATATGTGGGAGGCGGATAACCAGCAGTATGCTGTCGCTTATGTCGTCTTTTCCTCTGTCGGCGGATCTGTTCTTGGGCCTATTGTTGGTGGTTTCACCGAAGAATACCTCCACTGGAGGTAAGTGTCTATCATCTGTTTCCTCAAACAGCACTAACATGTAGCAGATGGTCCATCTGGATCCAGCTCATCCTGGGCGGCTTCATCCAAATCGTCCACTTCTTCACCGTCCCCGAAACCCGCAGCACAATTCTCATGAACCGCATCGCCAAGAAGCGCAGAAAGGAGACAAACGCCAACGTCTGGGGCCCCGACGAGCTCGTCCCATTCCGCGACCGCTTCTCAGCCAAGGAGATCCTCATCACCTGGACCCGGCCCTTCAAGATGTTCCTCACCGAGCCCATCGTATTGGTCTTGTCGCTGCTCTCTGGTTTCTCGGATGCCCTGATCTTCATGTTTATCCAGTCTTTCGCGCTCGTGTACGCGCAGTGGAACTTTTCGACTGTTGCTATTGGATTGGCTTTTATTCCCATCGGTATTGGGTATCTTGTTGCTTGGCTTGCTTTCATCCCGGCTATTTGGAAGAATATCAAGGAGCGAAAGGAGAAGCCTGATGATGAACGAGCTCAGTATGAGTCTCGTCTGTGGTTCTTGCTCTACACTGCTCCCTGCCTCCCTATCGGATTGATTGGCTTTGCTTGGACGATTCAGGGTCCACCAATTCATTGGATTGGATCCATGATATTTGCCGCTATCGTTGGAATTGCCAACTACTCCATTTACATGGCCACCATCGATTACATGATTTGCGCTTGTAAGTATACTGCCTGGAATATTTTATCATCCCCTAACACTATAAAGATGGACCTTATTCGGCTTCTGCCACTGGAGGCAACGGCTGGGCTCGAGATTTCCTGGCCGGTGTCCTAACAGTCCCCGCCACACCCTTCTTCGAAAACATTGGAAAGTCATCCGGCAAGAACCTCGAATATGCCTCGACGATTCTTTTCTGCATTTCATTCGTGCTCGTCGTTGCTGTTTACATCATCTACTGGAAGGGCCCAGTTCTGCGAAAGAGATCTCCCTTCGCCCAAAGGTTGGCGGATGAGCGACAGGAGACGGCTGCCGAGGGACGTCGGGGTAGCATTGCCTATGATACTAGGCGCAGGAGTAAGTCCAACATTCATGCATGCATAGTACTATAACTAACAATATCAGGTTCTGCAGGTGTTTCAGATGTTGAACGTCCGGCAAATCCGCGACAGTACAGCAACTCGCATCGATTCTTTGGTGAGAGCCGTGTCACTCCTCGTGGTACGCCTCGAGGCACGCCTTCGGCCAGCCGTGCCAACAGTGTTCACAATGTCCACAATGTCCGCAGGTAAACCAGCGGCGGAGCAAGGAAGGTTCATTGTACAATATTCTTACAAGTACATATCAGTCTTTACATCGCGTGTGCGTGTCAGTTTGGTTGAGAGCATTAGCCTGGAGTTCTTCCCCTTTCCGGGCTCGGGTGCGCATCTACCTCTGCTCCCCATTTTAAAAGTAATTCAACAATGCTTGATTTATCTTCCGATATCTCTAACCCGCATGCAGAATGCAGCGGGCTCGGGAGCATTAGGGGTTGAAAATTGACGTCTGCACCCTCGTGTAACAAGAACTCGACTACATCGTATTCTTTGTCGCGAGCAGCAATGACCAAGGGGGAGTGTGACACTGTAGCAGTATCATGCATAATATAAGTGTCGTCGCATGTGTTCAGATCTATGAATCCGTCGCCAATGTCGCTCCTCGAAACTGCTGCTTGAATGGGAGTATGTAGTGTTCCATCAAAGTGCTTCATATCTCTCAGTTCAAGGCAGAGTCTAAAGGCTTTCATCAAAGCTCTCAGAGTCTCAGGTTCGTGAAACATGTTTGGGTTTGCTCCAGCTTCAGTCAATACACCAACTATAGTACATGACCGAGCTTGATTGCTTGATGTAGCGCCGACAGATTCTTCCCATCTATATAGTCAGGATCAGCTCCTGCTTTTAGTAACTGACACACACCTTCAACGTTGCTGTTATTGATTGCCCTTAATAGGGGTGTGATGGATTGTAACCCTGGCTCCGAAAAGTTCACGTTTGCCCCTGCGTCAATTAGAATCTGTGCAATGCAGCTCCCGCTACGATCAAACAGTTCCATTAAAAGAAGAGGCAATGAAGATCCCATGTATTCATTTGGGTCGGTTTTGAACGGCTGTTTGGAGAGCGGTTACTCGGGTATAGTATCTATAGCAGGCCGCGCTAAGCGTCGACGCTGTTTGGGCCATCAGAAAGCGGCATCTTCAGTTGAGGGAAGCCAGGTATAAGTAATAATAGCACGCTCAGGGCCAGTCCGGACCCCACCCTGACTCGACAGAAGTTGAAGTTAACGACCGAGTTAAATCCGACGTAGATTGGAACTACAGGTATGGAGAGGTTGGTTCCGGCTCGGATGTATTTCGTCGAGCTGATGGTCGTGTTGCCCAGTTGACCTGCTAGGACTTCGGCAAGAGCGTCATAACGTTCTGGGAAACAGCATGATGCAAACCGTGCTGCTAGAGGCAACAGCCAGATGGAGAACGAAGAGGAGATCATTGTATTGAAGGAGCCAAGGGATTTACACAAAAGTTGTGGCGAGCTAAGTAGTCTTGTCTAGGAAAGGAGAGGAGGTAGAGGCGGTTGCCTTCATGTCCTCCTGAGCCCTTCCCCCCCACAGTTCGAACTGCAGTCTTCCTAGTACGTCTTTCGTGGACGTGGGATATTCTCGAGCAAGTTAATTCTTGGTAGGGCCGCATACTCAGAAAGGGGTAACGGACGCGGGAATGGACATCGGGTTAGCGAGAGTGCCTAAGGCCTGAAGACCGGATGGGTGGTGGCATGACGCACGTTGCTGCATTTCGTTTTTCTCCGCCGTATTTAATATATCTCCACAGCTTTACCGCAACTCTCTTTCATCTCCATCTCCGCCGCAACTCCCTCCCTTTCACCTCCATCTCCGCCGCGTTACTTTCGTTTGACTTTTTATGCCGCAGGCAGAGACGTCAGCAGCCGCACCAAAGAACACAGTTTTTACACAACGGCATTCTTCGCCGCGTCTCTTAGCAATTTTGTTGAATTTAACCTTCTTCTCCATTGTCTAAGCCAATGTGTCGCTAGATCCTCTCGCGTTAAATCGCCGATCTAAGCAGACGTCCTCCTTCGCCTGCGTAGAGGCTAAGCGGCGCTGCGATAAGGCACTTCCGTCGTGCTCGCGGTGCATCAATAAGGTCAACTGCCAGTACCCGCCACCAAAGCAGCGTCGACGGCAGCAGCTTCACAGCAATAAACAATAATTAGTTCCCAGCACGCACGTGCGCGGATGATATGAAGCAACTAGGGGTTCGTCATGGCCAAAAGAAGTTCGGCTCGTTCTCCAGCCGCTCCTCTGGCTCCGGCAATTTACTTGAACATGGCTGTAAATTGACTGGTTACGTCACAAGAAGCCATCGACACGAGCCCTCCGCCTCCTCCGCCAGCTCCGCCAGCCACCCTGCGCAAGCGCTCAGGCCGGGACAAGGCCCATCCCCGACGGCACAAGGCCCCACATCAGGTATGCTATAAACTTCGGCGGACATACAAAGAGAAGCTTGCTCACATGGAGATTGATTGTGAAATGATCCCCATAAGAGCATCTGATACCAACAGTTCGCATCGACGTCGCCACCATGGAACAAGCGTGGGGACTAGCAGATATTCCCGATTTACATGGTAAAGTCGCTGTGGTTACCGGGGCAAGGTACGTTGCGGTGATTGTACCGGTGATTGTATCGGTTCTTGTATTAATCACGGCGACAAGAAGCTGACGAGGATATCGATATACAGCAGCGGGATTGGCTTGGCGATAGTCGCCCAGCTCGCCACCCACGGAGCCAAGGTCTATTTTACAGCTCGATCCCTAGCAAAGGCCGAGAAAGCAAAGCAAACGCTCCTGTCGTCCTACCCTGAAATCAATTCTAACAATGTCAATTTCCTGTTGTTGGATTTTACTGATCTCAAGGGCATCACCAATGCTGCTGATGAGTTGCTAAAAAAGGAAACGAAGCTAGATATTCTCGGTATGTTGATGTCCTCCTACCCGAATGTCATCGTCGGCAGCTTACTTGATGCTGATATCTGTCTCGTAGTCAACAATGCTGCCGCTTCGAGTCCCTCCACCGAGCTTGTCGGCGGGGGATGGGAGGTGCATATGACAACGAAGTGAGTTGTACTCTTCCGGTTGGAGATGCACAGCCATCTGACTCTCTTCAGTTTCATTGGCCCTTTCCTCTTCATCAACCGCCTCATGCCTCTCTTCAAGACCGCCACCTTACACAAAGACGCCGACGTCAGGATTATCAACATCAGTTCCGTAGCCCAGACGGCGTTCCTACCCCGGAACTTCGATTTCCAGTTTGACAAACCTTGTGGTCTTGCAAAACCAGTCTTGCACTACCCCCTGCAGTGGCGCCTAGGAGTCAAGTTCATATTTAGTTGGGACATGATCCGCTTCTCGGTTTCCAAAACCGCCCTTATCCTATTCGCGACGGAGTTACAGCGTCGATTAGACGCGCAAGGAATCCCCATCGTCACATTATCGGTGCATCCAGGCGAGGCTTACACTGAAGGGCTCGTTGCAGTCAACAACATGTTTATAAGCACCATGGCCCGGTTGTTCTTCGCCTCGGCGGAGCAGGGTGCGGTGTCACCTCTATTCGCGGCCACTGCAAAGCAGGTCCGACACTCGCCTGAGACATACAAGGCCAAGTTCCTGCTGCCTGTTGGCAAAGTAACAAGCCCTCATCCAGTTGCTGAAGACGAGAAGCAGATAAAGGGCCTGTGGGATAACACAACTACTGAGCTCAACGAGGCTCTTGCTGCTCAAGGCCTACCGGCCCTGGGCCCGTGGTAACTTGAGATCGGAGAGAACTTGTATGGAGTGGCGCGCAGGGATTGTATAGATAGTAAACTGTAAACTACCATGGCGAGCAAGCCTCAACACAAACTCGGGGAATTTCCACGCTCCCTCTGTTTTCAAGTTCTCATCTTAAATACAGCGGATGGAGTGATCGACGACGGAAGAACGAAAAAAGCTAGAGTAGCCGTGAGATGTCACTATCTATCTTGTGCTTTCCTAGCCCACAGATCAGCGGGTTTCATCTTGATGCTCCTATCTCTGGGGTTAGGCTGATGGAGCGCTATTTTGGCCTCCGGCTGGTAGAGTTATCTACTAATCTAACGACAATAGTCCCTTCTTGCCCGTTGAATGCCTGGTCTCACATGATATAAAACCCAGCATGTACTATGCTCTAGAACAAAGAGCTTCTCTGTTTCCCAGCCAGGAACCATTAAGATCCATGTAAATTTTGCGCCATTCGCAAGAACTCGAACTTGGTGCTATCCATACATTGAGGAAGACCCAAAAAACTGCGGTGTTGGCGGCCTCTGGGCACCCTTTTAGTGAGTCTGGCAGGCTTTTCACTGTGGCTGACAAGGCTTTCAGTAAGGCTTACACGCTTTCTCGAAAGGCTCAGCGACCAGGATTTATCTCGTAGACAAATGCTGTCGTTAAACTGCTACCCTGCTCATTCAATCTTTCATTTTCATTCAAATATCCGCCTTTACTTCCTATATTGCGATCCACCGACATACCAGATCTTTGTCTTTGCTCTGGTCCTCCTTTGCAACAAGGCGAGGCAACTATTAGCGACTCGGTGAGCGGGAACGACCACCTCGCGAATCTGCGCGAGCAAGTCCGGCGCGAGCGCTCAATCCATCTAGACGAGCCCTACGTCTACGCCCCATTGATTAACGATCGCGGACAGAAAGAGATTCAACTCCTCGGAGTTCTGCCCAGCTGCGGCTTTTATATTATCTTCTGCAAGGTCCATCTTGTTACGCTTTAGTGGCCCAATTACACCACCATATCAGGCCCTATCCTACTGCTGGGGTAGCTCTTCTCTTAAACGATAGATTTGCATAAGGAACGAATCACTAGGTAGAGACATCTAGTATCTTCCTCTAACCGACAACTTGTACTTTGCACTCTGGCCCCTATGGCATCTAGTCAAGTCCCGTTGGATGTGGGTAGACGAAGTCCGCGTTAACTGACAGGATAACGCCGAGAAGGCTTATCAAGGTCTCTAAATGACAGATATCTACACAAATGCCAAACGGATGATCATCTTGCTTGGTGAAGAAGATGAGCATCATATTAGCGAAAGAGGCCTAGGTATGGCCCTTTACATCAATGACGTTGCAGACTGGGGCAGACAGCATGGGATCCAACGAGATCTGTTCCAGCAGCCTCCTGACGCCCCAGTGCTCCTGAAAATACACGATAGCCAATGAAACAACTGACAGACTCTACTGTAAATCTGAATACCGGTAATTTCCCTTCTTGCCCGTAATCTTAAGCTGGTTAAAGTAAGCTAATTAGGAAATATGAGACTACTATGTCCTAATTGAGCCCTTAGTAATAAATAAATAGAACACAAATCTATATACCCTCCGTATAGTACGTTATCTATCTACTATAAGTTAGTGTTTTATGACTTAACGAGGCTAGAGCCTTTGTTAGCCGTTTTGACAAGCGAAGTGCTTTAATAATCTCGTTTTGGTAAGATCAGCCAATGAGCAGCTCTTCCTAGGTTCGACCTTGGATGTACTTACTTGTACTGCTTCAGCTCCAGCTAGACTCTTGATGACGTCGTCGGTGGAGCCAGGTGCTGTATATTTATAAGGAGCCGTACAGCAAGTCGTTCCCAGCCATGATAATCATCCTTTTCCAACCCCGCTCAACACATCAAGCACCACTGCTCACCCGATCCATTCACATCACAGTCGCCCAATATGAGCAATAATCTAAAGGTCGTCAACGGGGTGCTCGTGACTGACACCGAGGTAACTCTTTTTCCATCTAATCTATTCCGAACGCTGTCTCGTACATCTGTGACTGACCAGCTGGATGAAGGTCCCGCCCCCAAATGCATGGACAAATGATTACGAGGAGATTGGCGGCGATATGCGTTGGGGCGAATACGGCGACATCGCCGAAGAGGTTAGGGGGCGTGGCATTGAGGGTGAAATCAAGCCGCTCTTTGGCATGCAGCCGTATACGGGAGAGGCCATGGTACTCTTCCAGGTCGGGAGTGACCAGTTCTACCTCTTCAACGCCATTGATGGATCCCTATTCCAGATACTAAGCCCCTCCGATCTTCAGGAAATTGCTTCGACTATTGATAACGAGGACATGGGGTTGGGTGCGCTTGAAATTGAGGCCCTCTAGCGATAGGTCGACAGGGTGATTCTAGCTAGGTTATATCTAGGAGTCTAAGCTGCTCAAGGTTGAATAACACCAACACGATCTCGATAATCTGCGGCAATCATAGCAACCAGAATAATGAAGCGGAGCGGCAGCTATGACACGATGGTTGCTGACCCATTGCGAGATTGTGCACCCGAATTAAAGTTCCCAGCCGAACACGTCATATCCCTGCGCCCCCCTACGTCAAAAAGTGGTGGCATTGGACCCAGTGTCGCGTTTTAGCTGCCGAACTATCGGCGGGTCTACCTCAAGTGCCAGATCTAGAAAGCCAACCGATCTGGCGGGTGGGCCCGCCTGTCACGAGCTGAAATGACGGATGGAGCAGGCGAGTGAAGATCAACCCTGATTCCATAGATGTCGATCATATTTAGGACGACACAATAGTTGATGTCGGTGTGACGGGCTGCGGGGTTCTGAGACATGTATGACTGAATCAAGAATAGTGCGGTAGAATGTTTACAGCTGAAGCGGTGCCAGCAAGCAAAACAAGCAATGCTTTCAGCTACTAGCGTGCTGCAGATCAAGTGAGCTGTGTGCCAGCGCGTTATTTTATTGTTACGGACACGATGGATAGCCAAAATAGGAGTTGACTCCCTGACGGGACTCGCACGTGTCTCATTAGACAGGCCCATAGGCTGAGCTGGGCAAAGTAGTACTGCGTAATGTGTTTTAACATGTATCAAGTTACTCAGCTCATGACAGCATGTGGGTACTTCTCTTGTTGATTGCTCGGCTCTCCGACTCTCTCTTGCAGCAGGCGGAGGCGACAACCACAACACCAAGGGCCAGGGGTTTTTACACGCTTTTATGGCTGCTAAATAATCGAAAAATCGCCTATCAGGCTGTCAGCCCAATATCATGACCTAGCCAAAATTCATTTGTGGCTCGATCCCATTGGAGTACCTCATTGCCCAGCGCTGCTAACTCACAAACATCGAAATGTCACTTTTTGTTGGATTGGCGCTGTGGCCGGCTAGAGACCACTCCTTTATTTAGTGGCTATCATTGGCGGCCAGAATGTGCATTATGTTGTTGTCTCACTTCTCCGCTAATAAAACTGCCTGCTGAAGTCGATCCCGCCCTATCCATCAGACGTGTTCTCATAACCCAGTGTTTTCCCGAATGGCTCGGATCACGCTTGCGATGCTGACTTCAGAATATGAGCATCAGCGTTGACCAAAAATAGGGTGACGTCATGTGGCTGCATCAATCGACAACGTGAAGATATTCACGAGCCTCAACTCGTTTTTGTGCAAAGACCGTGAAGACATTGATCATTCGACGTCCATGTGATATTGGCGTGCTGGGATCCATATGTAGGCATCCAGCTTCGTATTCTGCAATCACCAAACTTCATCTCGATCAAAAAGCCGTCATGCAGGTCACTATTGCTCCTGCGAGCACCAAGACTGGTACCGCCGTCGTCCGTTCACTTCTCTCCTTTGAAAATGAGTCTTTGAAAGTAAAGGCACTTTATCGCAACGTCAACAAAGTACCTGATGAATTCAGTGGCCGCGACAATTTTACAGCTGTGCAGGCGGATGTATCGGATGCCTCGTCACTAGACTTTGCCGGTTCCGATGCGGTCCTTGCAATCACTCCGCCCGTCTTTGATGGCCGCGATATCGTCGCCCACTCGAACCTCGTATCCAAGAATGTCCGAGATGCAATCGAGAAATCCGGCACCGTGAAAAGGCTTGTGCTGCTATCAAGCATGGGCGCTGAGTTTTCTGAGGGGGTGGTAGGTAGAAAACACCAGGGCCATGTGCTGGGCTGATAAATTTCAGGGCGAGCTGAAGACGAACAACACTGCCGAACAAGTGTTCAAGTCCACAAATGTACCCGAAATTATCTTTGTTCGATGTGCGTATTTCATGGAGAACTGGACAATGAGCCTAGAAACCCTCAAAAGCGAGGATCCATTCTTCTTCTCGACCATTACGCCCCTAGATTTCGAGGTTGCCATGGTTGCCATCAAAGACATCGGACACACTCTTGCAACCGAACTCATCAAGGATTCAGCACCTCCAGCCAAACCCTACATCTTTGAGCTCCACGGCCCACAACCGTATACTCCGCTCGATGTTCGACATGCGTTCTCTCAGACGCTGGGCGAGCGGGTGACTATAAAGGCTATCGAGAAAAAATATCTTGCATCATTCTACGCCCAGGTCTTTCCTCCTCAGATCATCGATGAGTGGGTTGAGATGGCGACCAGCTTTTTGCCTGGAGGGATCGCCGAAAAGGATGCGTCTAAGCCGAGTGACGTCGATGTTGTGAGAGGGAAAACGGGGCTAAAGGAAGCCATTGAAGCAGCGACGGCTGAGCTAAGGTGATCAATTGTATACCACAGCGATCAACAAAAGTTTCAAGATTGCCTACGTAGATATTAGTTATATATTTTTTATTTTAATTTTTTATTTATTTTTTGGATACGTGATTGCCTGTCCCTTGCATATGACGTATCGTGCTGGGCGCACGCTGATTGGCCCGTCGCCAACCATCCATCTCCAAACCGAGTCTCAAAATTGTGTCTTTCCTCCGCAAATGCGCTTTCGCAAACGAACGCCCTCCTCGTCCTCGACGCGCACTCCGCCATGTCCGCGAGCGCACGAATATCGCGCTTCCCAAGCTGCTCAGCAACAGCAGCGCGACTCGCTCGACCGGCCCCCGCACTCGCAGCGACGTCAATACGACGGTACACCTCTGCCCCAGACTACACGACATTAAACTACCCGCGACGACTTATCGACCTCATAAAACGTGTCGACGCGCTCAAATCTACGGCCCCGCCGCCAAGGCAGTTCCACAACGCGAGGGTCGTGGAATTGGCCGTCAAGCCAAAATGGCGCCAGATACTCTGCGGCCTGGAGGGCTTTCTCCCCGCCCTGGAGGGGACTGCCCAAGCAGTGGCTTGGGGCGACGTGGTGAGTCTCCAGAATACCTCGCCATGCACCTCCCGGCCGCTAACTCTGATGGAAACAGGATAGAACCGTGAGTTGACCGTTGCCGCTTCGACAATACACCTAGCTAACCTCCGACCCGCAGGGTAACTAGCGCTTCCCGATGACACGAACATTCGACTCCTAACACTCACCCAGGCCGAGTGAACAGTGTCGTCTATCACCGATACGCCGAAGCGGCTCGTATGGATTGGTTCAACGAAATAGCCAACATAAAAAAGAAGGCTAGCCCAGGATTCAAGGCGCTGCTTTGGAAAGGCAATGCCAATTTCAGACTCAGCACGGTCACGACCAAATACCTATACGCAAGTCCCCTCCGTGCGACGAGCAGCGCATCATGCTGATGTTGTACAGCCCTTAACTTACCCCGACTGGGTAAGGGTCCACTACAAACTCGGTGAGCGTCCCGACCGAGGTGCTTTACACCTCGTCCTCGAAGCCATCTTTATATCAGTCAGAGAAAGAGCCATCGTCGCGAGAAGCTACGAAGTGTTGGGCGTGCATGACTACAGTGGCCGCCGCCAGCCACTATCCGACGGTACGGTAAAAGAGTTCTGGAAGTTATATATGGAGCAGCAGAAATATCAAGCCGAGCAAGAAGAGATACTGCTGAGGCTCGAGACCAAGACAGCCGAGCTCGAGGCTGAACTGGGCGTAAGGCCGAAAGAATTAGCTGCCGCGAAGAACCCTTTCTGGGATCCGTCCACGGAAACGCCGATCCCATCAGCGCTCGACAAAGAGGAAGCTATCACGGGCACGGCAGGGGACGGTACCGAGGTTAAACCGCCGACTGAACCAAAGAGCACCGTCGTCAGACCTCAAGAGGAGTACGTGGACCTCCTCGGGGATATTTACGGGGATATGATGAAAGGATCTGCGGGCACCGTCAAGGATCCCGTCGAGCAACCCGTCGACGACGCTGCCGAGGACGCGGTCGAGGACGCCGCTGAGAATGCTGGAGAAGACACTGCAAATGACGCCCTTGGGAACACTGTTGGGGATCCTATCGCAGATTCTATGGGAGATACGGCACAGGGCTCTGTCGAGGAGACATCACCACCGGGGGCATCTCTTTCCCTCGGGTTCTCGGGGGCGCCTCGCAGGTTCGGGTTTCCCATTTTCAAGAACACAGCAAAGGAGGCGGAGGAGTCCGCAGAGGTCAAGCCGCGCATCTCACACAAGCCTACCACTGCGACAGAAAAAGATGATATCCAAGATATTATCGCGCAGATTTACGGAGAGACGGTGGATCGACCTCAGGATTCTAGGCGCAAGAGCTAGGGCCATTCTAGACATTGGCCCACCTACTGTACAGCAATTATAGATAAACATACATCTATAAGGTGCCACTGGAATACTGTCCTAGTATTCCACTCTTCGGAGATGCCCCTGGTAATGACAAGGCAATGAACTGCCTTGTCAAAAATGATGAGTCCCCGATACGGCCTATTATTTGCCTCTTCAAAGCATACCAACTACACGTTCAACGAATAGCCGGTGCATCAATCGCTTTCCGCCTCACCGCGACGATTTTACATCATGCCGATTCAATTGTTTTTACTAAGCTCGTATCAACCTCGACCCAGCATTTTAGTGGAATTGTGGAAGTTGTAGGTAAACAAGCCAGCTGAATGGGACCAGACTAGTTACCCGAGACCGGACGGCTTGTCCCCAGATTTCCGAAACTGCGGGGACCCGGAATAGCTCCGCCCCCGGATTATCTATTACCGGTTGTACTCGGCAAGCATCAAGCCGAGCAAGGTGAGACTGATATCCAGGGAGCCAGAATACTTGTCCTTTAGCAAACTTGAATACACATAAATCCACCGCTATGACGATGATGAGGTCTTGCAAATTGTCATTGGCCATACCGCCGCATCGGTTAGCTCGGATGAGGGGGTTTAAGCAGCCTCTTGGAGCACGGTGGTCCTCGTCTTCACCGAACAATCATCGGCGGCCGCTTGGCTATGCACTGGCAGGAGCAATCATAGGAGGACTCACGACCGCGTCTATAATAACATTTGGTCTGTTCCAAGAGTCAACAGAAGCGTCTACCCCGAGGTGGAAAGAAACCCGTCTGCAAACTGTGTCTCGAGCCAAATATGCCGACAGGGCTACCACGAACAAGGTGAGCTTGTGCCACACGACAAAATAGGGCAAATGCTGATCAACAGGCTATCGGCGAAATAAGAGAACTCTTGGGAAACGACGCCGTCAGTGTTGATGAGCATGACCTTGAAGAGCATGGCTACTCTGAGTGGTCGACCTCCAACACCGACGTGCGCCCAGCAGCCATTGTTCGGCCCATGTCCACTGAACAGGTATCTGGCATCGCGCACATCTGCACAAAGTTCAAGGTTCCAATGGTTCCGTATGGTGCAGGATCCAGCGTTGAAGGCAATTTTAGCTCTCCGCATTCTGGCATCTGCATCGATTTGTCAGGCATGGATAAGATTGTTGCATTTCACCCAGAGGACATGGATGTTGTTGTCCAGGCTGGCGTCAACTGGACTAATCTGAACGAAGAGATTAAGAGCAGCGGTCTTTTTCTACCTTTGGATCCCAGTCCGACTGCATTGGTAGGCGGCATGATTGCGACTAATTGCAGTGGGACAAATGCGATGCGATACGGAACCATGAAGGACTATGTGGTCAATCTCACTGTGGTGCTAGCAGATGGATCCATCATCAAGACCCGGCGCCGGCCCCGGAAGACATCAGCTGGATATAACCTGACCGGCCTCTTTACCGGGTCTGAGGGTACTCTGGGCATTATTACAGAAGCAACTTTGAAGCTGGCCATAATTCCTGAGAGCTTCAGCGTGGCGACGGTTACCTTTTCCACGGTTAAAGAGGCCGCTGACGCCGCGTTTAAAATGATGCGGCGCGGCGTGCCGCTCGCTGCTCTAGAGCTGATGGATGATGTGCAGATGAAGGTTATTAATAAGAGTGGAGGAGCTGGCGGGAGGATGTGGGAAGAGAGCCCGACTCTGTTCCTCAAGTGAGTACCTCTACAGATAACCCAGTTATTGAATACTAACGAGGGCAGATTTTCTGGCTCGGAAAATACCGTCAAAGATAGCATTCGGCTCGCCCAAGACGTTGCCAAGGAAAATGGCTGCCACCAGTTCGAGTCTGCAAGCACAGAGGAGCAGATGCAGTCTCTATGGTCTGCGAGAAAGCAGGCTCTGTGGGCCAATCTTGCAGTCAGGCCTGAGGGAACACAGGTCTGGTCAACTGATGTTGCAGTTCCGTTGTCTAGAATGGCAGAGCTAATTGGTCTGCTACAATTTTCATCTACAGAAGCATAGCTGGCTAACTTGTATGCAGAACTCTCAAAAGAAAGAGCGAGCAAGTTGGGTTTGTTTAACAGTGTTCTCGGCCATGTAGGAGATGGAAATTTCCATCAAGTTGTCATGTACAACCCAGATGTGGACGATCAGCGCAAGGCAGTATCGGACTGTGTGGACTCGATGATGGTGAGCGCTTTAGAGATGGAGGGCACCGTGTCAGGGGAACACGGTATTGGACTAGGTAAAAAGGTTAGTTGCCCATATTTAGTACTTGTTCCCTGCACTTCGGCTAAACTCCTACAGCACTCCCTTCAGAAGGAGCTTGGCCCAGCAACAATTGGAGTTATGAAGGCGCTCAAGGAGACGCTTGATCCTCAGTAAGACGGTTCCCGTGTATACTTGACTTTTACTCACATGACCTAGTTGGCTGTTGAACCCGGGCAAGGTGTTTGATCAGTAATGGACAGAAAAACCATTCTTTGGTACTAGAGGTTGCATTCACAAGTCACTACCATGTGACAACTCGTGGCGCCTAGGACTTTATTAAATAAGTCGATGATCAATTCATGATTCTTAAATCTGAGCTGAATTAATCACTATAACCAAAGCTTGGCCGCACCCACGTAGTTTTCCTTGGGACGACCTTGCTAGAATTAAAGATCCTGGAGATCTGTGACAGATCTTGACGCAATCCGTATCGTTTAATAGATGCGTCATTGTCATGTGTCTTTAAAGCACAAAGAAGTAAACGCTGTACGGCTGAACAATACGGACAGTCTTTGTGATGCCGCCAAATCGCGTGTCCTGAACAACAGTAATGACGTCGACCGACTGTGGGCTCTGGCCTTCGCCGGTGGGATTCTTGGCCCACTCAATCTCCCAGGTGATCAAGTCCTCCCTGATGCTCGCGTCGACTATCTTGACGAATTCCTTCTTGAATGTGATATTGACTGTAGGTCGGTCAAGAGGCCCCTCCACTGGAGGGATCCGAGCAGTGATGGAGTGTCTGCCCCCGGCAGGCATCCACAGCTTGATAGGAGGTAGGACATCTCCAATGACGTTGTTCCCGCTGGCTTGGTTGTCGTTGGCTTGGCCGCCGGAAGAACCCGCGGTGCCGTTGCTCCCTGAGATGACAGGGCCAGGCTCCAACGGGATCGGGAGATCAGTGTACTTGATTTTGACCTCGTAATCGCCGTCGGCAGTATCGAAGATGACACTCTTGTTGTTGAAATGGAGCATTGGTAGATTGATCCAAACCTTGAGAGTGGTGTCCAACTTCTGTGGTGGTGGAGGCTTGGTGCCCGCAGGGAGGAGATCAAATTCACCATTCAACGAGAATCGAAGTCCTCCGAGCCAAGTCTCGCGGTGGATAGCGACACCCAAGTACTGGGCTGGGATTTCGCCCTCGGCCTTGAGCTCGAGGTAGCGCTCCGCACTGTGGTAGGTGGCATGCAGATCCTTAGCAGAGATGGGGACGAGTTGGGCGGAAGGCGTAGCCATTGTTGCGAGGATGATAGAGATTTGGATAAGTAAAAGTGTGGTTGATGTTGTAGAGATGATGCTCTGAGTACTGTCGATGTTTGGGCTCTGGAGGCGGGCAGTTGGGTTTTTATAGATGACGAAGAAGTATGATTGATACAAATGACTTCAGTGCTAGCACATGTGAAGTCTCAAGGGGTTCATGTCGTGATCAGTGAGTATGTGATTTCTCAACGAGAGAAGCGCTACAGGTCTTAGAGATGATCGTATTGGGCTATAATGTGGTATACTGAAGGTATCATAAAGCCACAACCCTCGTGTAACTCATTGCCACTCGCTCGTTGCCCCCTACTTCAGCCAAAACAGCCAGCCACCAAAAATGGTGTGATTTTAGATGGATTGAGGGCGATCCGGACCATTCCTCCCGTGTTCAACGTATTCGGAGAAAGCATCTGGCAACAACTCCGAATATGACACATACCGTCGTTGATATCACATATACTCCTGTGCCATTGATTCAGCCGACCTGTCATAGCCCTCCTCGAAAAAGGAGATGGACTGAGGTAATCGGTCGTGGGCCTTGGCAAAAACCGTTATTGCCGGATGGTTGGAATGCAAGGCACGCCAAGGAACGGAGCGGCCCGGCTGCTCGCCCTTTCTACCCCAGGAGGACATGGTACTATAGCTGTCTAGAAGCAGGAAACAGGGCAATAGGTATCATGTATGTTCTCTATTGACATAG
Organism: Fusarium sp. JS1030; assembly: GCA_000966855.1. Classification (NCBI taxonomy): domain Eukaryota; kingdom Fungi; phylum Ascomycota; class Sordariomycetes; order Hypocreales; family Nectriaceae; genus Fusarium; species Fusarium sp. JS1030. Next base: position 2,165,472 of record JWIW01000100.1, read on the forward strand.
CTGGCTAAATAAAATCTTAGATTCCTGATGATGCTTGATTGCGCCATATCGTTCTACTGGTCAGGGTTCGGCTTGGCGGGTGGCACCAGGACACTATTCTCGATTGAGCTGTTTTCCGCCCTTTACAAGACCAGACCACGCCATGGCTTCCTCATCGTGGAAAATTTGAGTTTGATGCAGCAGATGAAAATGTGACTCTGTACTTGCAAGGTTCGGCATGCTGATTTGGTCTCCCCTGGAAGAAGCCACGATGGCCTGGGTAGGAAAATATTTATGAGTGGATGATCAATGTTTGGGTAAAGGACGAACATATCGAGGACAGCATTTCTGGGCTGTCACGTTAGCTAAAAACAAACAAGTTGGTCACAGTCATGGTTCAAGGGACAATTGGACTAAGTAAATCACTCTATTTTTTCGTTTTTTGGTAGGTCTAAAGTCTAATACTGCCCATCGCCAGTCTATCTCTAAGGGTCTGAACCCGGAGCGCAATCTAAAGTCTAGAAGCTTTGCAGCTTAGACTGTGGGGTGTGAAAGTCTACAGGATCAACCCGGACAAGTTGAGATCGTGGGGGCATTGATCTCCCCGATCCTCAACCATGAAGTGAAAACAACAAAGAAAATGTGGTGGTGCAGCGGAGTATTTACTCGGCCTGGATGAGGTACTGACGCATGCCAGAGTTTGCGGCCTTGCCGAGGGTCTTGATGGCAAGGTGCTGCTTGTTGGTGATCTCGTGGATCTCAGCCTCACCACGCTTCCAAGAGGGGAACATCATGTAGGTAGTTCCTTTCTTGACGAGGAAGTTGCTGAATTTGGTGCAGACCATGTCGTGTTCGGCGGTGACGTTGAAGAAGTGCATAGCTTTGTCCATGCAACTTTCGACGGACCAAGCAGACTTGGCGTCAGCGACGATGCCAGCATGTCCCTGGACACCTTCGAGGTAGGCAGTGAAGAAGGCATCGTACTGGGTAGTCTTGTACGAAGCGTGGCTCTTCACGCTCTCGGTCTCGGAAGGACCATCTTGTCCGACAATGAGGCGATCGGCAGCGGCAAGGTGGCGATGAAATTCATCGCAACGATCCTTGCACATGCCGTCGGGAGCATTGTAGAAGATAGATCCAAGGGAGAGGAAAAGGCGAGCGCCGGGGATGTTGTGGAAGAAGGCATCACCATCCTGGAAGCTGCCCCAGAGACCAACGGTCTTGATACTAGGGAAGGTCTTCTGGGCGTTAGCGAGGTGAGAGTGAAGAGAAGACTGAGAGATGTCGAGAGCAACGTAGGTGCACTCCTTACCCTGAGCCAAAAACTCAAGAACATAGGGCTCGAATTTCTTCGAATTGGCGGCGCCAAGATCAACGATAGACGTGCCAGAGGGAAGCTGAGAGACAACTTCCTTAGCAGTGGCTTCGATGATAGACATTTCATCAGAGGTCTGATAGCTGTTGTCAGCAATGTCATACCACTTGTCCATCGCAGTGGTGTAGGCAACTTCCTTGGGAAAGTCGGCCTCGTGGGCAAAAGCCAGGGGGAGCTGCTTCTCGAAAGAGAAGTCGAGCTTAGAACCGCCAATGTCGATGACCTGGCGGTCAGCGGGGTTGTAGGCAGTGGAAGACATTGTTGTCTTGAGGGTGGTGAGTTGATGTTGTGAGTTGGGGTTGTTGTTTTCGTTGATTGTGAGGGTAGAGAGATCTAGAGATGTAGAGACCTGTAGATCTTGTGATGTTGTGTTTGTGAGTGGTGTGAGTTGGAGAGAAACTTTCCACAGACGGAAATTCCGAGGACTTTATACCCAAGCGGTTGCATTCACTGGATGCGATGTTCGTGTGGTGTTTTGGAACATAATGGTTGATCACGAGTGGGAGCTGCTGTTCTGAGTTGATGCAGTTGAGAGTGAGTGCAAAGCGGCATCGTGTTCCGAGCACTTGCTCACCCGCTGTACGGGGAACCGCATTGAACATGTGAGGATAATGCTGCGCAGGTGTGGTGAACAAGTCAACGAGGAGGGACAAGTAGCTGTTGTTCAAGGACGGTTTTGGGTATATAAACTCTGGGGATTTTGGTTGTTCTGAACTCATGGGTGGACATGCGATAACAGAGCTCGGGACGCGAATAGCGCGAGTGTCACCATGGAAATTTATTGCAACAATAATTAGTTGATAGCTTGTTCTGCTGAGTCCGAGTTTGAGTTGTCCAGTTCAAGAGATGACAAAGGGTGGTCAAACTGGAGCAGCTTCGAACTATCTAGTTCGGTGGATTTACAGTTGCTAAGGCCACTCAAGCTATTCACTGGCTTGTACATGTGTCTTTGGCTCCGTAAACGTCGACCCATATTTGGTTGGAAGTTGGACTTGGACTTGGACTTTTACGAAAGGGAACTGGCTACGAAAGCGAAATTCGACCAACGGCCAAAGTCCTCAAGCAATCAATGCAACAGGTTCCTGTGCCTCGGATAGCAAGTCAAATCGTCCCTTACAAAACATATTAACCTCAAGCTAGATGCGGCCGTCCACATCGAGTCCCTGGTCGTCGACACCAGACGCCAAGAGTCATCCCAATTCAGTAATCCGAATGAAATCACCCCGCGTTATTCCCCCTGTCGGGTTGCATGCTACAAGCTCGATCAGCCACAGTCAAGACGTTAATTTTGCCGTTAGCCGGAGTATCAAGCTGGCTGTTATTACGCCGTTCTAGCTCTATCACAAGTAAACCAAAACGCATCCCTGTCCTGTTAAACAATTATCATTTACCTGAGTCGATGACAGCTCACGCCACACTCCCCTCGCGCTCTACCCAATCCCCTCAGGATCGGCGGTGGCTGAGTGCGGGAGCGGCTCATTGATGATCTCATCTACCGTCATACTGCGCATTCACCCATGCAAGCTTGATTTGGGCCCTACCTTGCATTCAGCCATCATGACGACGCTGTATTAATTGAGGAGGCCTCTCCCACCGCTCGTAGCTGTAATCATCATCAATTGCCAACATGGAAGATCCAAAGGAGAAGCGCTCCAAGTGGAAAAAGGTCTTTGGCTCCAAGGACAAAGACAAGCCCAAGAGCCCAGAGATTCCTGATTTGTCGGCGGGGAACGAGGGTGATTCTACGTATGGGAGCAGCGAGCAAAACAATTCTCTCACGACAACGGGGGGCGACTCCAAGATTAGCAATGGCAAGACGCCAGAGACCCAGGAACCAACTTCTTGGACCAGTCCGACCATTAGAAAGGAGACGCACACGAACCCCAATACGGGACAGACGATAACGACAACTACGACCACGACCACAACCACGACAACTGTCACCAACGCCAATGGGACGACTTCGACCATTGAAGAGCCTCGTGCACCTACTGAGCTTCCAACTCCAAGCAACCAGGATGCCGCGACACCTGTCGTACCACCCAAGTTGCCTGAATCAGAGCCGACACCGGTAGGCCAATCGAGTCTTGGGCCTCCGGGTCGCCGCCAGAGCCTGGAAACCCCTGGTCGTCGCGTTATTCCGCCACGAGATGCTGTCTCTGCTCCGAGCCCTGTTGATAACAGTCCAGCGATACCTGAGCGCAGCTCACGGAGATCGGCCGAGTTCCAACCAAATCCCAGTGGGGGAGTGAGTCCGGTGACAGTGGCACCTTGGTCGCAGAATCCTGCTTTTACGACTCCGAACTTCTCAACTCCGATCCAGACTCAATCGCAGCAGCAACTTCCGCAACAGCAGGTTCCACCTCCACCGGTTCAGCCTCTGCAAGTTCAGCCACTACAAATTCCATCCCACCAAGCTCCAGCCCCCACGGAGAAACCCTCGACGATAGATAACCTCAAGTCAGCCGCTGCAGGCATTCACGTAAGTAGCTTCGCATATGCCATGTCAAAGAGAGATGCTAATAAAGTGGTGACACTAGGGCGCCGGAGAAACCCTTCGTGGTACACTCAACTCGACCGTCGACAAACACTTTGGCGCAAACTCAAAAGCAATGGACAAGAATCAGGCTGCCATTGACGCCGGTCGCTACGAGATTGAAAACAGAAGATTCTACCATCCGAATGAATACAAACCGCAGGACCCAGTGGCTCCAGTCCCATCAGTGGAAGCAGCTGGTGCAGACAGGAGAGAATCACGGCGTAGCAAGTTTGGCAACTTGTTCAAGGGCTCGAGCCATGGTTCCAGCTCAGGGGATCAGCCAGCTTCGCCACCACCGGAGCGGGCGAGGCTTAGGAAGAGAAGCAGTTCGAGATTTAGTGGTACTGGGTTGAGTGTTGTAGGAGAATGACGTTGAAACGATGACTGAGGAAACATGTGGATAATTCATTCTTAACCAAAGCCAAAGTATATGCCACTTGTACCGCGCTTCTCTATCCCGGAACGCTGCAAGGCCGTTCTTTAGGCTTTGATCATTTGTAAATATTTAGGCCGCTCATGACTACTCCTAGAACGTTCACTTAAACTATACAAACTCTATCACCCCTCAAAGAAACGATTTGTCGGCCTGGGAAGACCTAGGTGCTCCCTCAATGTGGTACCCTCGTAATCCTTACGGAAGATACCGCGCTTTTGTAGCTCAGGCACAAGCCGGTGTGCAACATCATCCAATCCCTGAGGCAGGAAGGGAAACGTAACCGTGAATCCATCGGCTGCCTCTTCGTGTAACCACTGACCCAGCTCATCCGCAACGGATTCCGGCGTGCCAACAAAGGCAAGGCCGGAATAGCCTCCATACCGCTGTGCCAGTTGTCTAACTGTCAAGCCCTCATCTTGGGCAAGTCTAATGACGCTTTCGCGGCTTGTCTTGCTGGCGTTGGTATCTGGAATGTCTGACGGCAGTGGGCCATCGGGGTCGAAGCCAGAAGCATCGGTTCCGAGGGATATGGACAGGGAAGAGATTGCGCTGTCGTAATGGACTAGACTGTCGAGGTTGAGACGCTTTTGCTTTGCTTCTTCGACAGTGTCTCCGATGATGATAAGTGCAGCCGGGAGAATCTTGAGATGGTCGGGATTTCGTCCGGCGGCTTTGGCTCGACCTTTGATATCGGCGTACAGTTCCTTGCCGGCCTTGATATCTCTCGGTGAGCAGAACACGGCCTCGGCTGTCTCAGCCGCGAGTTGTCTCCCAGGCTCAGACTGGCCTGCTTGAACAATGACTGGCCATCCTTGAACAGGCCGCGCAATGTTCAGCGGGCCCTTCACTTGGAGACTTTCGCCCTTGTGGTCCAGAGTATGCAGCCTTTCAGGATCAAAGTAGACACCACTTTCTCTGTCACGGATGAAGGCATCGTCTGCGAAGCTGTCCCAGAGACCAGTGACAACGTCGTAGAACTCTCGGGCTCGCTTGTAGCGCTGGCTGTGCTCCAGATGGATCTCGGACCCAAAGTTCTTGGACGATTCTGGATTACCAGTTGTGACAATGTTCCATGCGGCACGGCCGTTGCTGAGATGATCCAACGATGCGAAACGACGTGCAATGTGATAAGGCTCATCGTATGTAGTTGAAGCTGTAGCTGCAAGGCCGATCTTTTCCGTCACTTGTGAGAGAGCTGATAGCAGCGTGAATGGCTCGAACGAGGTTACGGTGTGGCTGCGCTTGAGTGCCTCGGTTGGCATGTTGAGAACAGCAAGATGGTCGGCCATGAAAAATGCATCAAACTTGGCTTCCTCCAGTGTCTTGATAAAATACTTTAGGTGGTTCAAGTTGAAGTTAGCGTCGGGATAAGAGCCGGGATATCGCCATGCTCCGGTGTGAAGGCTCACCGGCCGCATAAAGGCCGTGAGGTGTAGTTGTTTTGACTGACTCATGATAATTGAGTCTAAAAGATTCAACTCGAGTGCTTTTAGACAAATTTCAGAGATCACCTACGGAAGTCGGGCATTTATAGACCGCGGCTCGGTAGTTGCGGGATGACGCTAGACTGTGCGGTCGATCACGACATCTGCAGCTGCGGGGAATGGATGGGATGATTACATATCTGCCCGATAGCTTAGCAATCAAGCGTTTGTCTCTCGATGATGAGTTTCATAACGCTATTGGGGTGATTAGATGTTCAAGGTTTGATGGATTGGGAAAAGATAGAAAGCAAATATTAATAGAAGGGTCGTGATTCAATAACCCCGGCATGTTTGCTACCCAGGGCGCAGGTTTGAACTCATTCGAACTCATTTCTACGAAACAGTTGAGACTCCAAATCAGAGAGCTTCGGATAGGTCAAAGAAAGATGCCAAGATCGACCTAGACCTGTATAGAATAACATAAAAGGCTTACTTCTAGAAAATGTTCTAAGGTCTAAGCACCATGTGATCCTTTTAAGATATCGACGACCAGTTCGGCCTCTCATTTGCAAAAGCTTTACACCGAGATGGTTGTGGGTTGGAGACTTTTACGGCCGTCTGCCTCTGTTGGAGTTTTATGAGACTCGCTGGAGTCATCGTCCCTAACAACCGTAGGCTCTTCGATAGGCGGTCTTGCCTTTTCCCTGTAATAAGTTTAGCGATTATCAAGGTATTTAGGACGGCTAAATCTTACCCGTGACTTCCAAATACGATGCGAATGACCTGTGTCATGGTAACAAGACCCACGACCATGACAGCAGAGTAGACGTATCCCTTTGGGAAGCGGGGGGCTTCAACGGTGGGATACACAAGCAGGGGAATCCATGCATTGGTTGAAGTAGCAATCGCAGTCATGAGAATCAATGTCAACGCTCGTTGTTCGTTGTTGTGTCTCAGGATTGTGTTTGCCCAGCCGTAGAGAACCGACGAAACTGCAACAGCAGAGTAGCCAACGCTAAAGGCAAACCACTTCGCGGCCTCTGGTACGTCCCAGATTGCCAGAATGACCAGACCTGTGAAGTTGATGGTAGAGGCCAACGTGATAGCTGCAGGTCTGCCAATCCAGAGATCGGCGCTAAAGTTTATGAACAGAACAAAGAAGATGCCAAGACCAGGACTGATTGCTCCGAGCTGGTTAAGTCTGGTTGTGCTGTAACGGTTGAGACTCTTGATCCAAAGCAGAAACGCAGCACTATTGGCGCTGGTGTTGAAGAAAAAGATATCCCAGATGACAAGTAGGTAGAATTGCCAGCTAGTGAAAATCCGGCGGAGCAGTGTCCAGGAAAATGGCGTGCTCTGTACTTTTGATCCGACACGCTCAAGTCGCTCCTTGGCCATGGCAATTTCGGATTTCTTCATAACGAGAAGGTTGGGCTTGTCTGGTGTGCCGGGCCAGATGAAGTAGCCCACAAATGCGAGAGGCAGAGTGATGACTGCGTTGATGATGAAAGCCCATCGCCAGCCTGGAAGACCGTTGACACCATCGAGATACTGAGTCGCAGCACCTTGGAGGAGACTGGCTGTCATGGTGCCAAGTGTGAGGCCAATGTAGAAAATGCCGCCTCGTCGGCCGATCTCATCACTTCGGTACCAAGAGCCGAGGACAAAGTGGACGCCCGGGAAGTATGATGCTTCAAAGATGGACACCATGAAGCGATATGCCATAATCTCGGCGTAGCTGTGAGCTCGATACTGGAGCAGCGTGAAGATTCCCCATCCCAGGTCAAGACTGGGAACCAGCCAATGCATTGGGACACGGGGGAAGAGGTAGATGAATGGGAGGAGACCGACAACGTTGCCAACCACAAAGATAGTCTGGAACTGAACTAGCTGGTTGCCGGTAAAGCCCAGTTCTTCGGACATGCCCGAGACATAGGCATTGTCTTGAAGTAATCAGCGAATGGAGTCGAAGGGGGACATGTTGCTTACTGATGTTTGTCTGGTCGACATATTTTACCCAATAAATGGCAAACGCGTAGGGAACAAGTAGTAGATCAAGCTTCAAGATCAGCTTCCTCTCTTCAGGAGAGTCATCAGGCGAGTACCAATGGTACCATCTTCTGGCTGGTGGGCTAGACATTTTGTCAGGACCTTGGGTGACTGCTCAAGAGATGTTGAGTTTTCGCAAAAGCGGGAGTAGGACAAACTTATGCCGATCGTTGCTGTGCAATTTCTGATACGCATGCCCCGGGTAACTGGCACGCTAGTCTTGCTATCTAGATAATCGTCAACATCACCTGCAAGCACATCAACGATTAGTGGGGGTTAGACCATGTATCTCTTCGGTTACGGAAACAATTCGCTCTAGGATTCTTGCTTCCGAGACTAACTGCCGTTATCTGCCTCCTTGGTTCTTGAACTAGTCGAGTCTCCGAGCTTCGCTACCAATCGCTTGTCGGCTTGGATGATGCCATTTCGACCGCCATTGCGCGACGTTGCCGGTGACCCATCGCCCCCCAGATTCGACAACCCCTAGATCATTCCCATGCCACCTCCGGTCGGAGGAGTTCCCAGAGAGGAAATTTTGCAGCTCTCACAAATACGATTGCGGTGAATTGCCGACTTCTATTGACATTGTCAACTTATAAATAGGCTATTTTTCTTTCCATGCATTTAAAACATCTTGAACTTTGAGGGGCTTAATTTCAGGAAACAAGTGGTTTTTACACTTTGTCATGTCCAAATCAAAACCACCACCTAGATATGCCAGCGCGATGGACGAAAATATGGGGGCAAATTCTGGACTTGGCAACCATTCCTTCACGGCTGGTGTCAAGGTGGTACTTCCAGCCCGAATACTCTCCAACTCGTTATAGTGGACGTCGAATTTTGCTGCCTTTGTCTCTTCAGCTTGCTTTAGAAATTGCTTCAGATTGAGGCGATCGCCAGCGAAGAAAGTCGATCTGGACCACTTGGGAAGATCCATCATGGCAACGACAAAGCGTGCCGCATCCGCGCTGTGAGTCAACACCATGAAGGTCTCACCGTCTCCCGGTATGGCGGCGAAATTGTGAGCTAGATCGATGAAGATGGGAACACCCTTGCGGGGGTTCAGCACGGTGGGGATATGAGGATATCCCCAGTAGTCGAGAAACAAGCCGATCGAGACGATGCTGTACTCGAGGTCTGTCTTGGCGAGCGCTTCGCGTGCCTTGAACTTGTAGTCGTATGAGGGCATATGTTGGATGAATCTAGACATTTTATATTAGAAACTGATTATCAATCGGAGGTCTTCAGACAGAGGTTCTTACTCTTTCTTGTAGTCGGCGCCGAATTCACTGGGGAGGAACCGCTTCACACAGCCAGCGCCGACGCATGCCTCGATTAAGTTTAGCTGGGCCTGTCCGCTGGCCTCGTCGCTGATGGAAATGGCAGATATGACTGTATGAATAGACTCTGCTCTTAAGGTCTCGACGAGGCTGGAGATTGAGGTGTAATCAATACCTACAGCCTTAGGGTTGTCGCTGTGTGTTCTGGTAAAGATAACGTATTCGTGCGAATCCTGGGCTTTGAGAGCATCTTGGAAGGCTAGGCCAATGCCGGAGGTGCCGCCTGCAAGTGCGATCTTGACCATCTTGGAAACGCTCTTGAATAGCTGGCTAGGTTGATACGACGTAGTAAGAACGGAACGTGGCCAGGATCAAGTTTGGCTGGTTCACTTGGTGGAACGCCTTTTTTAATAAGACAACTCTCCCGAGCCAGAACCCGCGTGACGCGTGCGATACACGGGCATTCAGATATAGGTATCACCACGCTTTGACCTGCGACCCACCTCCCATACCGCATAATCGGGTGGGCAGTCCGCAATCCGGTGCTTCCGCCAGGGCAGCCTATCACTAGTCGCCATACAGTCTTTCGAGCCCATGGCGTGCATCGCGTTCCTGACACGTGCCTATCTAGATGAGAGTGGAGGTTTCAAACCTTGTATCGTCACCGCATTGCTAATTGAGGCCGAACTAGCCGGTCTTGACAGGACTGGCTTCTACGTGGTTGGCTTTGAAAGCAACCCCAATGCCTCGGACCAATATCTATCCGAGTTGTCCTACCTTGCCCAATTCAACAGTGCTGATCGGGTGTCCCGGTAATTCTTTGCTTGCCCTCTCTCACTTGCATCTCACAACGATGCTATTGTCCACGTGAATCTACGCTGTCTCGGGCCAGGGCTGGCTATCGAAATTGTGCTTGCCGTTGAGATTGAGCAGATAGTAAACTCCAATTGTGGCCAACTCAAAAGTCGACAAGATGCGGCACCTTCCCCTAGCATAACATGGCGTGGCAACTCAGATGGTGAACTCGGCTTGGGAGGCATGAGGAGGCTTCTCCTAGTGACAGCCTTGACATAGGTGGCCTCAACTGGTGCCGTAATGCCGTTGAATAATCACCGCACGTTGATAACAAGCAGAAAGAGAAAGAATGAACCGGTTTCACTGCCGAGAATTACTGGTCCAGCCGCTACTATCCTCATACACAACACGTCAAAGTCGTCGTCGGGATGCTTGACACAAAGACAGATCTTGTTTTTATTAAGCCAGACAAACCCAAAAGCGCCCACGATCTTCCTGGGAAAAAGAGACCGATTTATTCTCTCTTCTCTCTAATAATTAGTAGCGATTAATTACTTAATAAACACTGTAGAAGCACTTGTAAGTTCAGGTTCCAGACGCTGGCTCACACCAGACGGTTGAGAGGTTGAGATTTGTTGTAGCCTGTGAGTTGTGTGGGATGGTCGTAACGCCGTAGACTTGGCTCTACCTAGTGGCCCAATATCCTCTCGCTTTATAAAAGGCGAGACCCAAAATCCAAATGACAATGATGATGATAGCTTGAACGGGGGCAAACAGGGCTCCTCTGACGACAACAAAACCGCTGACCACGACGAACAGCACAGGGTTGATTGAAAAGGTCTTGTAAGGTCTGTGCAGATCTGGTTCGCGGTAACGCAAGATGACTGCGCCAAGAACTGTGAGGAAGAAGAACGAGTATTCGCCGAGTCCATTCAGAGTCAAGAGAGCTCGGAAGCTACCAAACAGGATATAGAGAGTTGCAAGGATCGCTGATAGGATGACAGCGTTGATAGGCGCGTCTGAAGCTTCCTTGGCTGGCTCATCTGGGGAGCGAGTGCCTTCGTCAGAAGCAGGTCTCCAGCCGATTCGGCCGACAATGGTAAAGAATCCTGGGATCCAGGCCTTTCTGGCGGCAGCAACCGTCATGCGGCTTGCCACGAATGAGTTGCCCAGCAAGGAGCCCGCCACAACCAGGCAGATGAGAATAGCTGTCACGATGCCAAAGCCTCGGCCCAAGAGTCGTGTGATGGCGGTCTGGAGTAGTGTAAATCAGTGATCTGTTCAGCCGTGGACTGGTGCTCTGGTACTTACAACGGCGACACTGTCAGTGGTAGAAACGACGTTCCACGGAAGAAGAACGTAGTATCCAGCGTTGGCAGCAAGGAAGCACAAGATGGCTGTTGGAATCGACGTGTTGATAGCAAGAGGAAGCTGTTTGGCAGGTTTTGACAGCTCTGCGGAGACGTAGATAGCCTGATCCATATGAGTAAACTGCGCAGTCATATCTAAAAGTGACTCACCTTATCCCAGCCCGAGTAGGCCCAGAGCGCGGCATACAACGCAGCCGAGTAGTGGCCAAAGATTTCCCACTGGCTCAACTTGGTCCAGTCGGTCTCCCTTCCATCCGGATTGAACGACTTCCTGTAAGAAAACCAAGACTTGGCGTACCAATCTGCCCCACCGACGTCTCGCTTAGGGTGTGAGGTATGAATGCCCACTACAGCGAGAGCAGCCACAACCACGACCAGGATGCTGAGGAACTTGAGCACGACAAAGAAGCTGTTGAGACGCGTGCTGGCCTTTGTGCTGATGGAATTTGCCACGCTCATGATGATGAGGACCAGAACTGACAGCAGCTTGTGCTCGATGCTGTCGGCTGCGTCAACAACGCCGGCAGCGGAGTAGGCGCTTTCGACAAAGACGATGCTGAGGATGGCGAGAGTTGCAGGCATGACGGCGACGATCCAGGTCCATGCTGCAAGGAAGCCCCAGACATCACCGTAGATGTGCTGAAGATATGGCTGAACACCGCCTGGCAGACTGTTAGAACCACGCATCCCGTGTCAAGGGAGATATACAACCTTCTCCGGGAATGGCCGTTCCAAGTTCGGCGAATGTTGTAGCTCCAGTCCACGCCAGAACACCGCCAACCAGCCAAATAATGAGCGCGATGCCTGGTGACGGAACATTCGTGTCAATTGACCCAGGCGACGTGAAAACACCGCTGCCGATGACGATGCTGACGACAATGCCGAATGCCTCGACGGCGCCAAGGTTCCGCGTAAAGGTTCCCTGGGCTTCGCGTGACGCAGGCGCGTTCTCTTCATGTTCCGACTCGCGTTGCTCAGCCAGAAGAGGCCGCTGGCTTCCAATATCGTCGTCTTGTTCCGGAGGCATCTTGACTCAACAAAATCACGAGATACTGATGTTGTTGATGGTGAGAGAAGTCATGTCTCGGCTCGGAACGGCATTGCGTGATAACGATAACATGGCGGCTAATTGTCGGCGATGACGTGATGTCATGACTCGGGAGTCACGAGACTCAAACTTGTGAAACCGTGAGAACAAGCTTAATTTTCACTTTATTTTATACAGAGACATTTCTCTTTGTCATCGTTTCTTGAATCCTTCTTTGGCCCCTGCAAGGAACTTTCGGGAATTCATCAACTTCATGCGTGATCCATCGTTCGTTTATTAAAGTTGAAACGTCTCAACCAAGATGGAATCTGCCGACCATTGAAACGGGAACATTTCCCCTTTGCAATTAAATCCCCCCGATTTTCTCGCCCTATGCGGGACAATTCATCGTATCCGCCCTCTTGTCATCTGTCAAGGGCTCGCTTCTGGTATTGTTCTCCACGGGCCCATGTCCTGAAACGGGTTTTCGAAACTACGCCAAGGGCATTGAATAGTCCACCAATAAGCATCACGGACTTTTGTAGGCTTGCTCAGTATTTGACAACCAACGGGGGGACATATATAGAAGAGAAAGACCGCTGTCTTAATGTAGTCGATTAAGCATCTTGAATACATTCCGTTCTTTACCTTGTTTTTAACCTTATTCTTTCTTTTTTGACGCTATTCTCATCATGGGTCTCTTTAACCGCAAGACTGCAGCTCTTGGTCTGCTCGCCGTCGGCGCCAGCGCCGCTCCCCAGGCCGCGACCAAGACGGCTGATGCCCAGGCGGCACCCGCCACTTACACTGCGAACCCCAACGTTGGCCCCGGCGGCAGCAACTTCAAGGACTCTGCCCACTTCCGCATCTACGGTAGCAGCGCCGAGTCGGCCAGCCAGGCCATCGACATGCTCGAGGGCGCCTACGACTGCTTTGTCGGTACCCTCAAGTGGCGCTCTCCCGGCCTGTCCTTCAACGATGCTAGTGACAGCGGCCCTTACTACAAGACTAATGTCTACTCTGTTGATGTCCTCGAGGGTGCCGCTGGTGTGATGCACTCTGACTATGAGACTGGGCTGGCCTGGCTCGAGGTTGTCAACGAGTACCTTGCCGTTCCCGGCGTGACTGTCCACGAGTATGGTCACGGCATGCACTACCACCAAAAGACTTGGGTTGACCAAGGCCGAACTGGTGCTTGGTGGGAGACCCTTGCCAACTGGGTTGCCGATACCTACAAGACCTCCGACATCTGCGCCACCGCCCGCAAGAACCACAACCAGGAGGCCACTGACACCGAGATCGAGCTGCAGAAGGTTCTCGGTGACGCTCACCAGGTCATCGTCGACGGAACCGCCGACTCTGGCAACTACTACCAGGCCTGGCCATTCCTGACCTACCTGACCAACAACCCCGATGACTTTGCCGGTCTGGGCCAGGACACGATCCGACAGCTCATGCTCCAGTACAAGGAGGGCAGCAACGAGACTCCTCTCCACACTCTCGCTCGCGTTTCCCAAAACGCTACCGTCGGCGACATTGTCGGCCGCTACTGGGCTCGCATGGCCAACGTCGACATTGGTCACCCTTCGGCTCATGAGGTTTTCGTCACCCAGAAGGACAGCATCAACTTTGCCAACGTCGAGTCTTCTGGCAGCGGCTACAAGCCCAAGTCTGGCCGTGAGCCCCGCTACATGGGTGCCAACATTATTCCCCTTATCGTCTCCGGCAGCTCTGTTTCTGTCAAGGTCGCCTCTGACGCCGAGTTTGTCGCCACTGTCGTTGTCTACCGTGAGGGCGGCGAGTCTTCCTACGTGACTCTTGCCAACGGCGCTGCTACCGTCTCTGTCAAGAGCGGTGAGCAGGTCAGCGTTGTTGTCGCTAATGCTCCGGCTGAGCCTATCCTGTACGACGGCTTCAACCTCAGCGCTGATGTCTCCAAGGGTCTGGACTACACCCTTACTCTGACTGGTGCCACTGTTCAGGCCTAAGTGTTTAGCTGTTCGCTTTTATCTTCTTGTATATAGAAATGTTTACATAGAAAGTCAAGGTACATACTATGAACAAGCATGGCGTTTAAAGCCAATGATTACAGTCTCATTTGTTACGCCAAATCAATGACTTTGATCGCGTTCGTAACTATGGCTCCCTCTGTGTATATCCATGAGCCGGTGTACCGCATTGCCAAGGTGGCCATGTCAAGAAGAATTCATTTTCGACGGGGTCAACTGTAACAGAAGCTGCCAAGAACATAACTGCTGCCAAAAAAAATACTCCACAACTAGGTTCGTAACTTGTACCAAAGTTTGTTGCCGTATGTATTCCCGAGAGGGGCCGATCCGGTATCAAATTCCCCGAACCCGTTAAGAAGCTCGGTCTCGCAGCGGAGAGGACAAGAATCCGACGCCGTTGTCATCAAAGCGTATATTGATCTGAACAGCGTGAAACCAAAAAGTCGAGCATCATTTGAGCAACACGGAAGACAGCGTTTAAAAGGGGTAGGAATACGTAGCACAAGCGAAGCTCTATGATGCTAGTCAGATCTTGCATTAGACATCTATTTTCGACTCCAGAAAGATAAAGTGCCAGCCATCGCATCTTTGCCAAATACTAATACAGTCACGTATTTCAGTCCTTGTAGCCCAACGGCTGCAAATTTTTATACCAAGATGCAACAGAGGTTATCCAGGCTCGCAGTTGCACACCTTGCGTACGTATTCCCAAATTGAGCTCACCATGCAGGAGGCATGACAAGTAGATGGAAGTTTAATAATTTTCTACCGGAACTATGCTCATCAAACCCTAAGTATAATACTCGCCAACACCCGCCTCCATTCTCTCTTTTTCCAATCCTCAAACACACCAAAGCAATCATCGGCACAGTCGCACGCCCAAGTCCACAAAACATACGCCCTGAACCACTTTCGTCATTGCGAATATCCCAACCACCAACACCACAACCGTCAAGCATCGAACTCAGTTGCACTCGGGATGGACTTTTTGGGCAATCTTCCTTTGGCCTGCAACGCCACTCGCGACACGCAAACTTGGGACTTCACAGGTATGAGATGGGGCAAATACGAGGTCCCCGCCTCTTGCTTGTTCGGGTTCATATCTACAGAAGTTTTTTGGGTGTTTGGAATCCTCATCATTGTCAATGCCATCTGGACCAACGAGCAAATAAATGCAATGAAAAGGCCTCGACAAGAGGGAAACCTGTGCTTAGTACAGCGGCACGTCACTTCCCCTACACGACAGAAACTCGCCGTGGGCTTGTTCAGCATCATGTATCTAGTATTTTTCTTCAACGACTGCGCTGTCGTGGCCACGGCGTGGCGTATCACCATCTACTTCATACAGGGCACCTATCCCTCATGGCGGCCTCGAGTGTTGGCCTTTATGGTATACTCGCCCCTGCTGGTTCTCGCCGGTTTCGGTTGGCTTGTGCCGTTGGGCATCGGCCTTGGAATGATTTGCCTCCAAGAGAAATTCATTCGTTACCTACAGAAACTTCACTTAGTGTATCAGAATGCTTCTGATGAGGATTTGGAGCTTGACGAGCCTGGGCCGCTTCCCTATACGCAAGCCATAGAGGAGGAGGGAGAAATTGGGTTTTAAGGGATGGCGTGTGGTGATCTGAGCAGTGGGGGTATGAGCTCGTTTTCTGCAGCTTGAATTTGTTACCGCCGCAGACGTTCTACAGCTGACAGTGGCCTGTATCCGATGGAAAGTCCTGGCATATATACAAGAGTTGGAACTATCAAGACGCCATAGCTCATTCTTAAATCTATGTCCTGCGTCGATCTTGCAAGCCGCCCGAGAAGGAGTGATTGCACCTCAATAGAGCCGGGATCGACGCATGCTTGACACCTTCACCATGAGGTAAATCAGGCCAGCTTGTCACCAAGGCTGCAAGGATTGAGTCATGAGGACCAGTACATCGGTCCCGTGAGTCCGCACATGCAGACTTTGTGCATAAATACATCCAAGTTCAGACTGGCAGCATAGATGTGATGTCGCATGTTTGCCGTCACGCGACGGCAACAGGATACAATAATTTGACTTGATATATGTGTCAACTAATTTCAAGTTCCTGCCAATCAAGGCCTCTAAACCTACAATGATATACATAAACAGCAGTACAGACCCTACTGCATGGGACATTCGTCCCCGCCTCCTCTGGCGGCACCCATCCTGTTAATCTCCTTCTTCAACCTGTCCATCCCCCACGGATCGTAGTCTTCAAACTTTACGCCCTGCAGATCCTCGGCCGTGGCCACAGTGCCAGCCCTCTGCTTGATGACACGGCCTTGTCCCCGTGCCAGGAACGCACGCATAATCTCTGCTGCGGCGTTGAGGAAGCTGTCGTTAGGCTCTGCCTTCTCCGCCGGCCCAGCACCCGTCTGGCCGGCGGCGGTCGAAAAGGTGTAGCCGACGACGAGAGGCAGCTTGTCCTCTTGGGGTATGTACCGGAGGAACTCGGGGCCGATGAGGCGCGTGTACTCTTCCTTGAGCTCTTTGAGCAAGGCCCAGACAGAGTTGTGCATGGCAAAGTAGTCGAAGGATAGGTCTGGGATCTCGGCTTCTATTACCAAGGCCAGGTTCTCAAGGAGTTCGGCGGGGGAGAGCTTCAAGAGTTCGATCTAATATTTATCAGTTATGAGTTCGTCTTCAGTTCTTTGAGGCTCACCTTTTCCCCGTTGGCTTTCCCTTTAAGGCCTGAGGGAATATGGCCCTTGCCATCCCGAATCTCATGAAGCCGTCCCTCCTCCAGGATCTTCTCAATAAACTCGGTCGACAGAGCGGCACGGTCGCCAGACGGCCTCAGGCGGATGTCAGTGTTCAACGATACCCACCCCATAAACTTCATGTTGCGTCTGTTGTCCAGGTTGACGTTGGGCTTCTTGTTCTTGCGCTTGCCTGGCTTAGGGTTACCTGGCGCAAAGTGGGTTGCCGACACGCCGATGCTGAGGCAGTAGTTTCTAAAGTAACCCTCGCGGTTCGTGGGCGGATCACCGACGAAAAAGGTCGGGTTGCCCTGCATCTGCCAGAAGGTGTCGAGGTCCTCCCACACGGTGTCCTCTGGGATCAGGTTCTCCTGGCGAAGGGCCTGGTATAACTGCACTGTGTTCATGATGGCCCCTGTAGCAGCCGCATATTTGACGCCGGACTTATGCATAGCCGCTCGAATGTTGTGGAGGATCAGACCGCAGTGCATGGGGTTGCGACGCACAAACTTGAATTGAGCGTTCATTGGGCTTGGGCCGTATAGTTCCTTACGGGCCTCCCACATGGGGTCCTTGTCCCATTTCATGGCAGCCGTGAGAACGGCACGACGCTCCGATGTCAAGTCAGGCACGTCGAGCATGGCCTTTTTGACCCTGCGGCTCTCCTGCAGCATATCGTGGAAGCCCCGTTCGCAGTCGGGCCCAAGGAAATGGAGCACATCGAGATACGTCTGCGCAGCCCAGGCCAGCCAGATAGGCACACCGTTGTTGGGCTTATCCAGCAGATCAGCCAGACCGCGGACCATTTCATCTTCGACCCCCGAGCGTCCCATGTTCGTGGTTAGGAAGTGCAGGTCTGGTAGCATCTCCAACATTGCCGACATGTCCTGCCTCCACTTGTCGCGGTTCGTCTCGCCAAAAGAGCCAAGCTCCTCGTCGTACCAGCCGAACTTGCCATTATACCTAGAGATGACTATGACGTCGGGATTACCCTTGACGTAGCTACCGAGAAGGTTGATGGTGTTGAGCAGGCAAGATTGCGCCAGGTCGTAGGCCGCCAGGTTATAAGGGTCTCCGGGCTCCTCTCTGTCCTCGATGTCGATGTCGCGTGTCTTGCACATAGAAGTCAAGTATATAGCAACGAATTCGGCAAGGTTGGTCCTTTCGCCATTGGGCCTCTTGGTGTACATGTCCTTGATCTCGTCTTCCATGCTGTGCGCGAGCTCAAAAGCCGTGTTGGTCGCGACGGAGACAGCGGCAAGATCAATGAGACCACTCTCATAGCGCATCCACAGCGATTTGAGCTCCAGAGAGAGGCGGTCGTAGTCCTTGAGCAGAGAGGTAAAGGCAAAAAGCAACTCTTCGACGGTGTTTTCCTCCTCGACGGTGTATTTGACCTCGGGTGTGGATGGGGGAATGACAACATCTGGGGCATTCAGGAATGCTTCCGAAGGGTTGTAGACATTCAGAGCCTCAAACATGTTTTTGAAAGGATTGTCACTCGCTCTACCCTCGGCACTGGATGATTTTCCAGCGTCAAAGACACCAGCCTTCATGAGCGGCTTCAGATAGTCACGCACTTTCTCAAGCACCTGGACAAAGAAGGAATGCCGAATATCCGAGGCGCGGTCAGTGAAGCCCATCCTGGCGGCAAGGCGCTCTGCAAAATTCTTGCGGACTAGCAGTGATGTTAGTCGCGGGCATCAGACAGGACCAATTTGACATACCCCAGATGACGCGCTCGAGAGCAGTGGCCGTGTCGTCAGGAACGCTGATCGACTCAATCTCGGCAATGTGCTTCGCCATGGGCGCAAAGTCCTTGATCTTGATGACATAGGTGTTTTTGGACCCGGATGAGCCGGCTTGAGCTGCCGCATTGGGCTTCTTCTTTCGCCCCTTGCCCTTCTTCTTGGCGGGCTTCTTGGAGTCAGGCGCCTCGTCGGTGTAGCCATTGGCCTTGGCAGTTGTGGCCAGCCAGGTGGCAACCGAGTCGGTGTCGGCTTTGTACTGTTGGTAGATACTCTTAAGTGACGCGGGCAACATGTTGGGCAAATGAGGTTAGGTGAAGAAGGCGAAAATTGTCGTTCACCGCCGACGCGTTAAGTAGCGGAGCTTTCGCGTTTTGCTTTTTAGGGTCCCAAGGTCTAATCCGTACGCGCGCACGCTTCGTGTCTGACACAATTACTCGGCACAAGCCAGCGTTTCGAAAGGAATACTACATAGAAATACAAGACCAGGGGTTGAGAGATTACAATGGGATCGAACCCGGCAGCGTTGTAACTCGAGCTTACTGTGTGCCAAACCTTCTTTCTAGTTACCAAATTAATTCAATGCTTGTGCGGGATTCTGCGGGGATGGTAGGGTTTCCCCAAAGATCAGGCGGTAACAGATAAAAGCTTTATCGCTCACAGAAATCGTCTCATTAGTTAGCGCACTAACGTGTATGCACGGTACGAACTTTGACAGTAGTCATTACCCGTCTATAGCTACAGGGGGAAGGAAATAAGGCACGAGACTGAGCAACACTTCTATAATTCTTTACCAGAACGCCTCTCAGGACATAGCAATTCTCAGTGGAAGGATGACTATGTTCAGTAAAGCTGAATTTTATTATAATAGTAATTTATTTTAGTCCCCAAACTTTTAAAAGTAATTTGCCTTACTTGACGGGAATTCTTAGACTGTTCTCATCTAGTTATTTACTTGACTTATTGGTTGCGTGGTTACCCTGCGGCATTTGTCTCTCGATGATGGCTGATGGGCTGCAAGGTTTCAATGAATTATTATGTCCCGCCATTTCAAACATCGCGTATAGCCATATACCCAAGCATTATAGACCCCAAGGTCATCCACGCCCCGGAAACGGCAAACGCGCTCTGGATATCTCCCTTGGTCACCGACCAAATGACACCAAATGCAATCCCTCCGATCGCTATCAGCACGACCAGGAAGTAGATAGTCCTCCAATGCCATCCCTCCTCGAAATGTAGCCCCCAGCCAAGCTCCGCTTCATCCTGTGATGCTCTCAGTTGCCCACAAGCTCGCTTTGGTATTTGATTCAAATAAATCCGCTGCTTGATCTCGAAATCGTGTGGCTTTTTGAAGTAGTGCAGCAGTTGCCTGGGTTCAAGGGCCGGGAAGAAGCCTAGTTCAACCCTGGGCGCCGGTGCGCAACGATACTCATCTGAATCAATTCTCGCCATAGGAGGGAGGCATATGCACTCAGATGAGCAAGCAACGCTGTGGCTATGGATGCTGGCAAAATAGTTGGCATCTACTATGAACTATAGAGCCGTTAGTAAAGTAGCCAATAGGCTGCGTTTGGCAAGCAGCTATACCCTCGCTAGTGACACATTTTTCACACTCCGTAGCGTGAACCATGAAGTGAACTTTCTATGCTTGAAGTATTGTCTTCTGAGGAATGGGAAAAGCTCACCGTCTCCGGTGATACCTTGAAGACGGTCTTGGTGTAGTCTAGTGAGAGACTCTCCCTTGTCAATGCATAGGAGAAGATGCAGACACTCTAATGGTTGCTGAAGAGGCTCCCGCCGATGGAACTGTGTGTCTTGGATATGGAAGGGAATGGGTGTGGTTCCTGGATTGCCTCGTCTGGTCATATGTGCCATTCCACTCTGGGTCCGACCACACATTTTCATGAAGAACTCGCAGAGTATCGGCAAGAACGAGTGATTTGCTCGTTTCTTGGTGTCATCCGAGCGGTCTGGTTGGGATAAGCGACCCTGCAAAGCTTCAAGTGAGCCGGGCCTAGTTTCGACGAAATCGCCAAAGAGATCGTCTCCGCAAGTCTAGATTTCACATTAGCTACTTATATGATTCTGATGAAAGGGTAGGGAATGTACACATTTCCATCGAATACGCCTTTTCCCAAGAGGGACAACAGGTTCCCGCGTGGGCAAGAGCTTCCCCAACAAAGCATCAACCAGGTCCGGTAATGTGCAATGAAATCCTGACCCAAAAGTTCGCAGATCCTCAATCTGGGTCTGATGTTCGGGCTGAGCATCGTTATCAGTCCTGCGCTTGTCGATCATCTCCTCCTGTATTTGCATCTGAAGGCTAGGGTAGAGCAACGATTTCTCATCTGCGTTTGAGACAAACTCGTGGACGGGGCTCGGGGGCCGTGTGGGCAAGGCCCGTGGAGGAGAAGTGACACTGACCAAGCTCATATCTGTGTTAGTATCCGCTGGGCCTAGTTGCTTTTGCCTCAGTAAAGGGGCATTGGCACCCTCCTCATAGATGCCTGAATCGTTGCTATCAGATGAACATGTTTCCCATTCCGCTTCTCCACCGTCATCTTCCTTAGAAGTGACAAGCCCATCCAAAAAAGTGCTCTCTTGCCAGTTCAACATGTCTTGAGTTGATGCAATCTCTCCCATCGTCTCAAATAGATCGTCTTCAATGGCGTCAGTAGCAAGATTCCAGCACTCATCCTTGATGTAGCCCAGAATTCCATTGTACCAGTCGACGAGCTTATATTCGCGGTAAGATTCCTTCTGCTCTATCAAAATGGCCAACTTGCTACGTGATGCGACAGCGTCCCTGTTCTCGACGGCTTGCAGGAGGGGTCGCAGAAAGATTTCCACTTGGATTTTCAGATTGCGAGATGCCACGCCGAAGAAGAGCTGGATAAAAGATGTTCGTTCAGCGGGACTTGGTCGACGCAACGGGCTCACCAGCTCCAAATCCTCTGCTTGCATTACCCAGACAAGGGAATCCCTCGGAGTCAACCCGGATATGTCGATCAGTTGGTGACTGACGGCCGTGAGATGCAGATTGGTGAGGTAGTCTAACATCTGTGTGTTGGCATGCAGGGCAGCGAAGTGCAGCAAGTTCTGTGACCGATTATTGATACAACTTAGATTACAGCCGGCTTCTACCAGAGCACGTAGAACCGGCAGGTTGTTGAGTTGTATGGCCGTGAGTGCCGGCGTATTTCCACACCTGTCTCGTGCATTCAAGTCGGCCTGCTTGAGCCGGAGCATGCTCACAATTTGGCTCGCTGCAGTGGGGCCCACATTGGCCTTCGGGAGGTGATGTAATGGTGTTTTGCCCCCCTTGCCTCGTTTTGTTGTCGATGCTCCGGCAGCCAGCAACATGGCGACAGCCTTGGGTGAACCACCTTCGGCAGCCAAATGCAGCACCATGGTGTACCTATCATCTTTCTGATCAAAAAGCCGACGGCAGTCCTCTTGCTGGAGGAGGAGCTTCAGACACTCGATGCTGTGGTGTAGCGTAGCCCAAAGCAGCGGAGTCCGATTCTGGGAATCTTGCTTGTTGACGTCTGCCACCTGTTCTATTAGCAACCTTAGAGCCCACACGCGATGCCTTTGAACTGCAAGATGTATCGGTGCTCTTCCAGTGTAATCGAGCTCGTTCATTGCCCACGGTTGCTCTTCGAGCGCTTGCAGTAGGTCTTCGTAATCCCCTTGCTTTACAGCATCGTGAACCTTTGTTCTGCGCTCATCGAGTCTGTCGTCATGTACAAACGGCTTTGTATGCTGCAGCAGCTGGACTTCTTCCATGGTTAATGTCATATCCTCGTCCAATCTCCAGTTTATGGCATATCCAACACGCCTGGGGGATATTAGTGATCTTTACGTTATTCACCTTGGAACAATGTGCAAACCTCGGTATTCCTTCCGTCGGTAGAAGGTTCTTCCATAACTCCAACAAGATTCGAACACTCTCGAGATGACCTTGATAAATCATCCACTAGGGTTAGAGTTGTTAACAATTGTCATACCCACCAGTCAGCCCATTGAACACATACCTCCAATAGCACATTACCAGTTTCGACGTAGTCGTCTGGGTAGAACAGATACCCCCTTTCAATTTCCTTTCTCAATCTTTCTGGGTATCCAACCCATCTTATGACACCCCCAAGCTCTAGAATCCTCGAGGGGCGCAGTGATACAGAGACGCTCAATCCAGAGTGGCGGTTGTACAAAGCTCGAAAACAGCATTGCCCATTCCACAACCACTCAGGAAACCAGTACTTGAACGTTATGCCTCTGTTTGTGGCCCGTTGGCAGCTCCTCTCGGTGCATGCTGCCCTCTTTCTGCGACCGATGGCTTGGATATCTGCCAACCAAGATCCCATTAGCGGTTTCAACCAGACATCACTTCGATATTCCTGTGAACTCCAGTGGCATCGACATCTGCACTCCCGATCACACGCGATTGCTCTTAGCGTTTGAGTTGTGTTCATGTTCGCGAGATTAAATCCTTGCTCATGGAAAATGTAGCGTTTGTTATCGTCGGAGAGCAAAGGCCGAAGCCAAAACCTTCCGGTCTCTGCCACTCGCCCGCCGCCAGTTGAAATTGCAAGAGACTGGGTTGAAACACCGTCATGCAGCGTCGGGTTGTAGAGAGCCTGGCTGGTAGGATGGTCGGTCACAAATTCGTTCAGAGCAGATATTGATTTTAAAGTTTCTTCTCGTTCCCTTGATTGTGGGGATGTCGAGGTGTTTTCCCTGTTTCCCAGTCAGCTCAACCACATATTCTGTTAATGTTATGGAGTTTTTTGAGGCAACTTACATCTCTTCGACAATTATATTATTAGTTTCCAAAAGACTTCTTTCTAAGTCCAACCTGATGTTGGAGACTTTCGCGCGAAGAGATTCGATTGTCTTCCGTTCTTGATCCCATTCCAATTTCTTTCTCTTTTGCTTTAAGGTCTTTATTCGGGTAGTGCAGCTGTGCACAAGATGATCCAAATCTCCCACAATCCCAGTCAATCGTATAGCGGTGTGAGCGATCAGCGGATCCCCATTTGTCATTGTGAAATATTGCTCCTCGGATGCCCTAGGGGCATGCTTGATGGCCTCAAGAACGAGACCTTCGATCATAACAACCTACGTCCCGTTAACCCTCCAATCCACACGACCCAATGGGCACGGTGAGGACATAGACTTGATATTACCTGTTTCCGGATATCGTCGCAGGATCGCTGGAACTCGCCAATCTTTCGCAAGGTCTTGGTTGCTTTGGCAGTTCCTTTCACTGCCTGGATGACAGCGGAACTCGCGATGTCTCCAACTGTCACAGGAGCAATCATCTTTACGAGTTGTTGGGGCAGGTGCCTCGGTTTGACTCGTGGCTTCGGATTTTAGAATAAAATGGTGATGGTAGAAATAAAAAAACTTTCAAGTTGGAGGATCACGTATGGCCTAGCTATCTAGATCGCAAAACCGCCTTGCCAGAGCCTCGACCGCGATCCTCGCTTTGGTCAGGTTTATGTCAGTTTTCCCCCACTTAATAGTGCCTTGCCAGAATGAGATGGCCAATCATGCAGTGTGCATCTGCATGATTGCATCAAGACTCGAACAGCCGCATCCGGGGCAAGCGGGCTATGCAAGGTGGCATACGAATATGCAATTGGAAATCCCCAGCCAAGGCCTCGTGCGAATGGCTCACCGCTACGATGAAGACGAACCAATGCATTTGGTTGCCACATGTGCAAATGATCTTAGCCGAGTTCAGAACACACGCCACACACAGCCCAACCTGCCGTCGACCGGACAGCCCGTGATCGCCCTTGGTCTCATTCCTACACCCTTCACTTCCTCTGGTGTCGTCATATCCCCAAATAATGGTGGCAATGCTATAGCAGAAGTCCCTTAGGCCTTGCGTGGCACTGTGATCCATTGCTGGTTGCAGCCCGCTTTTGCGCCGTGGCTTACACAGCCCAGGTCTGAACACAAGCCTTAAGCCGCGACTTTAGGGCACCAGATCACAGTACAATATTCGTGTATTCGACTCAGCCGTTGCCTCAAATACTTGGACACTCGCACGTTCACTAGGATGCTACCGTCAGCTCTGCGACACCACTGTTACGCTTCAATCTCTCCATGGGTATGTATTGGAGCAGAAAACTTTCTATTTCCTAGTGCGCAAAAGAGCTTTGAAAGGGTATCGAGATTATTCCCGTATTTAAGTTAGTTGTTTCTGCCTTCCCACAGTGATCGAATTTGCGGTTCAGATAACAAATCCTTCAACATAGGCAGATCAGGCGACGGTGTTAATGCTTCCAGGAAGTGCCACATCTAGGTTTCAGATCAATTGGCCTTCTGCTAGAGGGGGTTTGTCATCAAACTTTGTATTCAGGACTCAACCAAGGCCAGGCGATGCGCCAAGTAATGCGACAACGTTGTGGAACAAGCAAAGCCGCATGTTCGCTTAGGGAGAACCCAATGAAAATCCAGAGCATTCAGAAGGTGCATATTGAATGCCTCGCTTACAAAGGTGGGAGGGAGGGGTAGACACAGACCTCACAGCCTGATTGTCAACTGCGGGCCTTTGTGACACCATCACATCATTTTTTATCTTTTTAAATCAAAATCCCTCACGACTTGGCACAGTACTCTTTACCTGTAGCCCGATGGAGGAATTTCTATTTCAATCCCACCTCGAGAATTGCCAAGTCAGCGAGGAAGCCAAGTCGTATGTAGAGCTGCTTAACTTTTCGGTATGTGGGCAGCACTCCGGCAAAGACCTAGATACCAATAAATTCTTGACCAATCTGGATAGGACTCAGCACTCAACACGTATGATCGACACTCGCTGAGTTCCGCCGATGACTTTGAAAACTTTCTGCTTCGCAAGGTTTTTTGTTCGCCCCAACGCCATTGATAGAGAATGTTGTCTCATAACCTCTAGGGAGTCTTTTCACCAAAAGCATTGAAGAATGGCGTAGTCTTCACCGGCGGCTTTCGGCTCGTGTACGTGTCTGTTGGTGACTGACGGCCGTCGCTGACTAGATACCAAGGCTGCAAGTAGACCTGAAGGAGTCCCTCCCCTTCTCCAAAATTTCTCTCACGCACCAGCAATATGAGTCTCTTGTGCGAGAAATGAAATTGCCGCTTAAAGCAATCCAGACCGCTAGTGTAGTTGGGCCATTCTTTTGTTGGAAACTGAATGAGAATCCTGCCGAGAAAACTTTGCGTGAGTTGCGCCCTCCCTGCTTGAAGTTGACCTGAACCAGACGCTACCAGCACGAAATATGTGGTCTTGTTCTAATAGTCCGAATAGAAATCATCTTCCGAAAGTCCGACGTGGAATGGAAGGGCACGTCCAGAGGCTGGGAGATGATGCTCTCTTATTCCTTCCGAACCAAGATCACATCGGGTTACATCAGAGTAAAATACGACACCTCAAACTCCAAAGGAATGCAAGACTACACCCGAATCAACACCATATTTGAAGAGTTGCCATCGTGGGCAGCTACCGCCTCTCATCCGCTTCTCCTGCCCTTAATGTTTCTGGCTCAGCAACTATCTCCTGAAAACGACGAGCAACAACGTAAAGCGCGAAAAATGGTAAGAAGTTTGGAAGAGAGGTTGAGCAAGCGCTACCAGGTAAACTCAGCACCAGATTTTAACGAGGAGGCTCACCTCGATCTGTATAAGATCAGCCAGGAGCTGGCGGACTGCCAGTGCACTGTGCTCTGGAAGCGACCTCAAGCTTGGAAGAATGTGATTTGTAGGATTATGAAGGCCACTGAGTGCTTTTGGGACGCTCTAGCTGAGGAGGACAAGTCCACAGCGATAGCAGAGCTCAACTCGAGTATTCTTGATCAGCTTGATTTCTTGACCATTAAGCTGGATAGTCTCGAGAATTACGCTCACGTCAGTTCAGAGAGACTCAAGCTTCAACGCCAGGTGGTAGGTTCTCGTGTTCACGACTCGGAATGTAGCCGCTGACCCTCGTCAATCGAACAGATGGACTCTATCATTTACAACCTCGAGTCGAAGTCAAATTTTCACATCGCAGTTCAGCAAGGCCGGCTGGCCCGTCTCGGTAGACGAGAAGGTGCCTCGATCCTAATTCTCACGATCCTTGGAACTATATTTTTACCAGGGACATTCTTGTCATCTATATTCAGCATGTCCTTTTTCAATTTCGACTCTGGTGAGATCCAAATCCAACCCACTTCATTTTGACCCACTTTGCTAACAAGCAAAGATATCCGTCATTCCGTTTCCCCGCGACTGTGGATTTTCTTCGCCATTATGGTACCGTTTACGGGACTTGTCGTTGCAGTTTGGTGGACGCTTGTGCGGAGATCTGACCAGAGGAACGAGAAGGAGGAACTAGAAACTGCAGCTCTGGCGAAGAAAATTGAAAACACGGCACTCAAGGAGTTGAGGAGAATGACAGGGATAAATCTTGGCACTGGCGACGCAGTGTAGGGTGGGTCACGCTTTGGACGTGGCTACACAGACGCAGATCGTTACAGAGGCAAACAACTAGATGAGACGATCAAATCATTGAAAATGCCCTTGAATCAGGGAGTTTTATGTTCTGTTTAACTATTCACATTCGTCATTCGTCTTCACTAGAGTTTCTTATTCTTAGGTACTTAGGGGAATAGGTTGATATTGTTGTCATGTGCACTTCAACCTCCACATTTAACAGCAATACTCTAGGTATATGCCTACGCAAACTAACTAGACCTTACCCAAAATTTCGGCGTCTCTTCCGTCCCCTTATCATCTCGGCCATTTCTCCCCGCAATCCTCGGAGCAACACCGATGATATGGTGCCGGAGGTGTAATATCAGGGCGCCCAGTGGCCGGGCCGGTCCCCACAATTTCCGTGCCCTATTGTCAAGAGTGGGGCCGTAGTGCGTCACATGGTTTTCTGACAGCGGCCACATGTCGCGCGGCGGAGAAAAAGCCGCCAGCCTCCGCCAACTCCCGCCATTCTCCGCGCAACCCAACATGCCCGACTCGCGAGACACCCCGGACATGGAGTCTGCCAAGCGGAAGCGAGCCGCCAAGGCTTGCAACTACTGTAGGAAGAGGTACGTCTCATCGGATACAATAGTTACTGCGTTAAGCTGAGAACTTGCAGAAAACGAAAATGCGATGGCAAGCAACCTGTCTGCTCACTATGCGAGGAGGCAAACAACTCCGAGTGCGAGTACAGAGATGCAGAAGCTGGTGAAGGCAATAAGTACGTCTTAGACTAGAACAGTCTCATAATTTATTGATGCTGACCAAGGACAGACGAATCGCCATCTCTGTAGACCGAGTCGATGAAATCTTCAGTAGACTCGAGACCCTGGAATCCACCTTTCGCAGTGCGATAGCTTCACGGCGAGATAGAAGCCCTCACTCCACTCCCTATACCATATCAAGGCATCCGGAGCCTTTCAGTCCCGATGAGGCAATGGGAGCCCCTTCAGTGCCCTCAACCGCCGATATCCCGGGAACTCAGGCTTCCTTATCTCACTTTGCCAACAACAACGTCTTCAATACCACCATGGATATACCCTTGTCTCATTCGTCAACTACTGGAAACCTCCTTCGCTCAGCTCCCGCCAAAGCGCTACTGGGCCACTATCCTCCCGATCTATTTCTGCATATCGAGTTGCGTCGCCCTGTTCCAGAAGGGCTGCAGCTAAACTCTGTACCCACCAATCAGATAGAACTGCCTACACTTGTTCCCGATGAGACAGATTTGTTAGCCCAAAACTTCTTTCGACTGGTGCATCATTTCCATCCTGTTCTCGACCAAAGAACATTCCATGACCTGTACAACCGAGCACTTGATGATCGCCTCCGCCCCGATCTTCCTTCAGCGCTTATTCTGGTTGTGCTGGCTCTCGGGGCGGTTTCAGCTGCCACGCCAAATCTGACAGAACCTTCCTGGAATCCAGGCATCCAATATTTTACTCCTGCAATTCGGATTCTTCTGGCTGAGTCGTTGCTGTCTTTTGGCGGTAACACCATTCTACCCCAGGCGCTATACTTGGCTGCCTTGTACTATAGTTACTTGTCGAGGCCGTTGCTGGCGTGGCGGCTGGTTCATATGGCGTCTACAGATGTGCAACATTATTGGATCCGGTGAGTCACATGTTCTATCGCTTTAATCAGTGTACGAGAAAGTCTAACTGAATTAATCAGGTCTGAAAAGTTATTGAGGGACGGCCAAGGCGGTTCACAGGACCAGTCCATCCTTCGGGTTTTTTGGGCTATTCTTGTGCTGGAGTGGTATGAGCCTGACGAAGTCAACGATCCTGTATATACTAACGCCTGCACAGTGACATCCTCGCCGAACACCATCTCCCGCGGAGTGGCATCGAAAAGATTGTGGACAAGTTGCCGTATCCCTGGTCAGATGGCCCCTCCGAGCCTTACATGCACCGTTGGCTCGCTGACCTTTCATCACGCCGTCTACTGAACCGGATTCACTACGTACTTTACGCCGACGAGGAACCAGGCACAGGAGGCGGTGGTGCTTCCGAAAACTCACCAGAAGACGCCCAGACAAACCTCCCCAGCCTGGCCCATGAGCTGAATCGCCAGCTCGGTGCTTGGTATCATCTCCTCCCTCATAGTATCCGGCCTAATCTTGATAGTCCTCCTTCAAGTATTGACGATAGCATGGTCACCATACGTTACCATACGACAGGAGATATCATCTTTCGCCCATTTCTGTACCAAGTTTGTGCGTTGGAGCCCGACGCTTCTCCTAGTACGACGATGCTTGAAAATGCACAGCAGTGTCTGTTTCATTGCCGTGGATATTTGAATGCTGTGGAACATGCAGTTCGCGCCCCTACTGACTCTTTAGAGAACTTGCTACATGGGTAGATGCTTCGGCCTTGCGTCACAAGAACTCAAACGCTAACAACTGGTCAGGACTATGGCGGTTGTACTGCTACTATCATTCGCGGCCTTCTCAAGACTCGAGCCATTGAGGGTACCAGACCTTGAAAAGTTACAGGATAAAGGAATAGAGATTTGTAAGCGATGGGCATTTCCAGGGTCAAGTATTGAGCAAATGGTTGTCATCTTGCGTGCTTTGAGAGCCAAGTGCATCGACACAGGATAATTCATTGTAAGATTGATTAGAAGTCATAGATAAGAGGAAATTCACATATAAAAGATTGATGATGCAATTTGTTATGTGTACATACTGATGCCTCGAGTCATTCCGATCGTGATGGCGAATTCTAGGCCTTGATAAGACGCTGCTGTTGACATTAGGGCGCGCACTAAGGCGCGCCTTTGCGCCCACAACGCGTATCCCGAGCCCTTGGAAGATTCTACACAAGCCAAGAATTTGCGGCGAAAGATCAGTGAAATAGACTTTTCCGTGGGTTTCATATGCCCGTTTAAGTAGCCGAGCGCGCCGTGAGTCACCTCGCCCCCGCATTGTCCTCATTGACATAACCTCTTGTTTACGTGCGCTCAAAGACCAGCATCGCTTCTTCAACACACGTAATCTATCCCTTACGTTCAACTTTCATCGCGTTTTAGACTACGAATACTCGTTCATCGGGCCGATATTTCAGATTCATTATACCTAATGACGGTAAAAGAGTCGCAGCCACTTCCGGCGCAAACCAAGCCGGTCGCCATCCGACCCGCAAAGCTGGAAGACGCTCGGCGCATTGCGACGCTCGGCGCCCACGTTTTCTCTATTACGTTCGGTCATTCGGTTGAGTCCCACGAGCTAGAAGCTTTTCTAGAAGAGTCATATACGCAATCGGCAATTATCAAGGACATTCAAGACGAGGACAAGGATGTCATAATTGCGACCGATGCTAACGACCATATCCTGGGCTTCGCGTACCTGACACGAGGAAGCAGCGAGCCCTGTGTCGAAAACATGGAAAAGATAGTTGAGCTTCAGCGCATCTACGTTGATCCCTCCGCACATGGAAGTGGTGTTGGTCGTGCCCTAGAGCGATCGATCGAGAACATGGCGCGAGAACAAGGGTTCAAGAATCTCTGGCTTGGTGTTTGGGAAGAGAACACCCGGGCTCTTAGAGCTTACGAGAAATGGGGTTATAGCCAAGTGGGTGATCATGATTTTGTGGTTGGCTCGGTGGTGCAGACGGACTATATCCTGCTGAAGGCTTTGTAGAGCAGGCGTTGATGGTTGGTTAGATGAAGTTTATTGTTTGTAGATTATTAGAGATGGACTTGGTATGTAATTCCAGGCAATAGATGTCAAAGAGATCGGCTTTACACCTTTGTATCGATAGCGAGATCGGACTTTACTTGCTAGATCTGAAGCTTAAGCAAAGTGTGGACAACCAGACTCGCAAACCTTTGAACCGGAAATACAAACTACGGACACTCCGATAGCGCTACATTGTGCGACCAATAACCAATTGCAGTGCCTTCATTCATTTTGGATCATGCTTGGAATGACTGAATCGGTGATTTGCCGCGTGTTCGGTACCACTCGCCGGGCCGGTCTGCGCCATCACGTTCCTCGGTGTGTCACTCTCCGAGGCGGTCCGCCGAAGCCGCCTCGCCTTTATTATCTGGCCTTGTCTCTCCCATGTTACCCTGGATTCTTACTGCATTGCCCAGTGATTTCTATCGGTCACATAAAATACATTTGTTGCGTTTCAATTAATTCTAACTCCTGGCCTACATCCATGTACATTCGAGCTGTTCACGCAGAGGCAGACCTTCGGGTCCTCCGCCGTCTCATTCACGAGAACCCTCTCGGAATGCTCACCACCGGTATCAAATCACCCACGTACCCTTTCCTACAGAGCAGTCACATTCCCTTCATCCTCGACGTAGAAGATGAATCCAGCGAAACTGAGCTTGGTCGATTGAGGGGACACCTGGCGCGACAAAACCCACAGAGCAAGGCCATGATGGAGGCGTGCACCTCCAACCCCGCCGCCAACAGCTTTCTCGAAGACGAAGTTCTCGTCATCTTCACAAGGCCGGCTCATCATTATGTCACGCCCAAGTTTTATACCGAGACAAAGCCTGCGACCGGAAAGGTGGTCCCTACGTGGAATTATGCTGCTGCGCAAGCTTACGGCAAGGCGCGCATCTACTTTGAAAACAATACGGAGACATCATCATTCCTTGGCAAAGCGATCTCTGATCTTACAGATCACAATGAGAGAACAACTATGGGATACACTGGCGGAGACAAGCCGTCGCAGTGGAAGGTGACTGATGCTCCCGAGAGGTTTATTGATCTTTTGAAGCGAAACATTATCGGCATTGAGATTGAGGTTACTAAACTGGAGGGCAAATTTAAGATGAGCCAAGAGATGAGCAAGGGGGATAGAGAGGGTGTCATCAATGGCTTTGCAAACCTAGAATCGGAGACAGGAGATGAAATATCGCAGGTAGTCAAGGAACGGGGTGAGCTAAAGGATAGCCAAAAATGAGCATCTTAGAGACATTCCAAAGTAGGAACTTGCCCTTATCTTTGACCCAACACTCCACTCGAACGAGCTGGACAACCAGGAACACAAGGCGGGTATGTCTCCACAATAACGGGAATTGTCGTAAATTACACGTGATTTCACCAATTGAGGACAGGCTTCGCTGTCTGTTGGATGCGGAATAGCTTTCCGTATCTTGATCCGGGGTTGCTCTGTGATGATGGTGAAGTGGGGATGGCATCCGGGCACCATCTCGGGCCGACAGGACAGATATGAACATAAAACTCCAACATAAATCTGGCAAATCTTTTGATTTGAGCTTTTTATATAATTATAGCACTTGTATAGAAGGCTTGTCCAAGTAATCCTTTGTCATATTTTGTCAAGCAACCATCTACCATGAAGTCCATCGACGTCAAACGCGCCCCCAAGACCATCGGTCCCTACGTTCACGCCGTCACACATGGCGAATTCGTCTTTACAACTGCGTGCATCCCGCTAGACCCCGCCACGAACAAACTTGTCGATGGGGACGCAGAGACCCAACTGCGGCGTATCTTTGACAATCTCAAGATCATCCTCAACGAGTCTGGAACCACACTGGGTCAAATCATCAAGCAGAACGTCTATCTCACAAATTTTGACGACTTTGAGGCGTTTAACAGTGTCTCAGCTGAGTATTTGGGAGACCACAAGCCTGCTAGGGCAACAATGAAGGTCCTGGAGTTGCCAAAGGGGGCTCGGATGGGAGTGGATGTTGTGGCCGCGCTACCTTCGGGTAATGGTCTCGGGCCGAAGCAGGATTAAGGACTCAACTGTGTCGATTTACGATAGTGGATCGTCCGACTATCACAACAATAACCGATATTATTAATCCATGTGACTACTGGATCTGGATAATGTCATTCGTCAATATCAGACTTGAACCATGTGGCCAGGCCCACTTCATTGCTCCCTCGGCCCGACCTACAGAGCATACTTGAACAGAGGACTCTTCTCGCCCATTCGCAGCAGCTCTTCATCCGTGTATCTCTCCCTGATTTCCTCTTCCGACATCTGAGCCTTCTTCGCATTATCTCTCTTGAGTAGAAACTCCAACAAGCACACAGCAATGATACCAGCCAACCCAAAGGCCAGCGATGTACCGTAGCCGGTTGGATATCTTGGCTGCTCACGCTCAAGATATATATACGACCCGATCAAACCACCAATATTTCCAACGCAGACGAGCAGGCCGATGTTGACGGATCGCTTGGCTGGGTCAGGAGTGTTGGCGACGTTCCAGGCGTTTACTCCTGGGAGAATTGGATACATGCTGCTATAGTTAGTAAACGGCGTCAACAGTCGCACGAGGTACTTACCCGAAGCACGCTAGGCAGACTGCAAAATAACAAACGGCAATGTTGTCTTCTATGTCTCCGGACTTGACGAACAGAATAATGAAGGACGTGACGAGACAGCATTGGGGTCCCAAAATGAACGGAGCCCGCCAGCTATACTTGTCTGCAAAGATGGCAAACACATAAGCTGAGATGGCGCCAACCGCATATGGTGGGATGGTCATGAGTTGCGCGTCGGAAGAGGTGTAGCCCATGCCCTTGAGGATGCTGGGCATGGTGAACTTCATGGCGTAGTTGGGTACGGCGTTGGACCAGTTGGCAAAGAATAGGAACCAGATCTTGTAGTCAAAAAGAATATCCTTGAAGATGGCCGCGTTAAAGTGGCTGTCGTTTTCTTTGTATTCGCCTGGGGTTGTAGCTCGGCGACTCAATTGGCGAAGTTCGAGGTATCGGATCTCGTCGGCGTCCAGCCAGCGGGTCGAGAGAGCTGGCGAGTCGCACAGTAGAAACACGCATAGAATCGCGACGACGACTGTGAACATGCCCTCGATTATAAAGATCCAACGCCAGCCTTCAAGACCTGCCATGCCGTCCATCTTGGCAATGGCAAAAGCAAGGAGACCAGAGAACGCGCCGCCGGTTGCTGCGGATGTATAGAGAATGGCGATTCGGACTTGGGTTTCGTTGGGAAGATACCAGTTGGAAATTATGAGGATCGCGCCGGGGAGGAAACCTGCCCTGTCCAACAGTTAGATGGTTGTTTCTCTTTGTGGATGTCACGCTTACTCGAAGATACCCAGCAGGAAGCGAATGGCCAACAGACCAGCATAGTTTTGAACAATGCCAGTCAGAGTCATGATTGTGCCCCATGCAAACACAATACCACCCATATACCACGATGGACGCTTGAATCTGTGAAGGATCATGTTTGAAGGGACCTCTGCGAATGGGTTAGCTCAAGGGGCTGATGATTACCAAGTAGCAGTGCAACTTACCACAAAGCACGAATGGGATGAAGAAGATGGCCACCACGATATTGTACTGAATGCCCTTTAACTCGAGATCTTCTGTCATTCCCTCAATCTTGGCGTTTCCTGAATCGCAAGTTAGCTAAGCGGTGGCAACTGAGGTCGTCGAACATGCCGATATTAGTCTTATCCAAGTAGGCAATCAGATATAGGAGGACCAGCATTGGCACAAGTCGCAACTATAGAGTGTCAGCTACTTCGATGCAATTAGGGGACGACAAACTTGCATCAACTTTGCGGATGATGGTCTTCTTGCGGTCCTCCGGGAAAATCCTCAGAAAGTCCAGATCATCCGAGACAGACCACCTCTCTGGTGTTCGCTGTGCATTATTCCCGTCTTTTCGTGCGACACTCGCTCGATATCAGACGGTGGAGTAGCCATGATGGGCTGTTGATGAGGATGATTGAAGAAAGGTTCTAATCGGTGGTCGAGTCTGGGATGGGAGAAACTAGGTCGGTTGGGTGGTCTTTATAATGGAACGAAAAGGGAAACACGAGGCACTCTGTCAAGCCATAACAGAAGCGAGATGAGGCCACTGCACACTTGCAAAGTCTGGAACTGCGGAGTTCCCCAGAGTCTCTGGTTGTGTGGAGGGAGTTGTCCGGGGAAGCGGGGGATGGCACCACATGGGGGAGTGCAATTGGACGAGAATCCCGGAGAACCAGCTGAACAGGCCCTGGCCTTCTCAAAAACACGTAAAAGCTGGATAGAATTTGCCTTGGTAGACTCGGAGGCGTTAGCTTGAGGATTAGCTCCATCGACGTGGGAATCCGGGAATCCGAGATGGTTTCCGAGGTGGGCTCCGGAGAAGGGCCCGGAAAAGGTTTGTACGACTCATGGTGGCATATCACCACAGTGATGGCTCTGCTTGATGGTCATGTATCCGAGAATTGCGCGGGGATTTTCGGAAGAAGTGACATTTCTGAAGTTCCTCGGAGCCTTTGTTGAAGGCCGAGTCGCGAGTCGTGGG
Organism: Fusarium sp. JS1030; assembly: GCA_000966855.1. Lineage (NCBI taxonomy): Eukaryota > Fungi > Ascomycota > Sordariomycetes > Hypocreales > Nectriaceae > Fusarium > Fusarium sp. JS1030. The sequence goes on from JWIW01000100.1 coordinate 2,200,984, forward strand.
ACACTTCATCACGTATAAAGAAGACCATCAAACACCACAGAACTGAAGCTATCATCATCCAATAACAACACCAAAACACCACAAGATCCTATCCTCTTTCTAACTCTTCTCTCGATCGCTCTCAATCCCCCCACTCTCATCACTCGCCATGTCTTTCGATCTCAAGGGCCTCACTCCTGCCCCTGTCACCCCCTTCACCAAGGATGGGCGGGTCGACTACGACGCCATCCAGCGGCTTGGCTCGTGGCTCGGAAGCATTGACGGCGTCAAGGGCCTTGTCGTTCTAGGCCACGCCGGAGAAGGAACTTTCCTCACCCAGCAAGAGCAGGTCGACGTCATCAAGGCATTTGTCAAGTCTGTCGACAACAAGATCCCCATCATTGCCGGAATTACTGGCGAGGGCACAGAAGTAGCTGCCCTCGAAGCCAAGCGCGCTAAGGAGGCTGGCGCTCAGGCCGGTCTTTTGTATCCGTCTCATGGATGGTTGCGATTCGGATACCAGCCGGGTGCTCCCCAGGACCGGTACAAGGTCGTCTACGAGGTGTCCAAGCTGCCTCTTATCCTCTTCCAATACCCAGATAACACCAAGGCCACATATAATCTTCAAACTCTTCTGGATATCGCTGCCCTCCCTGGAGTCATCGCTATGAAGAACGGTGTCCGAAACATGCGTCGCTGGGACACCGAGATCCCTGTCTTCCGACGCGAGCGACCCAACGTCCCCGTACTCACCTGTCACGACGAGTACCTCCTCCATACCGCTTTCGACGTGGACGGAATGCTAGTTGGATATGGAAACATTGCTCCCGAGCCCCTGATTGAGCTCATCAAGGCCGGCAAGGCCAAGGACTACAAGAAGGCAAGGGAGATTCACGATCAGCTTCTTCCTGTGACCAAGGCAGTCTACCACCGCGGATCTCACATGGAGGGCACTGTTGCTCTTAAGCACGCCCTTGTTGCTCGAGGTATTCTGTCGCACGCTACTGTGCGGTCACCTCTGCTGCCTCTTCCTGATGGAGCCGAGCAGGAGATCCACGCTGCTATTTCTTCGGCATCTCTAAGCAAGGTCGCATAGTTTTATTAGATGGTTAATAGATATTATTTTCCTTTTAAATCTTCTTTGCTTCTTTATAAGAAATCCTATGGTTGTTCATTGGCTTGGTCGGGGGCATGAACTCAAGAGTGTAGGAGCGCATAGGCGTTAGATCGTCGCTTTGGCGAGTGTGAAGTAGAGAGATGTAATGTGTTAAGCCTTGGTGATGTTTGGTACGATCTAACTTATCAAAATCTTATCCTAAAACCTCTTACATGGCTAGTCACCACTATCATCTACACCTGCAATGTTTTGCTCAAGCAGTGAGTTAACCATGAGCTCTCTCAGGTATTTCCCGCAATCGACCCCCTCCCAGCCAGTCTCGTCCCCTTGCAGGTTATATACACTAATACTTATGTCTGCAATCAACAATCAGTCCTCGTGGCCGTAGTGGTAACGCGCCCCGGACATTTACCACATTATGTGGTTACTGTTCCACTCGCGTGAACAGTTCAAAATTCGGGGAGTCCTAGGTTCGATTCCTAGCGAGGGCAGCTGTCTAACCTTTTTGCTCGACGCAAGGAGAGATTATCGCTTGGTCACTAGGGAGGTAGCAAGGAACAAAGTCCCAAGCAGGCTACACCTTAAGACTTGCCAGGGGAGACAGCTATGGATTCGACTATAATTAATAATATAATAAATAAAATAGCTACCTTTTGTAGTTTTAGCCTGTAGTTCCCGATGTGGGTATATAAGATCAATTTGTTGAATAGGTGGATGGAGGTTATCAAGAGGTTCGCAACCCGATGATGTCACGTGACAGAGAAAATTCGGCCCATTCCGATGGACCATTCTCAGATGCGACTCATACGATGTGAACCTTTTTCATACAACGAAAACACAAAAGAGCATATATCCCCAACCAATCTCACTATCAGAAGTATCTAGGCCCGATGGAAGAATTACCTATAAAACCATCAGGCATCTTGATGCAAAACGACTTTATCACGCCCGAACACGAATCAAAACTCCTTCACATCTTCCAACATGAGCTGGATTGGCCAGAACGCTCAGGACGCCTGTCCTTACACTATGGATACACTTTCAGCTACAAAACGTTCGGTATTGACGAGGACACGCCCTTCAAGCCATTTCCAGATTGGCTCGTGCCTCTGCTACCAACCACCGAAGGCCGACCACCTGATCAAGTCTGTCTCCAGCACTATGCCCCAGGAACAGGCATTCCACCACATGTCGACACCCATGGCGCTTTCGATCAACTATACGCCCTCTCTCTGGGCTCACCATTGTTGATGCAATTTGCCGATAAGGAGTCGGGAGAGAAGGTCGAGGTGGATTTGGTACCGCGGAGCATGATCCAGATGAGCGGAGACTCGAGGTTGCATTGGACGCACGGCATCAAGAGTCGCAAGACGGATACCTTACCAGATGGGACAGTGAGGCTGAGGAAGGATCGATGGAGTTTGACATATCGATGGATTCGCGAAGGGGGAGAGTGCGAATGTGGAAATGAGAAGCTCTGTGATACGGCTCAGAGGCGTGTGGGCGTGGAGAGGGAATATCGATGGAAGCAGTATGAAGAAGATGCGAAGAAGACAGAAGTAGCGTAGACGTGGAGTACTGCACTCAGACTTGGCGCGGTAGCTTGAAGATTTCTCCCCGACAGATGATCTCGCATTATCGGGCTTTGCCTCATCAGCATAGCACTAGAGTTCAACTAACAAGCTAGGTTTAATAAACTGACAGGTCGGATCTAGCCTTCCCGGTACAAAACTGACAATATTACATGGGTTACTCGATTTTCCAATGTCGTAACCTTGAAGCCTATCGTTTATTAGCTTATAAATCCATTGCGTCGCCTTGGTCGCAGAACCTCCGAATTTCGACAACACCATCTTCCAGAAGATAACGATGAAACGTCAACGGCTTAGCCGCGTCAGCCCATCCAGGTGTTGCCAACTACCGACAGATAATGCCGGTAGTGAGCTGCATAATGACAGGTTTAAAGATGAAATTCGGCTTCAAACTCCGAAACAAGGGGAGAGTGGTACTTTTGCCTCACTGCCACGTTGATGATTTCTCAGCTCTCGGCCCATTCCTCGATTTCAAACAACCTTAAGAGATCTTTCTTTGGGCTCGGACATTTTGGCGTAGATCTCCAGCGATCTTTGATGTGATTTGCGGGGTCTCAAACCCATACAGCTCTGAAACGGCACGTCTAAAACAACACTGAGACTTGACACGACGCACTGGATTGTCAATTTCTGTGTCTGACGGTTTGAGGGCAAAACATCTAACAAAGTTTAGCCCACATTTTATGCGTTCCGAACTAATGTATAACGCCAACCCCCGCTTAGTGATCATTCTATAGTAATACTTCTAGACGCCATCCGGACACGTCCAATTCTGGACTCTCTGCGTCGAGTAATGTCATTCTCTTCCATTCTTTGAGGTCACTATCCTGGAGATGTGCCTCTCATTCTTTTCGATTCTTTATTGATTTTCTTCCCACCTTCCTTTATTTCCGTCCCTCGGTTCAACACGGCCATACTAATTAGCACCTCTTCAAAACACACATCCAGCAGGCCTGGAGCTCGACCATAATAATGGCGTTTGGCGTTCTTGACGATGGCCATGTGGCACTTCCTCCTGGCAGCTCGATCCTTAGCGAGGCCAAAAATGCAACAACCGACTCCCCCGGTATTTACACCTGCCAACGCAGTCTTCACCACCATCGGAACTCATCTGACCACTGTTTATTAGATACGATGGGCTTGAAGAAAGTGGGAAATATCGTTCTAGTCCCACAGCCGTCGGATAGTCCAAATGATCCTTTAAACTGGTACGTATATCTCATAAACCAAAGGATCGAGAGTCCTTGGAAATTATTGACATGTCGATTTATAGGTCCAAAGCAACAAAGAACACCATTGGTATTCTAGTATCGATCATCTCTACCACGGTCATTGCGTAAGCCTGTATAGTTTCATACTGATTCTAAGACTTGGCTGAACAGTGGCAGTATGTCGGCCATGTTAACTCCTGCCATCCCCATCATCTCGCGCGAGTTTTCCGTCAGCGTCGATACAGCTTCAACATGGACGATCGGCTTATTGGTCTTCTGGACCGGCTTCACTGCCTCCGTGACGGCAGCCGGGTCAAATGTTATCGGAAAGCGGCCCTTCATTCTTGGATCTGTTTTGATCATGGTCATTACCAATATCTGGGGTGCCTTTGCGAACGTTAGGAAATCTCAAGACTAGTTGAATGTCACCTAGATACTAACGTCTCTTAAGTCCTTTTCTTCGTTAGCAGCTCTACGAACGCTGCAAGGAATTGCTTCCGCACCGTTCGAAACCATGGTCACCGCACTCATTTCCGACATCTTTTTCCTCCACGAACGCGGCAGATGGCTTGCACTTTGGAGTCTGGTTATAAGTGCCGGGATTCTCATCGGGTGAGTTATCTGCTTTTTCCAAGGTGGAATCGTCTATTGACTAATGTTCGCAAACAGTCAAGTTCTGGCCGGCCTTATCATCGACGGTCTCGGTTACTCGGCAACTTTTGGCTTTAGTGCACTGGTGTTCGGCATACTCTTGATACTGTCGTATTTCCTCCTTTTCGAGACAACATACTCTAAGCCACGACCTACTGTGGGAGAGAGCCCGATGCCCATGGAATCCATGGAAATCCCCAGCCCACCAGAACAATCACACGCCCGAGAAGAAAGATCTCGAGTGGGCCCAGGTGGGCTCAGCAGAACGTTGTCGACAACACTCTCAATAGAGAGTGATTTGTACGCGCCTAGGTTTGACGATGACATCGATCTGCTGAAGGGGAATGTTGAACAGCCCGAACCGTACACGAAAAAGCTGCGCATCTTCCGGGGTCGCGTATCCAACGCCAACTTCTTCCGCGACATGATCAGTCCGTTCCAGCTGATGGTTTACCCAGCGGTACTTTTCGGCGCCATTATCAATGGCTTCGCCACCGCTCTCGCCATTGGCACGGGTCTCTTGTCGACAGTCCTGCTGACACAGCCGCCTTATAACCTCACACCCACATTCCTTGGTATCGTCAACATCGCTCCGTTTGTGGTTGGCCTTTTTACAGCACCAGCAGCGGGCTGGATGGCAGATGCGGTTGCAAAGAGCCTGGCACGGCGTAACGGCGGAGTGTTCGAGCCTGAGTTTCGAATCATACTGATGCTTATTGGGGCTCCAATCTTCATTGTCTCGTTCATCGGATTCGGTGAGAGTGTCTCACGAGGCCAGCCTCTGCCCGTTGTGCTTGCATGGTTGGGTGTTCAGCATGCCGGCTTCCCATTCGTCATTCAAGCAGCGCTTTCGTATGTGCTTGACTGTCATGCTCATGAATCCAATCTAGCGTTTGTGGTAATTGCGTTCTTCAAGGCAATCTTTTCCTTCATCGCAACCTCGTTCTTGACGGGATTCATGCTCAAGGTCGGAGTGCGGCAGTTCTTCTTTGGGGTAGCCGGAGTCACCACGGCAGTCCTGTCGCTGTCACTCCCGGTGTATGTGTTTGGGAAGAAGTTTAGGAGTTTTGTGAGTCTCTAATCCCTTGCCACATGCCAACTCAACGAAGCTGACTTTATACATAGATGGCGCGGAGTGCAATTGGTAGAAAGAACACCAAGTAAATGAACCACGAAAACTTTGGGAGGATGACGGTTGATAACGCCCAGGCTCGGTTAGTGTGGATATCAAAGATCGAGGTGCATCCGCTCGTTACCCACGTAGATAGCTTTGTAGGAATTCAATCGTTGTTCCTCCAGCTTACAAAGATGCTCTGCCCAAGTTGCATTGCTATACAATCAATCCAATCCGTATAGTCTTCTAAATGCCCAGTTATCCAACACCCTTAGACCGCCTGGCAACACAGTAATGCCCTTCCCCCCTGCGTCGAGTTCCCGATCATATTTGCCCATCGCCATGCCCACCAAAAACTTTCCCAGTGGCTCAGTGGGACTATGCATCGAGGTCATAAGTTTCGTAAACAATGGCCGAAAGAAGGCGCCCATAACCCTGTAAGCCAGTCCAGGATCGGGAATGTATGGCTTGATTGCGTCGTGATCCGAAGCGTCTACACCAGCCGGACGTACAGATTCGATCAGCAGGTGAGGGGTGCACAGGCCTGACAAGCAGGTCTCAGTTTCGCCCTTGACCCGACCGTAAAAGGCTGTCATGAAGTTGGGATTCTGCGTTGCGCCACCTCCGGAGACGTAGATAAAGCGGAATGGTTCGCCTTCAGGAGGGAGACTGGAGAAGGCTTGGGCCGCAGCCAGAGGCCAATCCTTTGTGATTTTGATGTAGTCTCTATATCAGAAGTCAGTTGGAGGTTTAAAAGAAGCCATAATTGAAAAAGAAGGAGAAAACACACTCTTTCGTGACTTTGAGAGCGCTGATGCCCAGAGACCACACCACCCCGTTGGCGCCTTGGAGCTGACTAAGGACTTGCCGCTCATACTTGTCAAAATCTTTGTGTATGATGACGTTTACTCTCGGGTCATTAGATACGGCGACGGCGGGAACTGGCCGGCGACTTAGAATCGAAATCTTAGTGACTTCTTTCGAGGCCAGCATCGCCTGGAGGACACCCGAGCCAACGAGGCCGGTAGCGCCAGTGAGAATGAGATGCATGATTGATTAGAAACTTAGGTGTGCCAGCTGTAGTCTGCGATACCTGGGGTTTAGAGGACTATAAACGATCGTGTTGGCCCTGTCAAGATATCCAGTGGGTGGGATCGGCTGTACCCGAGCTGAACTGGCCAGGGCATAAGCAGATTGCAGATGCTAGACTCGGCCCCCAAGCGGACATGTCAGGGGTAGTTTTCCCCATCTAGTTCATCCTTACAGGGGTTACTGAGATACGAATGGTCGGTGATGTGCCGTTAGTGCCTCGGCGAGGCAGACGCACTTTACGCCAGCCCACGCCCCCGAGAGCCCAGAACAGGTTGACGCTGGGCCTTCTATTTTGGCACTTGCAAGTTGACACGTAATTTCTTATCAATATCACATATTGGATGATCAACTCACAAGTTGGCAGGCAAGAAATGAGATTACGTCGCCCAGGATCATCATCCCAATGACTATGAATTTAGGACAAAGTCAATCTTCATCGCCCCCCTCTTCTCACGCCAATAATTAGTTGACTCTATGACGTCGGAACATTCTTTCAAGAGTGCGCCCCATTTGGCAAAGAAGTCTGGGCTAAACTCCCATCCCCTCGCATCCCATGAATCGCCCCAGATGACGACCAAGGCTGGTGATTCCGTCTCCAGATTGAGCAAGTCGCAGCAGAGCTCTTCGCACAATCGGTCTTCGTCGTACCGTCCAGATTCGATGCCCTGCAGTATACTATTCCGTAGCCCCGGAAATGGGAATAGATCGAGCCAGGCATGGTGCGCCACGGCTCGCTGCAGCGTTGTCGGGGAAAGATGGGTAGGGAATTGCAGGGATTCACTCTGTTGCAATGGCTGGTGCAAGCTAAAGGGCGAACTGCAGTCGTCCGTCTCGAGACACTCGACAGGGATCTCGAGTATCGAGGCGTTCCTGATCAAGGCTTGGAATGCGTTGAGACGGGTCAGAGTGGGCAGATCCCGAGGGACGGGGTTATTGAGACTCCAGTGAAAATAGGCTGTCTGTAGAAAATCTAGGATCTGGTGTGAAAGTCCCATGCACTTGATGACGCGCAAAAAGATGGGGACGTCTTTGAGCTTGGACACGGCCTGAGCATCATGGGCGGTCGCAATTTGGTGGCGGACTGTAGTCGAGATGAGTGCACCGGCACTGCTCGTCTGCGGTTTGGAGGCATCGCTCTGAGAAAAGGCTTCCAGATGCTTCTTCTTGCCTGTGTCGAGTCAGTAGTGTGTTCATCCACTAGTAGACAAAGCCTCGGCTCACGGTAGGCCCTCTGGTGGAGGCGGTTCTGTCGCTTTCGCCTCTCTTTGGCGCTTGTGACTCCCCGCCAGTCATCTCCCTGATCCCATGCTTCGGCGAGTTGAGGCTCCATGTTTGATGACAGAAAAGAAACTGACCAGGTTGCCACCAGGAGCGTCAAGAAGCTTAAATGCAGACTGCTTATCCCCTGGTCACGGAACGGGTGGGGCCTCGGCCGGCTTTACCGAATGCACTCTGCTTACGCCCTTGTCCCTGTTAGCGTCAACGTTATGCCCAGCATGTGCTGTGGCGCCATCTGCCACCTGGACGGGATCGTGATAATGTCCGATAGATGGCCTTGGATGGATGTATAAAGATTGATCTCTTCTCAAAATATTGGAGTTGGTTACTCAATACCTCTCTCCAGTTTTCTTCAACTCTTGATTCGTTTACAAAACACCATGACAGGCGCCAACTTTCGCTCAGAAGATATCCCCGATCTCAGCGGGCAGGTCATTATTGTCACTGGAGGCAATGCTGGCCTGGGTCTCGAGACCATCAAACAACTCAGCCAGCACAACCCAGCACGAATCTACCTCGCCGCTCGCTCTCAAGAGAAGGCAGAGGCAGCCATCAAGCAGATAAAGGAAGGAAACCCAAAGACCTCGCCAATCTCATTTCTTCAACTCGACCTGGCCTCTTTCGCCAGCATCCGCGCCGCCGCAGAGACGTTTACCAAGTCGGAATCGCGCCTCGACATACTTATCAATAATGCGGGAATCATGATGACGCCGGAGGGTCTCACAAAGGAGGGCTATGAGATTCAATTCGGAACAAACGTCATGGGCCCCGCCCTCTTTTCCCAACTACTTCTCCCTGTCCTTCAGAACACAGTAAAGACCAATCCCCAGACCCGCGTCGTCATGCTCGCCTCAGCCTCAGAAAAGATGGCTCCAAGCGACGCATACCAGCTCGAGGAGCTCAAGACGACAATGCCGCACCGCAACACCACCGCTCGATACACGCTCTCAAAGCTAGCTGCTATACATTATGCTACTGCAATGGCCGAGCGGCACCACGACGTCAAGTTCCTCAGCGTCCACCCAGGAATGGTGGCGACAAACCTCCACCACAGCTCGACTGGTTTCTTCCTCCGGCCTTTCTTGTACTCGGCCATCATGTTCGCCACGCCTGTCGAGAAAGGCGCTCTCTCCCAGATTTGGGCAGCCGTGAGCCCAGATGCCAAAGCAGGCGAGTATTATGGGCCTATCGGTGTGGCTGGGAAGGGTTCAAAGGCCAGCAAAAACCGTGAGCTACAGGAGAAGATTTTCAAGTGGATCCAGGACGAGCTTCAAGGACATCTTTGAGAGGGGCTTGGCATTAATAACATGAAGGTGACCGATATTGAGGTCTTATCAGCTTACTTTCCCAGAACGCATGGCTAAGGGGCCTTTGCTATTTTTGTTATTGTAGCATTGCTTTTTTCTTTGTCAGATAGATTACTTTAATGCACCTTTTACCCCGGAGCCACTCAACTATTTGACCGCAAGCACTTGCCGTCGTATCACCATTCCCTCATGTGAGACGTCTCGAAGCGCTACGATCTGGTCTTGGGAGAATCACAAAGACCATTGCGACTTTGTTACCAACGATCAAAATCCATGTTAGGTGGGCTGCAGTGCATAGACAGGAAGGCCCAATCTGCCTGCTTTCAGCTTGGGTTGGCTTAGCATACCGGGGCTTATTCCCGAAAAAGGTCTCTAGCGCCAGCCACAAAGCAATAGTTTGTGGGTACAGCCTCTTTGCACACGAGCTATCCGCGACCTCAACACCCTTACATCCACTGAACTGCAGATGTTGCCACATGAATATGGTCTAGACTTGAGACTATCGGGTCAGAGTACATCCGTTCTAGCCCGCCACTTTTTCTGCTGCAGCATAAGACCATCTTGCTCCAATCATAAATAGAGCGACCATCGCCCTTCGGGGGCTGAACACTCAGAAATTTTGACATTGCACTTACAAGTTAGAGAGCATGACACTAAAAGAGGACCAAGAACTTGAAGTAGAAGAAAAGATAGCACCAGGCATCGCGAAACCAATCTCATTCAATCCCCCGGCCCTCCAGGGAAAGATGTATGAAGTCGAGGTCCACCAAGCCGTCGAGCCATCAGCTAGAACGAAGCCCCAACGACTCCCGGAAACCTCACAGCAGTTCACAGCCCTCTTTTCCAGATTCTCACTACCAGAGAACGCTATCCACTCGACCTATCCGCCCCAAGGACACGACGAAAAGTCAAGTACTTTGCCATCCATTGTGTTCAATGACCCTACTTTGCCCTGGATTCATGCAAGGAACCTGGGCCAAGACAAGCCGGAAAACCAGCCAGTCGATCACTTGCGCAACACAACACCATGGCTCGCCGTGGTCTCTTTCACAGAGGACGAGCTGAGGCTTCCTCCCGGTGACGCTTCTGGGACAGACAATATCTTCAACAATATCACAGGCCTTCAGGATGGCGCGCAGCAGACCTCGACACTTACAGTCAAAGGCCTTCATGTTTCCGATGTCACCAAGATCCGAAATACCATGACGCCAATCACATATGACAAAGACATGGATGGGGACAGCACATGCACTGATGTCATCATGTTGAAAAAGGATCTGTTTCAGGCTCTTTTCTCTCAATATGACAAGTTCGGTCATTGCGTGTCAGCCGGGCCTTATGTCTACCACCACAGATACCTAGCTCATGAGCGTACTATCAACACTCAGGACATGGCCGTTGCCGGTGCAGCTCGGGAGTATGAAGAGGGTACCTTTGGCGTGGTCGTCTCCCACCGATCCGGCCCAACCAGCATCACGGTTCCAACCGCTGTCCACGTCCATCTCATTTCAATCGAAGGGATCGAACAGATGAAACCGTGGCCCATACCCAGGGATGTTCAATATGTGGCCTTGGCGTCTCTTCATAGTTGGACGTTCACGTGTTTGCCACCCACCAATCACGGGGCAAATCCCGTTATATCTGTTGGCTTGTTTAACCCTAGGCCGTCAGACGAGGCCGAGGAAAAGATGAAAAAGAACTTACCAAACGGGCCACGCCTGCTAAGCAGATTAAAAGAGGGATTCACACTCCAACGCTACCGCACGCAGACGGGCGAGGTGACGGCCAGTCTTGCACGCGGACCTTTAGTACCCTACCACGTGAAGCTTCCCGATGGGCACAGAATCATCTCCATGACAGGCAATGACCTGAACTTCTTTGATCAGGAGCTAGGAATGATGAACATCACCTACTCAGCCGCGTGGCAGCTGGGGCGGTCCATGGCCGTGGCAGATGCAGCCTTCACAACAGCCTTGTGCCGTGTTCGTGATGAGATCCTCGCGCCTGGAAAGAAAAGGTTTCTTGAAACATCCATGAAGACTGCAGCAGGCTACAAGTCAAGGACTGATATGCTCAAGTCGCTGGGGGGATTGCTCGACCAACTTCAAACTCTTGATGAGCCTAGTACATCACGGCCTCAGAAAGAGCATAATACGCTCAACTCGCCGGATTTGAACGTCGTTCGGCGCTGGGTGCTCGACAGAAAACTGCTGGTCGGAATACCGTCGCATTTCCTCATAAATGACATCAGCCATCTGCCCCTAGAAAGCATTCGTTTCTTCCGGCTCGACGACACCTGGCTCGGTAGTCTTGTAGACGGAGCACTCAGTTTAGGAAACCACGTTGACCAGCACGAAGATAAGGCCCGGAAGATTATCAGGGACTCCATCGATGACTATCTCAAGACATCCCTTCCAGGCACCGATACCCACCTGTCGATGCCCCATTGCGGATGCTTTGTACGCTCAAGCATTGTCAAGAAGTCTTTAGATCTGACTATCAGCGTAGAAGCTGCTGGTACCGCCATCCCTGCAAGTCTAATTCACCAGAGCATTCTCTACGAGGGGATCATGCTGTGTCTTTTTTCTACCGCACCGAACAAGTCGACATTCACCGGACTCAAATTCACTCAGCCACCAAGTCAACAGGCTTTCATCGCCGGTCACGAGCTGACAGATACAAGCCTGACAATGAAATACCGGCGGGCATATACGGACAGCGACAGAGTCGGCGTTGATAAGGACCGTCACAAACCAGTCGACATGCCTCAGTGGGATCGTACAAGTCCGCATAAGGAGCGCGGGACTGGTTTTTTCTGGGAGGTTCTGAACCCCTTGGCTCCCGAAAACCCCAATCCCATCGATTTGCGAGTTGTCCACGTAGAGAATCTCGCCGATGACTACCTTCAACGACTGAAAGACAGCATGCCCACAGGATATTTCAATGATAATGTAGCTAGCTCCGCGCTCTTGGGCTACCAACTGAGTGAACCTCCGTACACCGTGGGTATCAACCTCGGAGAAGACGGCACAAATCGGCCCAGTGTCGGGCGCGAGGATGGACACTACTAAGTAATGCCATAGGCTAGGCCTGTAATGAATGACCTGAGACTCGGAAGCTCGAGAATCGCGTTAGAGGGCGAGTGAAGTACCTAAATATAGCTCGTTAGTTAGATACCTTAGCACGCTGTCAAGGAGGCTTAGGAAGTCTCATTTACGATTGCATGTATTTTGAGCATCTGGGTAGGAATGGCTCTCTCGTGATGAACCCATACGATGGACACAGATCTTAGATTACCTCATCCTTAGGTCATTCTTCTATAGCAATCCATGAGGCTTCATAGATCTAGAGAACAGAACGTAAGAGCCGGATGATCCATAACGCCAGTCAAGAATACTAACCTATCGATCTGCTCCAGCGAGCCTACAAGTGGCGTTTCGTTAGCCTGAGCCAGCAAGTATAAAATCCGGGCCCCGCCCACTTATCCGAGCCCTCATCCCTGCTCCGCTCTCTCATCCTCTCCCGAGTCCGGCCAAATCCGGTTTTCCGACTCCTGTCTTCCGGGGATTCCGAATCACCACAATGTCGCCTCCAAGCGATGCCCATCATGAGACAGCCGAAGACTCGACCCCTTTGTCCGAGATCTCGTCGTTGAGCACAGTTGCGACGAGCACTCGAACGAAACGGACTCTTGCGACGTCGCCAGAGACGCCTCGAGAGTCCGGAAACCGCCGGAAGGCGTCCAAGGTCAGCCGGGCCTGCGACCACTGCAAGCTTAAGAAGCTGAAATGCACCGGCACAATACCATGCAATGGGTGCTCAAAGAGGAAGATTGAGTGTCAATATGATTCTCAATATCGGAGAGGCAGGCCGCCGACTCCTCCGGCCGTGCCACAGCCTGGAGATATCTCAATGAGTTCCGGCGAACAAGAAAACAGGTAAATCTACTCGTCAAAGCTAGGCTATCAACTGCTAATCAAATATCAGACACAAGCTATTTCCACCCGGCCAAGACTACGAAGCTCTAACCTCACGTGCCACCTCCAGGGGTCCTCCAGGGCTCGAGACGGCCGAAATTGAAGGCCAGTTCTTCGACCCTACTTCGAACCTAACGTTCATACATCGAGCCTGGAGAAGATTGGCCCAACAATCACAAGGAACCGAGCCAGGAGTTTTGACTGGTTCCGAGAGCTTACAGCCTCTCATGTCAGCAGGAGATAAGCCATTTGCTACCAGGAACGAACGAGGCCTGATGTTTGTGAACCCGGCGACAGCGTTTGAACTCTTCAACTTTTACTTCGACAATTGCGTTGTGACATACCGAGTTTTGAACCAGCAGTACTGTCACTCTTGGCTCGAGGTAGTTCTTGGGAATGTTCAGAACGGTCAACCTCTAGACACAGGCCTTGGACATGCCAAGGCTGCCATTGTTGTCAATATCCTGGCTATTGCGAGCCTTCGTCAGCACAAGATATCTGAACCTCCCTCCAGTGATAGTACAGACCCGTTTCTCCTTCAGCAAAGCGAGCAATACTTTTTGTCTGCATCAGATCTCACCGCCAGAGAAACTGGATTACCTCGACTGGAGTCAGCCCAGGCGCGTGTCCTACAAGTTCTCTACCTACTACAAACCTCGCGCATGAACCAAGCGTGGTATGTCTTTGGCAACACGGTACCTATCGTTTCAGCACTAGGCTTGCACCGAAAGTCCACAGGATATCGGAATGGGGGTCGGCAAAACGCGGACTACATACTATCAGAGTGCCGGAAAAGGACATTTTGGGTCGTCTACACCATCGACAAGTATCTGGCAGTAGTGTTTGGCCGGCCGAGGTTCTATCATGACAATGACATTGATCAAGAATACCCCGATAGGATCAATGACGAAGACATGACACCTCAAGGTCCCTCTCCCGGGGAGCCGGCGATGGACTGTCATGTCGACTCTCTCATTTTCCATGCGAGGTAAGCAATCTGCATCAGATACACCAATTGCCATTCTAACATAATGGCAGGATCGCAACCATCATCGAAAATGTTTCCCGCGAGGTCTACTCCCTCAAAAAGATGCGCAGCCAGGAACGACTTGCGGCCGCACAAAACTTCACGCAGCAGCTTCACGACTGGCGCACTGCTCTACCTCCTCATCTGGGCACTGTTCGGCCTTCAAGTCTCATTCCAATTTTTGGTCGACAATCAGCTGCTCTCAAACTGGCTTACTGCCATGCCATTATGCACACCACGAGGCCCTTCCTCCTGGATCATTCCGATGGCTCCAGTCCGGCGTTGCAAGCTTGCGTGACGGAATGTATCAGCGCTGCAAAGTTGGCCCTTGAACTTGTCGATCGGATGTTCTCGGAACGAACTGTCTTGTTCCACGCTCTATGGTGGATGCCCTATGTAACATTTTGCGCTTTGGCTGTTGTGTATGTCTGGGAGATTCAGCAAAAGGCCAGCGATACCATAGGAAGCGACAACGCCACGCTGTTTTCCCTAGCCGAACGATGTCAGAGTCACCTGTCCCAGGCGATCTCAGCTGACTCGGCTAGTCGAAGGTACAGTATAATAATCGAGGAACTACGACTGGAGGCAAGGCATAGCCCGCATTCGATGCGATCACAACAAATGGTCCAGGGCCAGCAGGAGTCTATCATTACTGGCGATCAAGCATCAAGTACCATGTTGGAAGACTTAGAATCAATGTTCGAGGATCATGGCGAAACGGGTACAAGTTTCCAGTCCATGCTGAATCCTCTGAGCCAGTGGCAGCCAACCGACTGGCTGGATCTAGATTCTTCGGTAAGAACAGCCCGTTGCCTTTTATGACAGACACTAACACCTCTCGAGGCTTTCAGCTTCTTCTCCCAGCTTGAAGACTCCATGATCTACTAAAAGCTTGGCAACATCTTGTCTTATCTCACCACATGTTTTTATAGCTTATTCTTTGTTGAACCAAGCATCAGCAAGAATATCACTTGCTGTGGCCCGAAGAGACGACTCAAACTTCAACATCCGTTCGATCAAGCTGGCCATGCTTTCAATATCCTCTCTCGTGAACTCGGTGTGTTTATTGTCGTCGAAGTAGACTTCTTCCAACCACTCCTGGAGTGTGTAGCTGTTGTCTTCCTCAGACAGACCTTTTTGCATTGTGTCCCACTTGGTCTGCCATCGGGATGGTAGCCCGTCGGTAGCGAACCCCATCATTTGTTGAACAAGGATTGGTGGAGTGAGCATGAAGACATCAAAGGGGGGTTGGCCCGTGAGGAGTTCAAAAATCTAGATAAATCAATTAGCTTCGTCGTAGGAAGATGCACTCGAGTGCTTTACCAAACATCCAGCGCTCCAAAGGTCCACTCGGTGATCCAGTGAGTCTCCGAAGACGACTTCTGGTGCGCGTACAGATAGCGGAGTGTGCAATGTATTTGGAGGCTTGTTGTCAAAAAAGGCCTCCCCAAAGTCAATAATCTTGACTGATGGAGACGACAGGAGCAGGTCTCTTTTCCGGAACGGAGCGGGCCGAACGATATGCGATGGAACATTGTCCCCTGGAGAGTTGCCACCTAGTCTGCTCACAGGGCCAGATTCAGGCTTTCCAAGTCTGTCCAGAAAGCTAAATTCGTCCAACGACTCAAGACCGGGGATTACAATAGCCAAGTTTCGTGTGTGAAGATCTGAGAGTACAGTCAGCAACACCACAAATAATCCGTCCTTGAAGGATCAACTTACCTCCATGGCCAATATTTTGGGACGCCAGGATATCGAGCCCTTGCAAAGTTTGTTTAGCAAAGCATTTTGCAAGCCCAGCCGGAAGTCTATCATCCTTGTAGTACGATGCAACAGCATCTGCCACGTTCGGGCCTACAAGTTCCAGCACCAGACAATCGTGGGTTCCGTTTGGGCCGACCACAGTGAAATTGTCCAACATGTGGTTCAGATGAGACCACCCAGGATGGCATTTTTGTAGGGAGGATATTGTCTGCAAGATGTCAAGCTCGTTTTTGCCAGCCCTGTCAGCGACTGAAATCTTGATAGCGACGTATCGGTCTTGCCTGTATGAGAGTTAGCATTATATCCCGCATGCCTAGGAAGGCATACTCTTGATCTTTTGCGGCCCACGTGGTGGAATAGCTACCCCAGCCTAACTTGTGAAGGATCTTGTATCGGCCATCCTTCATCACATCGCCCAATTCGAGGGGATGGTAGCCTCCTGGTTGATAGCGGTGCAGTGGCTCGGCATCAATACCACAGTTGTGTGTCTGCGTTTTCGTCCGAAGGTAACGAGAACCAATTACATTAGGCCTCCAAATACGATGAAGAAAAAGCGATGGGGTCTTGCGTGCGGTGGCAAAGGTTCTTAGAGACATCATGCTGCTGAGTCCGACGCGGCTTTTGATGAAGACTCCCTGTAGCTTTGAGCCAATCCTGACTCAGCCATCGGAAACCTAATCTGTCATATTATCACGTGCTGCTTTTGAGAGGAGAGGCACCCTTTATGTGACAGCCACAATGTGTCAATGCTTGTATCAGTTTCGTCTCTTCCTCCAGGTACCCTCGGACGCAAGAGAGCAAGTAATACCTCCACCAGACAACACTTTAAATAAGCAAAATGGTATTTTTAATAACACCATACCATGTAAAGCAGTAAGCGTAATAAGGCAGCCTCTTTAACTGCATGTCCTGTTTCGCTAGCGGAAGAATTCAGCATCAGGTGTAGGAGCTACATTCTATCACCCTGACCTAAACAACCGGGCAAATCTTTAGACGAATAAATTGAGAAAGTGGTCATAGAATAGAGAAAGGCTTTCTCTAATGTTAGATCATGGTTGGACTAAATATTTCCTAGATCTTACCTAGCAGCTGACGGCCCGGAGGAGCGCGCCACCTTGCAGAAGTCCCAGATCTGACCTGATGTGAAATGGTTGTGAGATGATATTTTAGTGGGCATCACAGGACCCCTCAGGTATTCAGAGTCTGTGCACTAAAATACCATGATTGATCCCGCCAGTAGAAGAATTCCGTGCTGCTTGATGGAACTGATATCTGCCGCCCTGACCTTTGTAAACTTAAGCAGATATAAGGTAAATAGGTAAAGGGTGTGATCATAAAATAATCGGAGGCTTATCGTGCCATATGACTCGGGTGTGGTGAGTCTCTTCCTAATTCTTGCCTGCTTCTCTTGATGATAGGCTTCATAGGTTCAACAACAACGTAGATAGACTGTCACTCAATGGAACAGGTATTGAAGTTTTATAATAGTGGTATCTAATAAGCCGTGCAGTCATCATCTACCCATTTTGTGAATTATTGTGGCACTGGTTGGGATTCTTATGTAGCTACAGGCAAGATTAAAAGAGATCCCTCAATGTCCACCATTTATTAAGGCTTGGGCGAGAACCAAACCTCCAGATCAACAGCCCACTCGACGACACCACCAAAGTTGAGACCCTTGGCCCAAGCCGTACGCTTTGTCTTGGTAGCCTCCGACATGTAGGCAACCCAGTCAGTCATACCCTTGCCCTTGGTTCCAAACGTGAGTATGTCGGAATCAGTGGCAGAGTCGTACCAGCTCTTCGCAGTGACACCAGCCTTCTTATTCTTAGCATCGTAGATAATCTGTCGAATCTCGGCGTTGGCAAGGTAGCCAGCAGAGTTAGTGCAGACGCCAGGCTCGGCCTCGGAAACGCTGAAGCTGCCGGTGAACTTGCACGCGGGGCCCGTGCAGCTAGGGTTTGCCATCTTAAAGCTTCGGCCATAGCTGGAGATGCCCACAATGACCTTTGAGGGAGGAACACCGGCCTTTGTGATCATCGCGAGAGAATCGAGGGTCTCCGTCTTGTTGACATGAGAACGGAGGCAGTTGCCGCCGGGGCAGCCACTGATGTATTGATTGCCGTAATTCCATTGACCTGCCGATTGTTAATTACCTAGACCAAAGAACACTATTTCCAAAACACAAACCTGAGAGATCATATGTCATAAATACCATGTAATCGACAAGAGGAGCGATCTTGGCGACCGGGAAAGGCTTGAGGTACCAATAGGCTGCAGGCAGAGCAACCGACATGGATTTGCCACTAGTACCAATCTTCTTTCTCATTAGAGTCAGGAAAGCAAGGTAGTTAGCGGTGTCAGTGGCCGAATCACCAGAGGCTGCGGAGCCGGGGTACTCCCAGTCAAAGTCAACACCGTCAAGGTTGTGGTTCTTGAGGACGGTCATGACATTGGTGGCAAACCTCTCACGATTGGCAGGCTTAATAGCATCTCTGTAAATCTGGAAGGTCGAGGCGTCGGTCGAGTCGGCCCATCCACCGAATGAGATGATCTTCTTCCAGGAACCCTTGACCTCCTTGAACTTGAGGAACTGCGCCCGCACATCAGGCTGCAGATTAACGGCAAAAGCGCTGGTCAGACCAGCAAAGGCAAAGTGAATGTGTGTGTAGGAAGTCTTGAGGGCAGTCAGGTTGCCAACATCCATGTTCAGACAGGGTCGGCCGAGGTTGTAGCCCTGGAAGTAACCGATGTTGAAGAACTTGGCAGGGGGCTTAGAGTTTCCAACAATCTTGGTACCACAGTTGGAAATGCAGCCAGGCGTGTTAGCCTTGGAGCTACCGGGGGCACCGCCCTTGGCGGTCGTGTTGGTGCAAAACTCAGCAGTGATGCCACAGAAACCATAGCCAGAACAGCAGGCGTTGAGAGGGCAGGGGTTCATGCCAGCCAGGTCCCAACCTGTCTTGGTGCTCGCTGGCTTCTTGGATCCTGGCTTCTGGGGACCGCAGACGGCGCCAGAGATGGGCCTGGGCATGGGGGGCTTACCCTTGCTGAGGCAGATCATCTGGCCAAGCTGGAGGCGGTCACAGCCATTCCATTCCCAAGTGTTCTTGTTGACGTCCTTGATGCGCTGCTGGGTGATGCCAAAGTTCTGAGCAAGCGAGTAGCAAGAGTCACCACTCTTGATCCTGTAGATGTAGCAAGTTCCGTCCTTGGTAGGCTGGGGAGTCTTGTCGGGGAGGGTGCCGGCGCTGCAGCAGACCCATTGCTTGGGAGCGAGGGTAGAGCAAAAGTTCTTGGCGGGGTTGTACTTGTTGAAGTTGGCAGTGGTGACACCGCACTTCTTGGCCAGGGAAGCACAGCTGTCGCCAGAGACAACTTGTCTAGCCTTGCAGTCAGCTCGGCGGGCGAGGGTGTTGTCGGCAGCAAAGAGACGGGAGCGCAACTCGATGCTTCGGGCCTGGACTTTGCCAGCAGAGAGAACGCCGAGGTCGATGCTCTCCTTGGTGGCTGAAGGGATGTCGATGCACTTGCCGTTGGACCAGGCCTTGACGGCGGCTTGGGCATCCTCAAGGCCGGAGACGGTGTCAACGGCGAAGAGGCCAACGGTCTCGGCTCGCTTGTCGTTGGCGTCACAGACCTGGAAAGCCTGGGTGCCCTTCTGGAGACGGTCGCCTATTGATCTTGTTAGTACACTTCATAGGGAAACTTTGCGTTGGCCGTGGTGTAACTCTATGGCTGAGTATACGTACTACATCAAGTTAGCTATGTTTGCATCAACATGTTTATAGATCACTGACCTTGATTTACGGATAAGGCCTGAAGCGCTGGACTTTTGGACCTCAGCGCCAACATACAATCCAACAAGCGACGAGCCCGTCTTGGCAAAGATGATGGTGGTTCCGCAAGTTGCGCTGTCGTCAACGTACTGCGCAAGCAGCTCGGCAGCGGTAGCGACATTGCTACCAGACTTCAGGGTTCCGGTCTGGCCAAAGGAGGAAGAGGTCTTGACGGTAGCCTTCTCGGCGCCACAGTTGTTGGCAACAGATACGGAGCTCTCGGCGGCGCGGGCCTCTACACGGCTGACTTGGTCCCGGCGAGTCTGGGTAGATGTGCCAGAAGCAAGACAGGTGTAGAGAGTCGCAAACTCGCTGAAGGGGTTCTCGACGTTAAGGGCAAACAGCACGGGCTGGTCGCAGCGAGAGAGCTCCTCCTGGCTGTGAATCTGGGTCCAGTTGGCCGGGTCGGAGCCGGCAACGCTGCACGGCTGAGGGCAGCCATCGGTAAGCGGGCCGGCAATGGGGTCCTCGGTCTTGATCTCTTGGATCGGGGGCACGGGGTTCACATCGCCGGGGTTTGCGGAAGCATCGTCGTCGGCGGCGAGGGCGAGGACGGAGAAGAGAGAAAGGAATGTATAAAAAAGAAACATAAAGAGTGACGAGGAATGGATTCTAGAACCCATATTGGGCGTAACAGCCTCTTGCAGCGATAAAGAGCGACTGGTGGGCAAAAAGAGGGAGTGTGAGAGAGAGACGGGGTGAGAGAGGCCCAACAACGACTAGCCGCCCGTCTTTCTTTTGAATGGCGTCGAGTGGCTTCGACGTGTTCGGCCCATGATGGAAGAGGCGTAGCCTGGCATGTGTAGGTTGTCTTGGATTTGGCGGCGGAAACGAGGGCCGACATGCGTGAGCCCGCTTATGGCCGCATCCGTGGATCCTCAAGTCCCAAAATCCCCTGGCTAGCGCAGGGTCTGCCTGTAGGGCTGCTCAACCCTGCGTTTCCCCAATCTCGGGCTCTTATTCTGCCCAATCCAAGCGTCGCGGTGAGTGTGAAGACGGACCCGAGGAGAGTCTGTCGGTCCGGACTCTGGCGAATGTGACTCTGCCTTCTTTCCACCTCGAATCAACCGGCCTGTCAGAGTCTAGCAGTCGGCCGCTGGGGGCTCCCTGCCCTGCCCGGTGATTTCCTCATTGGCTCAAGTGTCGCCAAGCGGATGGTCTAGAACTCGAATCGGTTTGGTGTTGGATGGTAAGATTCCAGGGCGTCTCAGATGGGTGTTAGCAATCTCACAGGGTTACTGTGTGGATACTAACAGCAGTGTCGTTCATTTTGCTACAAGCGGTTAGCCCAGGAACAGGGTCTTTTGTGGCGCAGCGAGACAGGAACAGCACATGGGATCGCTTAGCGAGCTTGAACCCCCTGGACTAGATCGGAAGTAGAAGCGGCCGACATGTTGGTTAGCATTTGAGATCTCGCTGTCAGGCGACTGCGTTTAAAAGAGCGCATCGGGCGAGGTTGGCGATGGGTCAGAGGCGAGGGCTTGTCAGCACGTCGCGAACAACGCCCGCGTCAGGGGATGCAATGGACAACTTGAATACCGTGAACTTGTTAACTGGAGCCTGACTAGGTGTCAGTCTTCCACCGTGCATGGCTCTGTTCCATCTTGTCCCATGGCATTGGTAACCACTACTCAGGAACAAGAACCCTACCCAACGCGATAATCAGACCGACGGTCCGTCTCTGTTGAAACTTTTCTGAGTCACTGGGTCTAGGCGCTGTCCCAAATTGCTAGGCTCTTTCTGGCAGCTCGATTAATTTGGTCCCATTTCAGTTGGCTTGGCAAACGGTTTGATCGGACATAAGGCTTTGGCGTCGGACCCGCCGCAATGTCTTGTTCGCAGCCGTCCACCGAGCGCTTACGGAGATTACCCTACAGCACAGCATTTTTGGATAACTGGCAACAGTTTAATAGGAGACATTGATGGAATAACATTCTGACAGGAATACAAGGTTCTGACAACCTCAAGAATGCAGATTGAGATGCACAGCACCGTTGCTAGGGCTGAAGCAGATCGTTACTAACTTTCGGATGATCCAGCCGATCAGTGGAGATGATGGTGCTGCCGATCCCAAACTATGATGTCACAAGATGAGGATAAACATGGATGCAGGATGAGTGACATGCTAGTTAAACACAGTACCTATGTGCCATATGAGCTACCGAAGAAAATGGCATTTTGTTCACTTTCCAGATCAAGGCAGTCGTATCAACAGATTCAGCCCAGCAGTGAGACAAACTTCACTCGGGGTTAAGGTGGAACCCGTTAAGAACGAGCCTGGTCCACGAAACAAAACTCTAGTCCATCAAAAGCTCCCACGCTAATGAGCCCGGTGCTCGGCTCGTTAGGTAAAGAAAGTTCTTAGAGTTTGTGCACAAGCACAGCGTGAAGAAACAACAACAGCGAGAGGGATGTAGGTAATTCACAGTATTTACACTAAGGACTATTTCTCTAATCACTCCATCTGCCCTGGAGTCGAGAAATAATCCTCCATCGGAAAGTCAAACTGGGAAGCCAGAGCAACATCCCACGTCATATAGTCGCTGATTTCCTCTGCCAGGCGGAAATACTGTTCCTGGTCCAGAGACAGAACTTCTGTCGCGTCTGCATTTGGCACCATCATGGGAAGCACGTCACCTGCGACAGCCTCGCTTTGAGATTGGCCTGCAAGAGCAAGCATGTGAAGACCCGACTCATCAAACTGGGAAGCCTGGAGTTCCACAGCCGGGGCCTGTGCAGGTCCCGATCGGTCGGGCCGAGGACTAGGCGGAGCTGATGAGAAACTCCACGGCGTGCGGGTACCTGCTTTCTTTTCTTCATCTGTAATCTCTCGGCGAGCGAGTCGGAACGTTGCGATTTGGTTGAGAAATGCCGTCTCGACGGGGCCGACTACTTCCAAGTTGTTTTCTGCCGATTGCGAAGGGGCGAGGAGGACGGTGTTCTGAAAAGGCTGCCAGTAATTGGCAATGTCCGAGAACCCGAATCTCTGCAGAAATGGGACCAACGCAGAGAGCTGTATTAATTAGTCGACTGTCAATGCACACTACAGGACCCACTGACATAAACATTCGGCATGTCCGGATAAGGATGAGTTACTGAGAGAACCCTGAGGTTGGTGTTGATATTCGTGACACCCTCACGGTACAGTCTGGAGGCACTGCTTGCCATGGTAGTGAGATAAATGACCTGGATCTTGGTCGATTCAAAGGCGGCTGTAGAAGTGAAGTGGTCATCCAAAGCTTCAGTGCCGCACTCTAGAGCAGTTGCCAGCA
Organism: Fusarium sp. JS1030; assembly: GCA_000966855.1. NCBI lineage: Eukaryota > Fungi > Ascomycota > Sordariomycetes > Hypocreales > Nectriaceae > Fusarium > Fusarium sp. JS1030. The sequence continues at coordinate 2,224,204 of JWIW01000100.1, forward strand.
GCCTTGATACACAGCAGGCATGGTGCCACGCTTCATAACGATATTTGGTAGTAAACTCTTCAGGGACCTGAAAGAATGCTGCCGCAAGGGGAAAATTATAACCAGGTAGCGTGACTCTTGTGAGGTCAAATACACAGGCGTGGTATGTGAGGTGAAGGAAGAAGTAGGTCCCAAGGGTGTGCTGCTCCTGGTGAATGTAGATGTTGATATCGTTGAAAACCAGAAAGTCGGGTAACTGCTGGTACCAATCTGCGACTAGGCCCAAGAGCCGCTGAAATGTTGAGGTTTCGTCACATGGAGGGACGACTGAATTGTCTCGGATGTCGTAATTGCGTATGTGGCTGAACATTGGCTCCGGTGAGTTAAGATGAATGGGAAGTACAGGGCTTGCACTAGACTCACCGAAGGATTTGGGTTCGCATGTAGACAATTCTACAAATATTCCCCCCTAGGCTAGTAGGATTAAATGTGAATGGCCATTTGTCAATCTCAGCATATACAGGCGCTGATTTGGTCTGGTAGAGAAAGTCCTTCTCAGAACAAGCGAGCGGTATGGGTGGGACATTGGCAACCCAGCTTAGATTCCCGTCGACGCCGGCTCCAACAAAGGAGTCGAGGATGTAGCACGACCACATCAGTCGCTTTAATGACTCTCTTGTCGTCAATTCTTTGGGCGAAAGAGAGCGAGATTCCTGCTGGGGATCTTCGGCGTCGAGACGTAAGAGGCGGCTCATGCGAGTACAGCTGCCAACGAGCATGTACACAAACGCGTTGTCGCCGATTCTGAGGCCATATTCAGAGTATAGCACCATGGCCTGGTAAATTATTAGTCATGCGTGAGCTAGCATATCATAATATCTAACGCACCATCAAGTTCTTTGTCGAAGGAGTGCACGTGAGACACTGGACTAGCTTTCTGGCCCGGCGTCCCCATTGCCTGCCTGGCACATCCGACATGGAGAGGTTTCCGTGAGATATCTTTGGTGCTGGCCTGATCGGGGATGTTAGTCAATGGAGATGGGGTAGTATTGAGAACTTGCATGTATCGTGCCCCTAATGCACAGACTAGATACACCACTGCCTCGCCATATTCTGCTGCGGTCGCGTCCTGGTCAATGGCCTTCATGAACGAAGGCTTGTGAATGAAGCCAAGATTTCGGAGGTCATGAACGTGGTTAAAGTAAGACTCGGCCAGTGTTTTCAAGTGAGGTTTATCAGGAGGAGTCGATTGGTAGAGCCTGCGGCTTGTTAGCTGACCCTGGAAGTCTGGGGCTCACATACCAGTCGTTGGCTGACTCGTGCGTTGACAGGCTCTCTGGTGACACCGTCGTATCCAATGTGTCTTGCTCTAGTCTTTGCCTAGAACCTAAATATGTGCAAGTCAAGCCCTTCATCTGGCATCTTCGACATTCAGGCTTGGTCTGTGAGCATTTTGCTTTTGCACCGCGGCATTCTTGACAGGACCCGGCTTTACGACGCTCCAAGCCAGCACGTCTATAAATATTGTCTATCTCCTCCGATGTCTTTTCAGTGCCTTGTGACTCTTAGCCAGGACACTGGACGCCCACTCGGCGACATCTTGCGCACCCGGATGGGGCTTTGTCACACTTGACCTATACCAGTCAGTGATACCTTGAAATGGAATCGTATGCAGACATTAGGCACCTTTCGAGAACGGCATATCATGCATGCTGCAGATGTCAACGTGTGGAGCCTCCCTTAGCTCTAGCGGAACTCACCTAGCTGCGGGCGTTGAGACTGAGAGAAAAGATCCATCTTGCCCGTCATCCTTGAGTTAGGAACGGTGCTTGGATCTGACGAATTTTATTCAGCTTGTTTGGATGAGAGAATTGACATCATGTCGAAATTGAGGTTCCGTTCGAGTTGGAAGATGTCAAGTTCAACCCGAAGGCCGATGGAAAAGATGAGATCCCCCGCCTATTAGCTTCACTGGCGCGATGCCACGTGACCCCAAAGGAACAGATTGAACAAATGATCCTGACAAACGCGGCGGTTGGGTCATGAATTCGATTTTATGCATTCCAGACTTTGTTCCCAGGTGACGGGCACGACCAGGTCCGCGAAACTTACACCTTTCAGTATGAACGTTGGAAGCCTGACTACAGCAGTGACTCAGATCAAACGCTTCTGGATGAAGCGGCCGCGGAACTTCTTGCACCAAGTACTTTTTGGAGGTTTCTTATTTATGTCTGTCTACACGGGTACAACATGCTTCAGGTGTGCAGGCACTCTATCCGGCTTACCCATGAACTTGATCCATCCATATGGATCGTCAAACTCATCCTTGATTGGAACGCTCCTCCCAAGGATGGCCTCCGGATACTCTCCAGCCACACCGATCACACCCACATCCTTCTTGTACTCTTCCCATAGCTTCATCATGTCCTCAAATCTCTTTGGCTCTGCTTCCCTCAGATCTTTGGTCTCGCCTGGGTCCTCCTTGACGTTGAAGAGCTCCCACTTCTGGGGTCCTCGGGGAGCAGGGACGAATACTAGTTTGTAGTGACCCTTCCGCAGAGCTCCTGATCCGCTTATCTCGAAGCCGGTCACGTACTCTTCGCCATGGATGAGAAAGTCATCGTCTATAGCGCTGGGAGCTTTTGATGCGAGAGCCGAGAGAAAAGGCTGCCAGCTCTTGCCTCGAACTGGTGCAATCTCTGTACCTTTGTAGCTTGTACCTGGGTGTTTTAGTCCCGCAAGCTCTAGGAATGTGGGTACAATATCCATGACTGTGCAGTAGGCATTTGTGACGGCTGAAGCAGTGTCTACTCGGTTAGGAGGAGGCCGAATTACCAGAGGCACTCTACAGCCTCCTTCAGTGGAATACTGCTTAAACAACCGCGATGGGGCGGTGGCAGCCTGTGCCCATTGTGAACCGTACCACACAAAAGAATCGCCCCGACCGATGTTATCGAGTTCGTTGTTGTAGTACTTGGCGATATGAGCAACGACCTCGTCTCCAAGAATAGGAAGGGCCTCGTAAGAAGCACCTTCGGCCCCGTTATCCGACATGAAGAGAACAAAGGTATTGTCATACTCTCCAGTAGACTTGAGATAGTCCAAGACTCTGCCAATGTTCCAGTCCATTCGATCGACCATTCCGGCATAGACTTCCATCGCACGGGCCGATTTTTCTTGGACATCCTGGGGCATGTCTTCCCACTGACCAGGTTCTCCGGGGCATTGAACTACGGGGTGAGGTTGGACGTCGTTATCTACGAGACCCATGTCTTTGAGGCGCTGGAGGCGCTTGAGTCGCAAGGCTTGTGGTCCGTCCGAGTATTGGCCTGTCTACAGTTAGCTGTGATTCTGCCCTGAGCTCTTCTAGACCTTCACCCTTGTACTTATCAGCGACCTCTTTTGGGGCCTGTAGAGGCCAATGGGGCGCTGAGAATGGTAGATACGCAAAGAATGGTTTCTTCTTCTCGTCTTCAGCTCGCGACGATAGGTACTCGATGATTTTACTACCATAGGCATCCGAGGAGTAAAAATCGCCGGGAAGTTTCTCGACAAAATTGTCATCCTCGACGTGGAGAGCTCTCGTTGCCGTCTCGAAGAACTTGTGCGGTTCGTTTTCAGGATCGTCGTACTGAGGTTCGTAGCCTTGGTCCAGAGGTTTAGCTGCTATCAATCATGCGGTGAGAGGGAAGAGTGCATACCGTAGTGGTTTGCGCAGCCTGGAAGCAGAGCAAAGGAGCGGGCAAAGCCGCGAGCAATTGGATGATGCTGCGGTTTCAATCCAAGATGCCACTTTCTGGCCATCATCGTGTGGTAGCCTCCATCTTTTAGTAGCTCGGGAAGAGCAACTACGCGCTCGTTCAAGTAGCCCTCATGACCCGGCTGTCCCTGGTGAGCGACAGAGCTGCGTGTGAATTCAGCAAGCTCTCCCAAACCCGCAATGTGATGGTCTGTGCCGGTCATCAACATCGACCTCGTAGGCGAGCAAGCAGCGGCTACATGGTAGTTTGTGAAACGGATGCCGTTGGACTCTGCTGCGAGGGCGTCGATGTTGGGCGTCTGAATCTCGGATCCAAAGCACCCACAGTCACTGAAGCCGAGGTCGTCGGCGACAATGACGAGAAAGTTGGGACGTGTGCTCGCCATCTTGACTCGGGATTGTGTCATGCTAGCTTGGAGAGCACGGGCGTCTCTGACAAGATGGCCCGACTCTTTGTATTCATCATGTTTGGCTGTGGGTTCTTAGCAGTGTTACGTCGGAAGGAGAACCAAGGGCCTGATAACTGATATGGGCCAATTGTAGAGACTATTTGGAGGCATGAGACATGGTGTCATGGTGTTTGTGGAGAATCGGAACTCGGCCTTCGGAAGAGCGCACCTGATAAGCGGCAGAGCGGGCTCAAGACGCCGGAGGAGCGCACATTAGTGCCGGAAGAACGCACTTTGGCTCCGGAAAAGCGCACTCTAGCACTGAAGCAGCGGGATCATGTTGGAAGATTTGACAGAACCCATGTATCTTGTCTGATCTGTTCACTTCCATTCCGCGCAAAATATCGCCCAGCAGTCCCAGTTACGCCTCCATCTCTGGAGCAGTGACCTCAGGGCGCTAACAAGCGACTCCCTTGGCAGCTCCACGGCCTCCACGATGATGCCATGTTACCCCAGACCGACGAGCTCAATCCCCCGTCCCTAGACCCCGGATTTGAAGTCCAGGGCCGGACAAGGTAGATTCACGAGCCATCGTGAATATTTAAGGAACTGCATCAGCTTAGAACTCGACCTGCTGGATGCAAGTTGGCCGTACTTTCCATAACTCCACGGCCATACAGTGCTTCACAGTGCACATGACAGATTTTTGGCTTTCCTAAAACGGCGCTTCCGAGATCCACTTGTCCGTCCCAAAGCAGCATATCCGCACCATGACTCCAAGCCCGGCAGTGGAAGGACCAAGTCTCTCTCTGAGAGAACGGTTTCTCTACTTTACTCCCATGATCGCCTTTATCACCATGTCAGTATTCATAAAGTTTTAGATACCGCTGAAATGTAAAGCTGATAATTTTCCAGTTACATGGCCCTGTGCGCCTTCAACTTTGGCTTCGATGTTGGGAATTTTGCAGGTGTCCAAGCCATGCAGCGTGAGTACCTAGCTTACGGTTCAACAAACGACAAGAGTCCATCTGACGCTGGCTTTTAGCCTTCGCCAAGAGATTTGGCAGATACAACGAGGACAAGGAACTTTACGCCTTGCCGAGCTACCTCTCGTCCATCATGACCTCGACTCCCTTCTTCGGCAAGCTTGTCGGGGCCATCACCTGTGGCTCGGTCTCTGAACGCTGGGGACGGAAGATGGCCATCTTGATTCTTGCGTGCATTTCACTGGTGGGAGTTACTCTACAGACTGCAGCGTTTTCGGCCGCCCAGTTTACCGTTGGTCGAGTCGTTAATTTTGCCATGACCGGCTTCTGCATCGTTGTCGTCCCCATCTATCAGGCAGAGTGCTCGCCCAAAGAGCTGCGTGGCTTGATGAACTCGACCATCCAGATGGTAATTATCTTTGGGCAGACTGTCGCCTCGCTCGTCAATTTAGGGACAAAAGGCATTCCAAATGATGCATCCTGGCGCATCCCAGTCGGTCTTCAGTTTGTGGTGCCGGTTATTCTCCTGGCCCTCCTGCCCTTTGTCCCAGAGTCGCCCCGCTGGCTTCTGTCCAAGGACAGGCCCGACGACGCGTTCGAGTCACTCCAACGCCTTCGGGGGAAAATGACCGAGAATAATATCAGGCTTGAAATGGCCGAGATTCAGGCAGACCAAGCTAATGCTAGCAAGGGCAACTGGGGTGAAGTCTTCAACCACCACAACCGTCTCAGAACAGTCATTGCCATCATCGCCATGTTTGGACAGCAAATCACTGGTCAAGCATTTGTGAATCAATATTCCGCCATCTTCTATCAGCAAAATGGCTTTGTTAAACAAGCCTTTCTCTTCACCGTTCTGGCTAACGTTGCAGGTGTTATTGGTACTGCTATGACTTGGTTTGTGGTCGATAGCTTTGGACGAAGGTGAGTCGAGAAACTCTGGTGCAGATTATTGAGGCGCTAACAGTATTGCAGACCTATTTTGTTGACCGGGGGCTTCCTGATGGGTGCGTTTCTGTACATTGTCGCCATCGTATCCACAGTTCCCGATCCCACCTATGCTGCTAGACAGATGATGGTAGCGTCTATGTGTCTGTTCAGCGCCATGTATTGTGTGTCTTGGGGTCCACTGTAGGTTCGCAGTCTCTATGGTTGTGACAAAGCTAACTCTCTAGTTCCTATGTCGTCCTTGGAGAAGTCACCTCGGCACGCGTTAAGGAGAAGACCAGCTTGATAGCCTGCAGTATTTCCATCCTCACAACATTCGTCACTTCCTTCACCCTTCCATATCTACTCAACAGCGACTACGCAGGACTGGGCGGCAAAGTTGGGTTCATATACGGATCGATCTGTTTCGCCATGACGGTCGTCGCCTTCTTCTTTGTTCCTGAGATGAAGGACCGTACGCTGGAGGAAGTTGACAAGCTCTTTGAGATGAAGGTGCCGCTTCGAAAGTTTAAGACGACGCATATTGAGGGGCTTGACCCTGATGTGAAGGATGCCGTGCTACACAAGGGTGCCAGAGTACACCATAGCGAAGCGTGAAGGGGGTTTAAGCTAATCCGACACTGGCACAATATCTAATCGTATCCCATAATTAAGTCTCAACCAAAATTCAGTGAAGCTTTCAACGCGACTTTCGTTTGTTACTACAATGATCATAGGCAATCGTGATACGCCGCAGTCTCCTGGGGGTTAAAAAACGCCCGAATACTGCCCCACAACTCCAATTTGACTCCGTCTTAGATCGAGACTTATAACAACCCATCTTAAGAGTCTGTAGAGCCCTATTAAAGATGTACTTTTTAATCATCTTAACTAGGTAAAGGCCATGACTCACTGTATCATAAGGTTATCCCATGAATCCATGTTTCCTAAGCTGGATAGTGCATACAACAGGCAGCCTCCAGCCACAAAGAGGATGAGACATCAACGAGGCTGGCGTACAACGAATGGACTGTCACCCAATTAGGTGAGGTCTTCCATGTTGATGATTTATTAAAGATGCCATGATGTCCTGTACGCTAGTCCATGCCTTTGCTTTCGCCTGGTGAACGTCACCATGATCCGTTGACATTCCTCACTACCTTACTCATAGTTGCACCACAGATAATAATCTACTAATTAAAGATATTGCACTCGCTTATTTGAAGATTGAAATTCACTTCTGGCTTCACGTTGAAGACAAACTCGAGTTTCTCCAGCCTACACTATAACCATACGACGCAATGCAGTCGATTCTCCAGAAAGTTACCGGCCTCGGTCCCCAGGTCATCCAACCAGAGAACCTCAATGGCCGCGTCGCTGTTGTCACAGGCGGTGCTCTTGGCATTGGCTACGAAGTCAGCCCCGCGCTTGCTCGTGCCGGGTGCAAGGTCATCATGGTGAACCGCAAGGAGGAGCAAGGCGCCAGTGCAATTGAGGCGGTCAAGAACGAGAAGCACGACGCCGAGATTGACTGGAAAGAATGTGACATGGGAAACTTGGCCCAGATTCGCGATGTATTTGGAGGCTTCCGCGACTCCCTCGACCGGCTCGACTTTTTGGTCTTGTCGGCCGGTATCAATGTCAATCAGTACGGCCTCGACTCTGACGGTATTGAACGCCATTTCGGCGTCAATTTCCTTGGCCACTTTTACGTCTGCAACCAGCTCTGGCCGCTGTTACGCAAGACAAGCAAGCTTGAAAACACTCCTACACCGCGAGTGGCGTTTGAGTCGAGCGAGATGCACTGCCTCAGTTCGTGGAACGTGCAGTTCAAGTCGCTCGAGGAGATTAACGATCCGGAGGTCAACCATGTCAATCTATACAGTAGAACTAAGCTTGCCATGATTCTGTTTGCCAAGTATGGTCTGGCCGGCAAGGTCGTCAAGAAAAACAACGACAACATCTACGCCCTTTCTGTACATCCTGGAGCAGTAAGTCAACTGTTCCGTAATCCAGTGAAAGCACTCACACGTTCACAGGTCAATACCGCCATGCAGCAGCAGTGGAAAGATGCACATCCTGGGCTTACAGGCAAATTACTGTCTTGGTCGATGCAAGCCATTGGTCGTGACGTGGAGCAGGGGTCTTACAGCGCTTTATGGGCCCTGACATCACTCAAAGTTGAAGAGGAGAACATGAACGGCTGGTACTTGATTGACCCCGATAGCGAAGGAGAGGAGACCTCACAAGCTTCTGACCCCCAATTGGCGGCGTCTCTGTGGGATCTGAGCGAGAACATCATCAAGGACGAGTTGGGGCAGGATGCTCTCCTCGACTGGAACCAGTCTTGAGTATATGGATAGATACTTGAGGATCGTTCGAAGACGTTACTTTCGAGGAATGAGATCAAAACAGATGCATTATGGATTCCTAAACCCCGTATCTCGTATTCATTCCATTTCATGGACCAACTTGAGATTCACTCTCCCTTCGCTTGCTTATTTTGATCGGCTACAGATTGCAAATTTGCCGATGTCGACCCTTTACCAGGTGGTCCCCCCATTTCACGAGCCTGTAATTCTTCAGCATACGATTAATAGGCTCGGTTGATTTCTTTGTGCTCACCTCTGCCTTTTGTACCTCGGCTGCGTCTTGCTTGGTGACCTCGTCGATCGGTTTTCGTGCAACGTCGCCCGCCTTCTCTAGAAAGTTTTGCTGACGGTCATGCAGACTCTGGGCTGTCGCTGCAGGACCTCCTTTGATCGGACCTCCACCAGTAATGTCGGATTCATTGGCGGCGATGGCGGAGGCCTCGGACTGGGTGATGGGGAGTCCATCAACAGCTCGAACTTTGAGTTCTTCCTTGGGTGGCAGGTCTCCTTCCATATTCATTAATGTGCTGTCGACGCAAGAATACCATTGAGATCGTGTGTGTTCTGGCAGGCGACAGTTTGTAGTTTATAAGTAAGCATAGATCGATGATATCATAACATTCTTTCCCCCATGGAAGTTGATAATGCTTTGCCACGGCTGTCGTAATTATGACTTCATAACCGCGGTTCATAGCAGGCATTAGAACTCATTCATCGAGATCTCTTTTTTTTATTAATCTCATATGAACACGACAAATGGTATTTATTCTAGTTATGAAAAGAATCTACCCGCTCTGGCGGGCACTTTCTCTCCAAAGCGTAGGCTTCAATCTCGGTAATCATGGTATGGGCTGGGATACAAATAGGAGTCTACCCGGCCATATCTGGGTTCTCGTTTGGCCTGTTGACCCATTTGCCCTGCCGCACCTCATCGCAGTTGAACTTCCTCTCCGTCCTCAACTCTCCTGTAGATGCATCTACCACACTTTTCTCCAAGACTTTGAGAATGCCTGTAAAATGTGCAAGAGGCGAGATGCATTCAAAATCGACCCTGAAGCCCATCCCGATGAGCAAGAACTTTCCAGGCCCTTCGTTGATGACTATCCCGGAGCCGCGCCCTGGCTCGCCAAAGACAAAAACTCTGCTGTTTTTGAGGCCGTACAATCCAAAACCAAGGATGACAGATGAGACGAACCGAGAGAAAGTTTGTACTATGAAACCAAGCGACTTGGCAAAAACAAGATTTTCTTTTATTTTCCTAGCTTCGCCTCTAATTTACTTCTACAATGTGCTCAAACCATAAGCAAACGCCTCGTCAAGGATTTTCAGTCCTTCCTCAATCTCCTCGGCCGTCACAGTAACAGATGGAGCAAGTCGAAAGACACCACCCATACCCGGCAGATTAACTATGTTGCACGATAATCCAAGCTCCATAGCCTTGTCTGAAACCTTCTGACCAAGTTCGGAACCAGGCGCCTTGGTCTTGGCATCCGAGATGATCTCAATGCCCTGGAGGAGTCCTCGGCCGCGGACATCGCCGATGCACCAGTACTTCTTCTGAAGCTTCAAAAGACCCTCGCGGAGCTGAGCTCCTCTCTCGATGGCCTTTTGACAGATGTTGTCTCGCTCGACAATCTCAAGAACCTTGTTGCCGACGGCAGCAGTTAGGGGATCGTTCAGATGAGTCGTCAACCAGAGGAAACCAGCCTTCTTGCAACCCTCCTCAATCTCGGCCGTTGTCGAAACCGAGGCCAAAGGTAGACCACAGCCGAGCGTCTTAGAAAGACAGAGAATATCAGGGACGATGCCCTCTTGCTCAAACGCAAACATCTGGCCAGTTCGGCCAACACCTGTCTGAGCCTCATCCATGATGATCAGCATGCCGCGCTTCCTGCATTCTTCACTCATCCGCTTGAGATACCCCTCCGGAAGATCGAGAATACCGCCAGTGCTGAGAATAGGTTCCATGATAAAGGCTGCAAGGGATCCGACGCTTTGTCGATCGATCATAGACCAACCGAATTCGATCTCAGTCTCCCAGTCATAAGAGCCATCGGCGTGTCGGAATGGAGAGCGGTATGCATAAGGAGCCGGGAAGGCAAGCTGTCCGGGCATGGCAGGGCCACCGTTCTTGCGGCCGGCCGAGAAGGTAGCCGATCCAGAGCCTTGAGTCAAGCCGTGGTAGCTAGCGGAGAAGGCAACAATCTCAAACTTGCCAGTGTAGCACTTGGCCATCTTGATAGCAGCTTCGGTAACCTCGGAGCCGGTATTGAGAAAGAAGGACTTCTGAAGAGGAGGGGGGAGGAAGTGGGCAAGGCGCTCGGCAAGATCAACAACAGGATGGGTGATCATGTTGCTGAGAAGGTGGTCAAGCTCAGACACATACTTCTTGACCACTTCGACAATTTCCGGGTGCGAGTGGCCGAGAAGCGAGCTCATTTGGCCCGACGTAAAGTCGAGGATCTTTTTGTTGTTGGAATCGTACAGTCGGGTTCCCTCTGCCCTGGTAATGACAACCGGGGAGAAGGGAACTCCGGTGGACATGAGGTACTTGTCAGTCCTCGACCAGAAGGTAGACACGCCGTTGGTAGTCATGGCTTAATGTTGTAGTTGAACAAACCAGCGTTATCAGGCTGACTCTAGGCAAGGTTGTGGTATTGTAAGGATCACTCCCTGTCGGCCTATTCGGAGACAGCCCTATATATACCTTGGGTACCTCGAGACGTCCAGCAGAGGCAATCTTTCTCTCCGCGGGAAACTCGCCACGATGCGCTTTCAAACCCATCAAGTATGATGATAATCCTCCAGGGCCCACTATGTCGATAATCGCGACGATAAGAGCTTTTCTTGCGTAAGGTATTGCTTGAAGCCCACAGCAAAGTTTCCCGCGGCGACGCTGTGGAGTTGATCTTTCCGCGGAATGGAACTCGACAACACCACAAATGGCTCAAAAAAATAATTTTACCTATCGTACCTATCAGGCAATTTGGTGCTGTCAAAGCGTCGTGTCTGATAAAAGAAACCCGATTATTTCGATAGGTCTTAAACAACCACTGGTGGCTTCTCTGTCTTGTCTACTTTTTACCACTACACAAGATACTACTTCCGAAACCAAAAGGTCTGTCAATATTGCCGAGCATATAATTGTCGACAGAGATTTATTCATTGATAAATCAGTGCCAGGTCTAAGGCACCACTATTTTCCTCATAAATACTTGTGAACCAGAAGGATCACAACTCTTTGTTCTCAGAGCGACTATCAGATAACCCAGGCTGCCACGCAGGCGAGGTCCGATAGCTGGCCTCAATCCTACCCATCGTTTATCTGGTCCAATCACCCTCAACGCCTGTACACCTCGATTGGTAATTATCTGACCACCCTCTGAGGTCCGCCATAGCACCTTGTGCGTCTTTCACTCGAAGCAAGCGTTTCTGACCAGTTTTACGCTTAATTCAGGATGGATGTTGAGATCGGTTTTTGAGGCCGTCATAGACACGGGTTTCAAAAGCTACACGAATATAATGGAGGGCTAGATACTTACTATCTGGTCCCATGGACGTCTTGCCTGACCATCTGTCTGCAATATGGGACTATCTGCATTCTGAACTCCAGATTACACCGATACCGAAGCTTCTCGTGTTATAGAAGTATAAGCCGTTTTCTCCCCTGATCTTACTCGTTCTCGTTAGTCTATCACTTATCAAGAGCGATAGATACTATTAAAAGACAATTCACACTCTGTTCTAACATCACTCGAGTACTACTCTTGATTCCTCCTACAAAATCTATCTACGCCAGTTTAAATTGCCATTCAAGTCCTTTTTAAACCATTTAGAACAATTCCCCATCTGAATGATTTAAGATACCCAGCTAGGAATGTCACATGAAATTTATGTACCAGACAGTATGCAAGCCCATATTTTATCGGGCTGGATATTTTGTATTTATGGCCGGCAATTTATACCAGCATGCGTATTCAGCAGAGAGCCTAGGGTTCTCAATCTGCTTTGAGGCTCATGATTTGAAGCCCAGCAAAAGCACTCAACAGAAGAAACATGTGCCAAGTACAACGTACTCAGGATCCTCGCAGACCATCAACTGCAACAGTGTTGAAGATGTGGCTCTCTAGGCCATTCACCTTACCCTTGAGCCCGCTGCTCAACTTTCCAACGCCATCCTTGTAGCCATTTGAGCGACCGTTGAGGGCGTAATTGCTGCTCAGGCTCTCGCCGCCGTTTACCTTGGCTGCACCATTCTCAACTGGAGCACCGTTGACTGTGTAACCAGTATCGCTGGAATCCACGTAAGCCTCAAGGCCTTCACCCCGGCGAGGGTAGTTCTTCATAATCCTTTTGTGCTCCTCGAGTGCGCTGCACATTTCCTTGTGGCTGACATCATTGAGGAAGACACAATCACCCATGGGGTTAATAGGGACAGCAGCGCGAAGCTTGCCGTCTCGTGTCTTGAGAATAGCAGCGGTAGCACGCTCAAGAAGAGGGCCGTCAAACTGAGGATGGTCCATGGAGAGGCCAGCCCGAGAAAAGAGATTTAGCAGACGCTTGTGTTCCTCTGAAGACAAAAGCCCTCTTAAGTTGGCAAGAGTAGCGGAGTAGGCCATATCAATTGAGATGGCATGGCCGTGTCGAAGCGGTGTCTCGGGCACAAGCTCATGCAGAGGAGACCATCTATGACAATTTGTTAGTGGCATATTCTCGGATCATCCAGGATAGCACTCACGTGTGGCCGTAGGCAATGACTCGGTCCAGCATAATCTCGTGCAGGTTGGGTGTCTCCAGCTTCAACATCTCATAAATGCCAGCTCGGCAAATCTTGTCAGCAACCTCCTTAATCTCCTCAGAAGCATCATCGGAGCGGCCAAAGGCAGTGTCGATCAACTTCTCGCAGTACTTTTCAAGCAAGTCATATGTAGGGCGGTGAGCACATGAAGAGATCTTGATGAGCTCAGCAAACCCGTTTCGGATCTGTGCAGTTGGCAGGCTGCGGAGGAACGTAAAGTCAAGGAATGTGTGAGATGGGGCATGATAAGCTCCGAGGCGGTTCTTGTAGCGACCGTAGTTGACAGCAACCTTGATAGACACCGAAGCGTCAATGAGGCCAATGACGGTTGTTGGAATGCGGATGTAGTTGGTGTTGCGACGGTAGGCAGCACAAGCGAAGCTATGCAAGTATGGTTAGAGAACAGGATTACGTGAGTTTATATCAGACCATACCCAGCAACATCAGTCACCAAACCACCGCCAACAACGAGCACAGGCTCCTTTCGGAAGATACCAAACTCGGTCATAGAGTCGACAATAGAGAGCAGAGTATCCATACTTTTGGCCTTCTCGCCAATCATGGTCTTGTGGATCTTGAGAGTGATGCCATGGTGGTCAAAATACCGCTGCATATCAGCACCATAGAGGTTGAAGATGTTCAAGTCCATGACTGCCAGTGCCCGTCCCCAGGGACGATAGGCTTGAGCAAGCTGGGGGTTGGCAACGTTGAAGACGCCGTCGAGAAACTCAAAGTCATACTCGATCTTCTCGTAACCGCACACCGAGAAACCGGTGGCGGTTGGCTCAACAGTGGCAGACATATCAGACATGGTGGGCAAGAATTGTATAGTGAAGGGGGGTAGGCAAGGATGTTGTGGGAGTGTGGGAGATGAGGTGCAAGGCAGAAGTCAATTGAGTGCCTGCGATGACAGCTTATATGTGATTTGAGCTCCAGCAGGTCGGGGAGTCGTTGGAAGATCCGCAAGGGGTCCCCCTCCTGGGTGCAACCGATTCTCTACAAACATTCGACTCAACTGCCGATATCGTAAAGAAGCTTCAGCCGGGGTCCTTCACAGAGGTATGTAACTAGTACCAAAGCCCGGGCAGCAGGAACAGTTGCTCCGGATGTACTGAAACAACAAGACCGGGCAGGCCAGGCCATTGGCTACGGCTCGGCCCAGGGCTGCCTGAGCAAAGAATGATGTGATCGAGCTGGAAACTGGGATCCGTTCTGGCGTCTCATGTCGTGCCGTTCGAACTCGGTCGTCTCGACATATCGGTGTCATCACGGTGTGTGGTGAGATGGCGGACTACCTCTCAATGGACCCTTAAGGCGCTTACGGTGAGCACGGCATAGGGAGTCTAGCCCTTTCCGTATAATGTCTTGTAAATCCCATGCTCAAGGTGTCATCTACCTGAGCAAAAAAGCCGCGTTCGAGAACGGGAGGTACTGGTGTAGCGGGGGGCGGTACCGGCCTGTAACCGTCATGGAGGCGGACACGTTGTTTAGCACGAGGAGAAGGGTCCCACCTAGACTTCCACGGGGAACGGGGGACGGGTATCTCGAGATCTCAGTTTGGAGGAGATCCGCGTGGGGCGGTACCTGGATCGATCTGGGCCCTAAACTCAAAGCTGAGGTTCGATTACACTACCACGGAGCATGTGCGCGTCATCCACAGTTCCCCATGTCTCTCAGATGCAGATTCTGAATCCAATGCCCAGAGCCTGTCTCGGAGCATGTGAAAAGCAACGTTCAGGGCCTCCGGTGAGACGGGAGTGGTCTGATCGCCCGAGCGATCTATGTTACTGTTGGACCTGTACCCCGAACTGGGTCCCCTGATATCCATCAACGCTACCACTGTATCTATTTTCTGTCACTTTCTTCCGAGTGCTTGCATCTCTGGCTGCTGACAGGCTGCAAACCCATATCCACTCAGAAGCGGCTCCCTTGAGTTGCCTCAACAGTCTAGCACGTCATAGAAGCCGGCGGGCCGGCACATACGAAAATGCAGACAATAACAACCACACCTGGTGAAACACCAAGAGGAGACTTTACTAGGTATTATGCAGGCTAACGGGCACCACCCTGTAGGCGTATGGGGTTACCATGGAGGCATACTCTGGATGGCTTATCCCCCACACCGTTTGTAGTGCTAGGGTCAACTATGTACCTCAAGCATACAAGGCACCAGAGGTACCTGGAGAGACAATATTTCCAATATGCATTGGAATTTAGTGCACATGATGGATTATTGCATGATCTAAAGTGCAACGCGTCGCGTCTAGTCGGTGTGCCAACTCGCAGACGGCAACCCATCTGAAGACCCTTCCCCTGTCAATCCTCGACTGGCCGCTCTGCCGCTTTCGGACATCAATTCGTCTTGATATGCACCGATATTCGATCATCAGTCTCTCCGTTTTCATCTGACCAAAGAAGCTCTAGTCCCATGCATTCTGCTCCGGTAGGAATGTGATGCTTCGGAGCCGCTCCACCTCTCCCCGGCGGTTGTGCAACGATCCCCACCGAGTCATGACGTCTTCCAATTTCAGCTTTGGGTTTTCGACTCTGCTTCCGGAAAATACGCGGGACGCGCCTATTAGTTTTTCTTCAATCAAAGTTGAGGCAGAGTCAACGGCTTTGTTGCTGTAGTCTGTAGACTATCACATCGTCAATTCTAATGGCCACCCAAGACTCTGGGCCGAGCAGGTCCCACGAGGACCAGCGCGCATTTCACTTCCTCAAGAATCTTTCCCTATTAATCCTCAGTCTTGTGCTGTTGCCTACAGACTCTGTTGTTGCGTTGGGAGTCTACCTATGGCAGCGTCTTACGTCAAGTCCTCCTAGCACACCTCGAAATGGCCAAGACAGAGTCACCGTCCTTGTTACGGGCGTCAACATGGCCAAAGGCCTCTCACTCGCGCGAATGCTTTATCGCCAAGGTCATCGTGTGATTGGGGCCGACTGTCACTCTCTTTCTCCGGGACGGGTTTCACGCGCAATCGACAAATATTATCGTCTCCCTCTGCCTTCTGATCCCTCCAAGGCCAGCGTCAACGACGCTTATCTAGCCCGATTGCTGCAAATCGTGCAGCAAGAAAATGTCAATCTTTGGATCTCTGTTTCTGATGTTACAGCTGCAATTGAAGATGCTGCTGTCAAAGAGATCATAGAAGCCCGGACAAACGTCAAGGTCGTCCAATTTGGAGTTGAAGACGTTCGAAGGCTGCACGAAAAAGACGCTTTCATCGAACACACAAAGTCAATTGGATTGACTGTTCCTACTACAGAGATTGTTAATGGAAGAGAAGAGATCATTGACTTTCTCACAAAGCATGGAGGTCTCGAGCACAAGACGGGAGCAAAGCGATACCTCGTCAAGCCTGTTGGCGTTGACGACATTGCGCGATTCTCCATGCCCCTGCTGCCGCTAGGCTCAGAGCAAGACACCCTCGCACGCATCGATTCCATCCCATTCGAGGAAGCAAAATGTTCTTTCATCATCCAGGAATTCATCTCTGGACCTGAATTCTGTACGCATGCTCTCGTGATCCGCGGTCGGGTTTGCGCCTTTGTTGCATGTCGCTCTGCCACAGTGCTTATGCATTACTCTGCACTTCCCGCAGACTCCCCCCTGAGCAAGGCCATGCTAGACTTTACCCTTAAGCAAGCCGAAGCCGGTGGAGAGGATTTCACGGGACACATGAGTTTTGATTTTCTGATCCAAAACGAAGACGAGGACGCGACAGAACCGGGTGTTGAGAAGCATGTCACCATATACCCCATCGAGTGCAACCCAAGAGTCCATACTGCTACGGTTCTTTTCAACAACACGCCGGAAATTGTTGATGAATATCTCTCAGTTCTTTCAGAATCATCGCCCAAGCCTCTATCCACATTGCCGTTATCACCTACAAATCCCCAGGACTACTACTGGGTCAGCCAGGATCTGGTTGAGCTTGTTCTCCACCCTCTTTATCTTGGGCTATTCCGCGGCACCATGGCAAGATCTGACCTTGATGCATCCTTCAAGACATTTGTTCAACATTTTCTCTATTGGAAAGACGGCACGTATGAATCATGGGATCCGTGGCCATGGCTATGGACGATACATGTATATTGGCCAGCGCAGTTTGCGTGGTACATGGTCACCGGTTCAATATGGACCAAACTAAACGTCAGCACTGGAAAGGCCTTCCAGGGATAGACAAGGTCTAGTCGGTGACAGAGAATGCGAAAGCGACCACTACGAACTTCTCCAGCAACCATCCTCATAAGATCAAGGCTAAAATAATTTTGTCTCTAATAAACATATCTCAATGGCAGTACCGTAGCATCTCGTGAAATCCAGATATTTTTGAGTGAAGCGCTTTTGTCTTATCCTCGCTCATAGGACAACCCGAGATGATGAGATGGTCCTGCTGAGCAAGACGAGCAGATCCTCTGATCTTGCCGTACTCTGCGATTGTCTCCGAGACAAGATCTTTTTGAGCTGAGACGCTACGTTGAATGAAAGAATCGATGGCCTTGTCGAGATCGAAGTCATAAGGCGAGCTTCTGCGAAGCCAAAGAGTTTCAAAACATGGTTGATCATATTCTGCTGAGTGAGCAGCTTCAGTAGTAGCCTAGCGACGAAGGGCCCCTCAGAAAATTGCCACGCCCTAGTCAATGAACGACTTTATGACATCAGACACGACTCTCTTTATGATTTTATCGACGTTACTAGGAACACGCATTTCCGCTACATTTCTATAGAGACTTGGATCGATGGCGTTGAAAGGGAGACTATAACTAGGTCAGTATTAACCCACACATAGCCAAGGTTCTTTAGCTCACCTTGGGGTTCTTCTTCCTCCTGGTATTGCTCCAGTACTCGAGCTATCTAGTTTGAGGTATCTTACTTCTGCAACAAAGAACACAATATCTTAACACATCATAGCATCATAACTAATACTAACACAGTTGCCTATTTTTTGACTTTTTAGCTAAAAAGTCACGCCTAGCTACATAATAAGGGGCTATTTAACCTCTCGGTAAGAATAAAAGCTGCTCTTCCCGACTCATAAGAGCCCATTCCTTTCCTTCTTTACATAACACACCCTCTAAATCCTTAATCCAAATGGCAGCTGACCATAATAACATGATTAATACATATCCCCTTCTATAACCAATAGATATATATCCCCCTTTGCTACTAATAAAGGGCTTTACCTAGCGCTAACTTTAAGAGCTAAAGAAGCTAGTTACTAGACGACTAATAGATAAAGATCCCTTTATTAAGAAGATTAAGGACGATGAGCTATTAACGAGGGAGCTCTTTTAGCTACTAACATAGGCATAATCATTCACGCTACGTTAGCTATAAGGGATAGATAGGGAAGCTAGAGGATAAGTTAGGGAGGCCATATTGCTAAGTAGGAGGGAGATTAAAGTTTTCTTATTATTAAGTCAAAGAAGTAGAAAAATAGGTTAAAGGTTTAGAGGTAGGAGTATGGTTAGAGTTTTATAGCCCAGATGTAACATCTCGGCTTAATACCAACTTTCATTGGCAACGCTTCAACTTTGAACATAATGCGAGTACTCGAGCACTCTCATTAAGTCCATCTTGGAACTTTGCTTCACTGCCTCCCAAGCATGATTGCTTAACGGCGGTTTTCGCAACCCCCGATTCCTCTTGTTCATCGGTGTCTGAACCCACATCAGCCATGCTGGCAGATGAATCAGAGCAGGAGTCATCCATTCTTTGGACGTTAGTCGGTGGATCCTCCTAAACTGGAGCCTTGTGCTTCTTGGCCTTGGCGGGTTGTGGCTTCGGTCTCTTGGCGACGGGCTTCCGCGACTCGGACTTCAACTTACGCTTCTTCTTGAAGCCCTCATCTTTATCGACAGACAGATCTTTCGTGACGGCGCCGGGCGAGATGATTTGCTTCGGAACAATGCCACCCCCATAGTTTGAGAGATGCGCAATGATGCGATTCACAACCTACGGCTTCGACCCTTCCCAGCAAACCAGGAACGATTTGTTCTAGGGAGTAACCCAGTCGAGGGCATTTCTTCGAAGACTATAAGCCTCATCTAGAAAGTGCTTGGTGAAAGGCCACCAAAGGTCACCAAGTTTAGCTCGTTCAAGCCTGGCTTTCCGTTGAGAGCTCCGCTGAATGATTTGACGGCTGAAGAGCCACGCGGTTGAAAGAATCCTCTGCTGGTCCCTTACCTGACTATATGAATATTCTTATTATAAAAACTAGATAAACTTAGGATGAGACTAATAAAATTCTAACTAAAACTAAAATAACCTAGTTATTAGCTATCTTATGATTGGTTTTCCTTAATTATTTACCTAGAATTTTATAATATTATTTACCTAACTTAGGAAAAGCGGCATTGATTTACGACTTCCGTAGTGGGACGTGGGCAGTCCGGACAAAGACCGACCAACCTCTTTGACACACCTGGCATTGAGTATGAGCGGTCTATCACTCACCAGGTTTGCCCAGAGACGAGGACAATGGTATCAACCTTGTTCAGGGCCGACATAGATGGGTGAACTAGACATTCGGATCCTCGATCAGTGGCTAAACAGATTTGCCACTGATACCAGCAAATCAAATGAGCAGATGGAGGAAGAGGTCAAGCAACTGGACGGAAAGGTCGACGCACTAGGTACGGAACTCGAGACACTACGTCCAGAGGACAAGCAACTACGTACAGGACCTGAGACTTTACGTGCACAATTCCAGACGCTGGAGGAAGAACGCTCGCCACGTGCACGAATCGAGGAAGCATCTTCAGATGAGTCGGCTGGTAGTGATCTTTAACCAAGCTGTAAGAAACGCCTGCGCTAAGACACAGCCCAGGACGATGCCCACCCGGCGTCCAGTTTCCCGCAACAGCCGCCTCGCTCCCTACTCGGCTTCCTGACTGGTATGAGCTACGAGCAGTTCGAAAGATCTCTCCAGCCTAGCATGGTCTGCTTTCACTCGCGTGAGAGACTTATTCCTAACAGAGAAAGTGGGGAGGAAGCCAAATTTAGAGCACTACCCCACAGACGGTGCGGTTTTTGGCCAATGAGAGGGCAGTGTTTCCGCCACAGAGACACGTGGCAGGGGTGGGCGAGATTAGTCAGCAGGACGGTTGTCCGAATAACTTCAAGTCCACAGAGTTCAAAAAGACAACGTCGCGATCATTTCGCAGCACAGCAACACAAAAAGAAACCGTGTGAGCGGCAAAATAAATGGATGAACAGGGAATCGAACCCTGGACCCCTCCCATATGCATTCGGGACATGCGAAGGGAGTATTATACCACTAAACCATTCACCCAATGATGGTTGAGTATCCCGGGCGAATGCGACACCATAATCATGTTGAACGAAAACGCCCCGTCTGACCCACTTAGCGCATTGCGCGTTCTTTAACGGGTTCCTCTGCAAGTTCAAGCGACCATAATTCAAAATAAAAATCTGTTTTTATGGGCCGGAAATGTCTCCTGTCGTTCCTGAGAACCTCCAACTACCAGAGATACTAGATACGTGTTTAAGCACTTCTGGGAATGAATTGTTCTCATGATCAAGTCTCCATGAGTCTGGGTAAATTATCCTAATCCCCAATTGACGGATGAGTGCTACCAACCCCGTCGAAAATTCCTAGTTGACAGCAGAACTAAGTTCCCAAGCTAGAACGGCTACAGGCTCCCTGGTTTTTTAGCCCTTGTTTCATTTCAAGCAATAAAGCCCGTTCTTTAGGACCGATCGCCATGTAATCATGTTTATCCGTCTTGTCCAGCAAGTCTCAAGACTACCCTGTAACCTCGCGCTTCTTGACTAGTCTCATTTTACATCAAGAGTAGACTAGCTCCAGATTACTCATCACGACCAGGGAACCGGAATCATTGGCTGATGGTGTGTCTTGGCGCCTGAGTTTGGCGCGTGCTGCTCGCTTGCGCGCACGTTGGACGGGCGCTGCATGTTTGGTTCCACGGCCATGGCAGTCATGACTCCACTGCAAGAGAATGAGATTCGGCTTCTCCGGCTGACTTTTGGAAAGGTACGTGTCTCTTGTCAAATCGAAGATCTCTATGTTGATGGTAAAGGATGGATCAACCCCTCCTGACATAGCCTTTGAGCGCGTCTCTCTAGTAGATCCTGATCTTCCTCCCTTCGTCTCGCTCTCGTATGTATGGGGAAACCTGGACGACACATTGCCGCTATCGGTTTCTGGGCAAACGGTCGCCGCAACTAGAAACCTGCATGCCATCCTGCAATGCCTCGCCTTGTCAGGATTCGACCAGCTGCTATGGGTCGACGCCCTGTGTATCAACCAGCATGACTTGGACGAACGCGCTGCCCAGGTAGCACTTATGGGTGAGATATACTCCTGTGCATCATACGTGCTGGCCTTCCTGTCTCCCTTGTCAGATCCGTTCGATATTGGCCTGGGCTTCATCGAGCAAGCTGCTCGTGATATGGAGCTACACTACGAGCCCTCTCTTGACCCCCATATCTCAGTCAATGGCTTAACCGCCAGCTCCGAAGCACTCCGAGATTCTTTCATAGCATTTTTTGCAACACCGTGGTGGACAAGAGTCTGGACCGTGCAAGAGTTTGTCTTGGCCAAAAAAGTGATTTTCCAGTGCGGAAAACACCAGATTGACGCCCAGGTGGTCCAACAAGCCTTCCAAAACCTGGTCACTCACGAGCGAAAATGCTGCTGGGTTGCTCGTCGGGCTGCAAATGGTAGCGCATCTGGCTTTCTTGACACTCCTAGCAAGGCAAACGGCGGCTTAACACTTTACACTGCCACACTACGGATGAATAATCTCAACACCATCGTCAACAGTGAGAGCTTTCGTGTCAACGACATGCTGGGAATCATCAGCCTCTTCCGCACGAGGCAATGCTCGGACCCGCGCGACAGAGTCTTTGGCCTATCAGGACTGCGCCTCGGTAACGGACACGTCCAAGACTTGGTGCCGACTGACTATACTATATCAACAACGCTCCTCTATAGGAATCTGGCTTTGGCGGCTATCGAGAAGGATCAAAATCTAGACGTACTGAGCCACGTGATACATGGACCGTCTGCTCGCCTGCAAACCGCTGGGCTACCGAGTTGGGTTCCGGACTGGGATGCCATCATGAATGATGCACATCACCTCATTCACCAGGAGCGAATAGACTTGATGCGTCACTTCAAAGCTTCTGCAGACATGGAGCTTGTTTGGAGGCTCAATGAATCAGGGTCTATTACTACTCATGGGCTGCAGTTTGCCAAGATTGTAGCAACCGCTCCTGGCTACCCCCCAAGTCCTACGTCTACCCCAAGGGGAAAGGCTCTCATCGACGAGTGGCGAAGACTAGCCGGCCTACCCTTGGAACCCAAAGCGTTACCGTCAGGAGAATCAGACGAGTCGAAAAGAGAATGGGCGTTCCAGAGATCGCTCTGTGCAGGTCTCTGCTTGCAGCAATGGAAGGAAGACTCGTGCAACTACTCCAGTGCCTACAACACATGGTTCGAATGGTTCGCTCACGAGGACGTTACGTCTATACCAGAGGAGGTGAGGGAAAATGCAAGAGAGTTTGACTTTTTGGTGCAGACGGCGTCTCTGGGCAGACGCTGCTTCGTGACGGAGAATGGGCGGCTGGGATTTGGGCCGGAGTTGGCACAGGCGGGCGATATCGTGGTAATTATTCCTGGAGGAAAAGTCCCTTATGTTTTTAGGCTAGCCGGTTCGAATTCCGAGGACGATGGAGCGTTGGCATATGAGTTGATGGGCGATGCGTTTGTTGACGATGCTATGCTTGGAGAGATGGTCGGACCTTCCGAAGAGAAGTTTGAAGAGATGGTGATCGTTTAATGAATTTTTGATTTGGATTCGACAGTTTCGTCTGAAGATATTCTTAGATGTCTCAGTATTGGCGTTGAGCCAAGAACCAGAAGCCATCGACACGATGTTGGCCGGGGAGGTCAAGAAAGATAGCGGCAATCGCCTCACTTCAGCTAAGTCTCAAATACATAGACACTCTTAGGTGACCTAATCCTACTTGTGCTAGGATGAGAAAGAGATAGAAAGTGAATTACTGT
Organism: Fusarium sp. JS1030; assembly: GCA_000966855.1. Taxonomy (NCBI): domain Eukaryota; kingdom Fungi; phylum Ascomycota; class Sordariomycetes; order Hypocreales; family Nectriaceae; genus Fusarium; species Fusarium sp. JS1030. The sequence continues at coordinate 2,247,476 of JWIW01000100.1, forward strand.
TAACGGTTAATATTGGCACATCAGGGCTAGAAGATTCACTGCCAACCCTAATGCTCTGGCTAGGGCACACACTAAAGACTCTCCTGTACTTAGGTAGTGCAAAGGAGTTTCCGCAGTGTTCCTAGTAATATCTTTATACTAAGCTAACTCTAGGTCAACTCCTGATTAACTCTTAAATCATGTATCCCGCCTTAAGCCCTAAGTTTTACTATAAAATCCAAGCCGCTCAAGGCCCTTCGTCCACTTTCTTCCTCGTGCATCATTCTTCTGCTTTCATCTCTCCTCCTCCATCCATCCTCCTTTTACACTCTTCCATCAATAGTACCACCGCCTCAGGCCCCTGCGGCCTCGTACTACAGCATCTTGAAGATTATCTAGAGGTATTTCATCTGTCGCGTGCTCAGTGGATTTACTACTGACAAGCTTCACGTTGATCGCGTTCAGCTAAGCTCCTTTCTCACGTGCTTCCACAGCCGATTGCCAGTCAAGATGGAGCCAATGAACCAGAAGAACAAGAAAGCGGACAAACCCGAGATCGTAGAAGAGACAGGACAGGCCAAGCGAGCCAGGATCCGCGGCAACCCCAAGCTACAAAAACGATGGGATCACCACCTGCAGCGCCTGGACAACGCGGTAGGCTACGACCCACGGGTGGTGGCTAAGCTCAAGGAGTTCTGGAGCGAAAACTGGGATTTATTTCCCGAGACAATCAGGAAATCGTTTCTGGACGCAGTTGTCCAGGCTTACCAGACCAACACCAACGTCAGGCACATAAGCAGCCACAGGCTCTGGAAGCTTGCAGTCACTGAGAATGCCCTTGACCTCGATTGGGGAGTATGGATGGTGCTTCGCATTACTTACTACGATGTGAACATCAACGAACAAGATGAGAAGCGGCTTGGACAACGGCTAGTCTTCCAGAAGGGAGCGGCAACAAAGCGCATGAAAGAGCGTTATCCAGACATTGACATTTTGAGTACAGACTTCCCGGAAACTTTCCCTGGGCGCCCATTGTCTTGGCCAGAGCTGGGCACCAAGCGGAAACCAGCGAAGTCCAAGGAGACCCAGGAAGAACAACCTTCGGCCGTTGCCTCCGTCGAGCAGACACCACAGGCTGGAAAAGGAACCGAGCCTCCCGCCGGCAACACCCAACTAGCCTCCAGCCTCGGTGACGGCAAACCACGAACGCGACTCCCCAACGAGGCCCGGTTAACGAGAATCACTCTGCAAAGAAAGCGAAAGGCCGGGGCCGACTGGGGTGACATGGAAGATGAGCCGGGTGATGATGATCACCCAACAGACCCTAACAAACGCCTGCGCCGAGACATAGCCCGAGATGATGTTCCTCCCCTTGTGTCCAGTGGCCAGCAACTACCTGACTCTTTGCTCAACGCACCAGCCACCATGAGTTATGAGGAGTTTGAAAGGTCTGTTAACGACTGGGGCAACCGATATGGGCAACCCAACGCCGGGCCACTGAACACTCGCGACATCAAGAGGGAGGTGCCCAGCGTCGAGTCGAGTGGTGTTCAACAGACGCCCCTCGTTCAGCCACCTCGGATGTTTCCCAGAGTCAAAAGAGAAGTCGACCACTCACCAGCATTGCCAAGCATCGGAACTAGTGATGCCAAGCAGGCACCCCTGGCAGAACGGTTCGTTCAACCACCTCGACCTTTGATTGCTCAAGTCAAAAGTGAAGCCTGCCACTCGCCCGTCTTTCCGCGCATCGAGGACAGAGGCATGCGACAGACCCCCACGACAAACCAACCCATTCGGCCTGCTCGGCTTTTGACTACTCGAGTCGAAAGTGCTGTCTTCAACCCGCCAGGATTGCCAGACACTGCGAGCGGTGATGATATTGCCAAACAGACCCTGGTGGAACTCATTGAGGAGACCAAGAGGGACATTGACCTACTGCGCGCGAGAGTTGAGGCGATGGGAACAATCCTTCCGCAGGTGCAAGAGACACGGCTCCATCGGCCAACAGAGGCTGCTGGGGCAGGACGGCGCACAATTGCATCCCTAGGTCTCCGAGGCCTCGTGGCGATGGTTGCAAGCGTTGTGGCAATCAAGCTAATGGAAGAAGGGATAATCTGAGGCTGTAATTCGGCATGAATGGAGGTTGGATTGTGGTATTGGGATGCGAAAACAAGGTGTAGCGTGGGGTTTTAGCAAGGTACGGGTATGTGGTACTTTAAGACACGGGATACAAAAATGGTGTGATATGGAGTCTTAAGCAATCAGAATTATTCACTCATGAAGGGTGGTATTTTGACCAAACCTTCTCGTGGTGATGCCCAGGACGGCACATAGTTGGTAGGTCAAGATTCCCTCCAAGACAATCAGGCAGTATAAAACGATATCGATAAATAACCCGTCATGGGATAGAACAGGTTTTTAATTATGTCGTAATAATTTCCCCTCAATTATTCACCTAATACCTCTCCAGCGTAGGATTGTACTTGGATAATCTTGAGATTGAAGACTTTCCGTGAATAGACTGCCGTGTCGGGTCGGGATGATTGCGCCAACCCTTTATCATAGCTGGTAGCTCCCCATCCTTCGTGGGCTCACCTTAGCGTGGAACATTCTATCAATCTCATCATACCGTCTCCCCTTCAACTCAGGAACATACACCCAACTCCAGACCATGGCCAGCAAAGCGAGGCCGCCAAAGATGAAGCCGACCTTTCCCTTCAAGTTGCCCTCGTCAGGATTCACCATGTAGGGAATGGCAAAGTTCATGGCCAGTCCCATGACCGACTGGGTCGCAGTGGCCAGAGCCATCGTCTTGGCCTTAAGAGCCAGTGAGCTGCACTCTCCCAGCACTGCAAAAGCCATGGCTCCCACGGTTGCAAAGTAGACAAAGGCGTAGATGACGCTGCACGCCGCCTGCACCCACTTGGCAGCACCGGTGGGAACTACATCCATGATTCCGATGAGAAAGAGGAGGATCGTGAGAGAGGCCATGCCCGTAAGGAAGATCTTGCGACGACCGAACGAGTTGACAACGAACCAACTGCAAATGTTACCAGCAACGCCGCATGCTGTGACACCGACGCCTAGATCGAAGCTGCGAGACTCATCTAGACCAGCAAGCTGGAAGAAGTAGGTAGAATAACCCAGCACGAAGATGATTCCGACAAAGTGCTGGCATATGAACACGCCGATACTGATCATGGTGCGGACTAGATCAGTGCCTTTGAAGCATTGGGCCCACGATCCCTCCTCTTGTTGTACAGATTCCTCTTCGGCGATGGTTGTCTGGATACCCGCGAGTTTCGCATCGATATCGGTTCCTTTACCGTACAGCTGAGTCAGAGATTTCTTGGCAGCGTCCAGCTTTCCCTTGCGAGCCAAATACCATGGCGTCTCGGGAGCAAAGGGCAATCCTATAGCGAGAAGCAAGATGAAGAAGAGCTGGGTGGCAAAGGGACCTCGCCAGGCCCAGCGATCGGTCCTTTCTCCGAATCCCTTGATAACAGCATTGGAGAGGAGCTGGCCGATGGCGATGCCAAGGTTGACACCCGCAGTTGCAATACCTCGAAGAACCACGGGGGCAATTTCGGATGTCGCCAAGGGTGCCAGGGTGAGGAAGAAGCCGAGACCGAAACCGAGAATCAGCTTGGAAATGACAAAGATGGTGTTGCTCGTGGAAAAGACTTCTCCAAAGATGCCTCCAGTTGCCAGCAAGAGGCCGATTGCGAGAGAGTTCTTTCGGCCGACGTAGTCGCAGATCCAGGAGCAGAGAAAGCCGCCAAAGAAGCCTCCAACACTGCTGACCGTGTTGAAGGCCGATTGCCAATCTGCAGGGAGAATTGCTTCTCCATTTTCGACATATCTAGACTCGTTAGCTATAAGTTAATTGTCACGGGCTATGATTGCGAGTACCCAAAGTCTCGACGGAAGGAGGCGACAGAAATCATGGCACCGTTGATCTGGGCATCAAAGCCCCTGTAACCTATTGTCAGTAACCCTGGCAAGTCTGAGACGAGGGCCACTCACCAGCCAATGGCCGCAATTGACCAGTAAAAACACCACCAAACCAGGGCGGGATGTTGGCGGAGGACTTGTTTGAGGGTCATGTCATGCTCGGCTTGACGTTCGGCATTGACGACCTCGGACTTGGGGTCCATGTACTCAGCACCCGAGGCTTTCGGCTCGAGTGCAAGCTCGGCCTTGCCCTCGAGGGCAGTAATTGGCGTTGCCATGATGGCTAGGGTAAAAGAACAAGCGGTGATGAGTTGTCAAGATGTTGATTTGCAAGGCTGTGTGCCCGCTGTGCATGGTTCATGTTGACGGTGCGCGAGCTCGAGTATTATATACAGCGGCATATAGCTCCCTGCCGACGACTGCGTCGTATAATAGTTCTCGCATCACCTTGTCCAAACCCATTAGACCGGATAAAGCCGTCGTCGATGGCCTGACGATGCCGACCACTGACAGTCACACGACGCGTCCCAAGCTTCATTCTAGGCCCGTCTGGGGTTTGCGGGGAGACAGTCTATTGGAGCTGCCATGCCATCCCGGGACTGTGGGGGATCCGAGCTTACCCCAGTCTGGCCATTACGGGCGACACTCCCCGACAAGGTTCCCGAGCTGAACCAGTCGTGTGGTTGGTTCCACCCAAAGGTCACCAGGTGGGTTGTGGGGTTATAAGGAGCGAGATTCCCCGACGAGTCGCCTCTGCGCTCTACTCAAGCCATGCAACTCATCCTTGTCTCACGATTCGACGCCGTGAACCAAAATGGCTCCACAGGATCAAGCTGAACAGGTCCATGACGAGGCTATCACGGGCGGCAACGAACGCGTGCCTAGCAAGCGACCGGCGGCTCGGGGCACCGCCTTTTACCCACGCAAGAGGGCCAATACTGCATGCCAAGTCTGTCGAGCGAGAAAGACCAAGTGCGATAATCGGAAGCCAACATGCTCTTACTGTCTGAGTGTAGGGGCCACTTGCATCCAATCACCCGTTGATCTCTCGGCGTTCGACCCTGCGAGTCTCAAGATCCTTGAGCGTCTGGATGAGCTAGAGAAGCTCATCAGGGAACCGCCAGTTATTCAGGCGGTTGAGGCTACCCCTAGCAGTCGTCGGGTAGAACATTGTCAAAATGGCGATACGTCTCCTGTCAGTGTCACCGGACCTCGGTCAACAGACTCCCCACTTCCAGCTGCCGGAGACATCAACGACATACCATTGAGGAGTATTCTGCCCGAGAAGATGGAAAGTCTTTTTCTCTGGTCGGTCCTTGCCCAACAGTCAACGCATAGCGTCCAATGCGAGCCTCTTCAGCCATCTCAGTCCTACTCTCCTGGCTGCAGTCCTCTAAGTGGTCTTGTAGACATGGACACCCAAGGCGTCAAGCAGTTACTGGACAACTTTTTCATCCACGTCCACTGCAAGAACCCCATACTGGAGGAATGCGGTACTAGACAGCTTGTCACAAACACCATCCTCGAGGGCATAGACTGGTCGGCCAATTCGTGTCTGTCCCTGATCATCTGCGCCCTCGGCAAAATCGCCACCCCCCTGGGCCCAAGTCTCGGGTCTAAGCCGGACACAGCCCCTTATTTGGAGGCCCAGGCGCTGTTCCAGGCTGCACAGAAGAGGATCGGGACTCTCCTGACGCGATCAGACATTATCGGGGCCCAGTGCTTCTTCCTGTCGGGGGTTTTCATGATGTGCACCTTTCAGCCCTTTGCGGCATGGCGCTTCTTTTCACAGGCACTGGCTGCTTGTCAAGCATTGCCGTTCCTGCAGAGGGCACACAGACTCGTCATGTCTGGGACAGGATCTCAGGACCAAGACAAGCCCGGGGTGGATGAGACACAGCAAGAGGCTGTCTACTGGTCTGCCTGGAAGTCGGAAAGAGAATTGAGATCAGAGCTCGTGCTTCCAGACTTTAACATGCCTCATTCGACCAGTGTTCTGTATCCTCCATTCTTCCCGACGCCACCTCATCCTCTGGATTCGACCAAGACGACCGACTCCAACAGACAGCAGACATCATGGCTCTTTTACCTTGCCGAGATCTCTCTGAGGCGACTTTCCAGCAGGGTGTGTAACGAGATTCTAGAACTCCACCGCGTTTCCGCGTCAAATCTGGAGTTTCTCGAAAAGTTGGCTGTCCTCGTGCCCGACTATGAGGCACAAGCTCATCAATGGGCTGATAGCCTTCCGCCTGAGCTCTCCCTTGCAGGACCACCTATGGACGATAATGTCTGTATTTTTGTTCTTCGGGGACATCTCGTCAACTTTTTTGAAACCATTTACTGGCCATTCGTCATGGCGCATGTTGCCAACCTCGAGCGTGGTGCCCTGTCAGCACTTCCGGGACGAGTATATGTAGACAAGGCACTGGAGTATCATGTTTTACGCGTGCAGGTGAACGAGGCTGGGTTCCTGCATCGTCACCATGGCACATGGCTCATGATCCGAGGCTGTATACGTTCCGCTATTCTTCTGCTTGGCGCTCGGCTCCTGGGGTCAGGCATGCCCGCAGGGTGGCAAGATGCTGTGCAGACCATCATACAGCTGCTGAGATCATGGGAGGACGAGATCCCGGAGCTACCCGCGCAGAGGGCCTTTCTGCAGGGGATCATGTTGGGGCTTGACAGCTGAGTTCCATGCGTACGGTACTTGGTCACGGTAGTGCCCGGTAGTGAGCTTGGACCGGGTAATAAGAGCTATCTAGCCATTCTTCCGGATAAAATGACTCGGCTCGTTATTTGGGGTCAAATGGCTGGTTAGCTACCCCAGGAACACAAAAAACATGTGGAAAATGATGACGGCTATGTTTCTTAAACGTATCCTAGTATTAGGTCAAGACTAATCCGTTTCTTGTTAACATAACATATAGAGCTTTGCCTACTTTATTAGCAAGTTATTGTCTTAATTCTTCCTAAACAATTATGAGTTTAGACCTACGTTAGTACAAGGGTGGGTATGCCTTGTGTGTCCCGTGTTATCTGATCACGACCAGTTGGTCACATATCTACTTTGTATGGCAAGCCTCTTTTGTTAGCGACGGAATTCATACCTCTCGGATGCGCCGATTGTTTGATCAAGTAATAGGAATTCTGTGGTGGCGTACTTTCACGAACCGATCGTGTCCAATTTTTGGGATCATGTAACCGGTCTGTTAGTGGCGGACTTGGTCCAGCCCATCGCGGAGTGTCGCCCATAAGCCATCAGGCGATACTCCGCTCCGGCGACGCACTCGGCCATTTATTAAGCCACGACTATGCTCTAGTCTGAATTGACACTCTACATAGACACAAGCTGCACAATATTCGACCTTTCTGTTCCCCCAGTCTGATACTTACCTTGAACTGCACTTTTCAACTATTCACTCACCCCTACCATGACCGCGACCGTAAACGGAACAGGTCCTCACAAGGCCCGAGCTTGCACTATGCTGCGGACGCAGGGCAGCCAGATCGTCGACTCGGCTGGCGAGGAGGTTGTCCTCAAGGGCGCCGCCCTGGGCGGCATGCTCAATATGGAAAACTTCATCACCGGATACTCCGGCCACGAGCACCAGCACCGCGAGCAGATGGCCGAGGTGTTGGGACAGGAAAAAGCCACATTCTTCTTTGACAGGCTCCTGCACCACTTCTTTACAGACTCAGACGCCGCCTACTTTGCTTCATTAGGGCTCAACTGCATCCGGATACCGTTCAACTATCGCCATTTGATGGATGATCAAGACCCTGACAATCTGAAGAAGGAAGGGTTCGACTTGCTCGACAAGTATGTGGAGATTTGTGGCCGACATAACCTCTATGTTGTCCTTGACATGCATGCTGTCCCCGGAGGACAGAACCAAGACTGGCACAGCGACTCTGGCATCGCACGAGCAATGTTTTGGGACTTTAAAGATCACCAAGACAGGGCAATTCAACTATGGGAGGCCCTGGCAAAGCATTACAAGAATAACCCTGTGGTGGCGGGCTACAATCTGCTCAATGAGCCCGCCGATCCGCACAAGACTCCCTCTGGACACTTTGGCGACAAGCTGATCAAGTGGTACGAGCGAGCCGAAAAGAGAATCAGAGCAATTGACCCGGAGCACATGATCTTTATCGACGGAAACACCTATGCCATGGACTTCCGGGCATTCCCTGAGAAGCCTCTGCCAAATGCTGTGTATGCTTGCCACGACTACAGCTTCCTCGGGTTCCCAATCGGAGAACAGTTTGAGAACACCGAGGAGCAGAAGGAGAGACTAAGAGCAAGCTTCGAGCGCAAAGTGCAGTTCATGAGGGAAAAGAGGGTGCCCATCTGGAATGGAGAATTTGGACCCGTTTATCAGAACGAGCAAAAGGAAGGGGAGGAGGGCATCAAAGCCAATGCCAAGCGGTTCGCCCTGTTGAAGGAGCAGCTCGCCATCTACAAAGAAACCAACGTCAGCTGGTCCATCTGGCTCTACAAAGACATTGGCTATCAAGGGATGGTGTACGTCGACCCAGAATCGTCTTACATGCGGCTCATCGCGCCGTTTGTGGCAAAGAAGCAACGTCTGGGCCTTGACTTCTGGGGCGTGGTGAACAAGGATGGCGTTAAGCACCTGTACGAGCCATTCCTCCAAGGCCTCAAGGAGGAGGTCCTGGAGAAGTATAGGAGTACGAGATACCCCAAGATCTGGACGATCGAGAGGCATTTTGAGCGGGTAATTCGGGAGTGCCTGATGAGCGAGTATGCCGGCTGGGAGATGGCGGAGCTGTTTAGGGATAAGAGCAAGGATGAGCTCGAGGATCTTGCCGGCAGCTTTGCCTTTGAGAAGTGCATTAAGAGGGATGCGCTTACGGAGATACTTAGCCACGACTCGGCTAAATGAGATTGAGGCAGGAATGGAATTAGATATAAGATTGCATGATTGTTTTTGAGAGAATATAGAGCCTATAGAATGGCAATACGATTAATGAATGCACCCAACATCACCCGTGATTGGCTTGGTCTCATCGCATCCGGTGAATGGGCACATCTCGAAGCGAGTTCTGTGGCGTTGGCAGCTTCGCGTCCACAATCCTTACTTGGTAAATAAATGCGTACGATTTATGAGACTCTTGGATCCTCTCAATGGCGATACTCTGACCACGTGCCTTTTCCTGCACTCGCTCTGGGTTCATTCGCTACTCAGCTGAGGCGTACAGTTGCTTGGCAGCGGGGTCTGGATTGCTCTTCCGGGCGCGAGCTGAAAGTCTGCCAAGATTGACCCTTTGTTTAGTAACGGCATGTTAAATGATCAAGAAGTCCGGCACATTGTGCTTCAATTGACCGGTCGACGCGCTTTCTAGTTGTCCAATCGAGTCAGCTAATCATGGCTACCCAAGTTACTCCCATCAGTCGATTGAACCTTGAGCCCGACACAATCAAATGCCCGGCATGTCAGCATGTGGGAAAATCAATCAGGGTCATGGAAACCACTTCTAACGGGAGGTAAATTGACTATTGCCAACTAGTGTCCAATACTCATCTGCCATAGAGCCATGGCGAATTGCGTAATGAGCATTATGGCCTGTCTAGCCTGCAACTGCGGGTACCTGACAGCTCCGACGTATTATTTCCTCAGCCACTACTGCTCTCGCTGCAGTATCCGATTCGTTGTTGTTCCTTGGTATGAGCAACCTATTCTCCACCTCGATCGCTCAATTCTTGTCGACTCTGTGGCTTCATTTAAGGGGAAGACAACGCTTAAGGTGGCTCCGTCGCCACTCGGGCCTCCACCCGAATTTGACGAACAGGTCCTACGTGACTTTACTAATCGGTTCTCTACTTGGATCCCCTCTCTTGTCCTGGAGATTCGATTGGAAGGTGAACGCAAATTCCCTTCTGTTGTGTTGGATGCCGCTTCCTCAAAGAACGTCTACAATATTGCCTGGCCTGGGCTGCCGGCTGGGGGTGACCCAATCGAGTATGCGTCGGCTGAGCCTATGGCAGCAACACCGGAAAAGACCGGCAAGGCCAAGGTCAAGTCGATGGCCTCGTGGGACCCTAAGAAATCCACACCTCATATTCGCGTATCCGCTGTGGATGACTCGAGTAACCAAGAAGTCGCCACAGCCCAGATCTTTTCGACTTCGAGAGACTACATCCTTCACACGCCGCAGGCAGGCGCAGATGGTCAAGTTAGCTACGTATCACGACGCTCAGGAATTACGGGCCAGATCTCAGCCAAATCAGGCTTCATGGTCTGGAACAGCGGCGCAGGTCCGCTAGCGTGGATCGTGAGAAATGTGCGTGACCAAGAGATTGACAAACCTGCACGGAGAATCGTCTTGATGGATGCATACGACAGACTTGTGGGTATGATGTGTCCAACAGGCAAGGAGAAAAGCGGAGTCTACTTGAGGCTCTACGGCAGCTTGTCGTCCGAGTTGGTGGGGGAAATTCTGGCCAGTTTCTCGGCCGTGTCTTATGCTATCTGGAACTATGCTCGACTGGAGGGATCCAACGAAGGATGGGACGTCGTTGGTGGAGGTCTAGATGTTGCAAACATGGGCGTGACAATAGCTGGTATTTAGTTCTTCCTATAGATATTACTTGAGGAGTAGTGTGGTCCTACCTGTATCTAGATTTATTCAAGGGTGGATATCCCGTTCATCAAAGAAGTGAATCAAGGATAAAACTAGTGACTTATTTTGTTGCTTTGTTCGTGAAGACCCACGGGTTGCCGCAGCAGTTGTTGCCAGTTACCAACTCTGCTCTACATGTGATTATTGAAGTGATTCAAGTTGATGCTTCTCATTCACGTAATCTACCTGTCTGTGACTGTCTACATACCAGTACCTCTATGTGCACTCGTCAGGGAAGTCGTACGTGAATAATAATAGGCTTGAATCTTATAAATTCGCGCCGTTCTCGCAAAAATGTCTGCTCGATCTTCTGTAAGGATCCCAACCTTAACTTTACACTACCTACCTTATCATCAGCCCTCGGAGCTCCATCAAACGACCGCCAAGATGTGTGAGCGGACGCGATTCGTTACAAGGTGCAACAAGTGCGACGTCGTTATAAATGACGAGACGGTGACGTCTTGGAGATGCGAGGACAAGCGGGAGACGGGTACCTGCAAGTCAAAGACCCCTGTGCGTAGGACAAATATCTCTGCTAGTTGGCCTCAGTGCCTAAACTGCGCTGCAATTAGAAAGGAGGAGGAGAAGCGGAAGAAAGACTGGTAATGAACCTTGAGGGTTGGATCTCAACGAGGATAATAAAATGATGTAGATTGCATTTACTCTATAACATGTTTTTGGGACCATCATATCAGATGTAAATCATGTCCTAGTTATTGCAAATGGGTAGCTCCAGTTGAGAGTTTGGGCACCTGATCGGCTCGCGAGCCGGGATCGTGTCTCGGAACTCGGAAGCGGACCCGAAGGAACGGCACCAGCAACGATAACGGAGCATAATCTCCACCCTCCTCCGCACGATATCTCTCCAGGCGTTCGTTATCTTTGCTTGCGATAGGCTAGAGCTCTCTTCCTCCCCGCACACGGCGAGTGCCATTTACCCCGGAATCCGGTCTTTCTCCGGATCTGCCGTCTTCTTTGTATTTATCTCGGAGATTCTGGCCATTCCCCGGAATTCCGTGTTTGCATCCACCTATTTTCGCCGGACGACCTGTGAGGATGGGGAGACGAGGCTCTCTGGAGCCGCGCGTGAGGCGCTCTTGTGAACGCTGTCGGTGAGCTGCTCGTCTCGGTGAACACTGTTTCAGAGCTAACAACGATTGCTTGCTCAGCCAGAAAAAGATAAAGTGCCCTGCAGAAAAGCCCAATTGCTCTCACTGTCGTCTAGCGCACCAGACCTGCGTCTATCTTCCTCGTAACCATGAAAACACTGGAGGTCGGCGGAACCCAAAGAGTTTGTGGGAATATCCGGCGAACGCTGATGGTATACATGTGTTGACACCGATATGCAGCAGGCCACTGGAAGCAAGAGATAACGCGTCGTCGAGTCCATCAAATGCTGACGAGACGGCATCCTATTGTTCAGTTCCCGACCGACCTAGCAGCCGAGGTGTGGAACCTTGGCGTAATCGGATATCTTCTAATGGCGGGGCCTCCCATCAAATGCCTTCCTCGACCACTAGCTTCTCTACAGATTCATCCACATGGTATCTAAGTCACAAGTCCAACCTCTATTTAGATATAACATCTAACTAGGCGTTATGAAGGTCACCTGGAAACCCCGAACCTCCTGCAGAACTGCTATCCGAATTCGTCAGCGTGTACAGAGAAAAGCTATATTTTCAACCTCTCCCTCTGCTTGAACCACGCCGTCTTCAGTCAAAGATAGCTTCACTACCACAGTACCTTCGATGGAGCTTCTTGGCTCTCACTTTAAACTACGCCACTCATGACTTCTATTACGGGTTAGAGTCAAAGGCGATTGAGTACTACTCTACTTCGGCCAGAAGTGTCGTTATTGACATGGCTTCGGACGGAGTAACTAAGCTTGAAGTGTTACAAGCGCTCTGTCTCCTAGCGTTATGCGAGAGGTTAGGTATGTTGGAAATTGTCTAGGTGATTTGTATGCCCTGCTCATCAACCCGCAGCTGGAAAGCCCGCCCGTGCATGGATGACGATCGGAATAGCGGCAAGACTGGAGGCGTTTCGGTTGTCCAACCTGAAGGCGAGCTCGGATTCACAACGAACCGACGATGCTATTTCAAGATGCCATTGGAGCATCGTGATATTGGAATGCTCCTTCTCTCCCCAATCAAGCATTCTCGTTGAGGCATCTCACACCCCGAGTTATCCCAAAAGCGTTCCTCAACCTCCACAATTACAGCCTTCACGCGGCATGAATAGCTATTGCCCAGATTTAACCGACGCCTATGAGGGCAACATTCACGATGCCGGAATAACGGCATGCGCGCTGGGTTATGTAGTTCTCTGGGGCGGCATCATTTCCTACCTCCGGGACATCCGTCATGGAGCCATGGAATATCCTTGGCTGACCACTTCCCGACACAACCAACTCACTGTCAAGCTCTATGAGCTAGAAAACAAGACATCGCCCAGACACCTCATCCGAAATGCGCCTTTTCCAGACCAACCGCCTTCTGAGCTTAACGAATGCCGAGAGTACTGGGCACCTTGGGTCTTGATGCAGATTACGATGCACGCAACTCAAGCAACGCTGAACCACCCCTTTGTCCAGCTAGTTGCTCTTCGAAGAGCTGGACGGAAGTTCCAACCGCGATCATTCCTTCAGAAAACAGTTGACCAAGCATTGTTTCACTCAGAGTGGGTGTCTCGTCTGGTGCGAATGTGTGAAGACCGCACCTTTGAGGTCAATGACCCTCTGATAGGGCAGGGAGTGGCTGCTTGTGCCTCGATACTGTGGATCTTTCAGTTTGCTCGAGACCGGAAGGTATCTCAGAAAGCCAAGGAAAACCTCGCGACCTGCGAGAAATTTCTTAGCCGCTTATCCCGGAAGTGGCCGCTGATGGCTCACAAGGTGAGTTTTTGTGTCCGTCATGTGTGCTGGATACTGCTAATTTCAGGTCCCAGGTCGAAATTCTGCAGAATCTCAACGACAAAGTCACACAGAGACCACCAGATACAGAATCCATCAGCACCACGATCCGGTTCGAGCCCGAAATGATATGGGGGCTGCTTGACCCAGCACCCTCGGGGTATGGTTTGCCAGGCTCAGATATAGCCACTGGGGGACAGGGATCTGATCCAGCCTCGAGTGCCACTATTCAGGTCGCAACCAAGTTCATTCACCCAATAGACGACCACCAGGAGAACCCACCGCTTCCACCAAACACGATGCACAACTTGTTCGATCTGGAAGACATATATGGCCAACCATTCCTAGATGACTTCTTTTCCGAGTCGTTGCTAGTTAATATTCAGTCGTAATTGTAATGGTACCTGATATGGGTCAATATGAAGCGCAAAAGGTGGCGACTACTAATGCTCCATTTGCCTTGGGCAGACTGGGAGATGAAGACAATGAGGACAATATGTCAAAGCATATACCTAACAGGGGAGGCGACCCTTTCTTTAATTGTGTCTGTATTTTACGATGGCGGAATGAGGGCGGAAATACTGTCGACTAGCCCCGCTCCGGTCTGATCAAGTATGGTAGGTGGTCTAGTGCGTGGGATGCGATGATTCCACCACTCGGCGATCAACACCGAGTTCGATAATTGGCATTGTTTGTCAGCACCAGCAAACTAAATGATCTGAGCAGAGATTTACTGGCCTGAATTATATGCCTCATCAGTCGTCCGATCCAATGTGAGGCAGGCCCATTATGGAGATCAGATAAGATCCTCCACACAAGATTGCAAGGATGTCTCACCCTCACCGCCTATCACAATGTCGCCAAGCTGGTAGATGTGGAGATGGCACGACGGAGACGCCTCAAAGGGGAATAACGCGAGAGGCTTTAGCTTTAAGCTACAGAGGGGCCTTCAACGGCTCCTTGCCGACAAGCCCGGCTCCCTCTGGCAGCGCGGCCGCCTGACCGTGGCCAGATTAGCTCAGATACATGCTTAACACGCTGCAAGCGAGACATGGTCTTACAGCCAAGACCGACCATTGACAAACTCTTGGGTACGGGTTAAACTCTACCGAGCAATGATGTTCGCTCCCCCCACGCGAAGCTCGTGTAGAGGAGACTCCATTGGGCATGACCGCCGTGCCGGGTCCTCGGATCGCGGCAGGCACTTTGCTATAAGAAAAGACGTGCATCCGTTGGAGATTCTCTGCAAGAACTTGTGTTGATCGTCGACTGCGTGAAAATGGCGTCCGATTCGCATGCTGACGATGGGTCAGAACCCAGACCCAAGACAATGACAGAGGCTCTGAGGAAGCTATGGACGCCCAAGGCACTCGGGGCTGCCATTGCATGGTATGTGGTAACGCTCGATATTTTTGAGACTCTTGCTGACATTTTGTAGCCTCCTGGTCATGAATTTCTTCATGAACCTGACCGTCTACACGCAGAATGTGTACGAGCCGTACGCGACAAGCCACTTTGACGGACACTCTCTGCTCACAACGGGCTCAATCATCAACGGCATCGTTCGAATCGTATCATACCCTTTGTTGGCTAAGCTTGCCGATGTAAGTCTTCATCGTCAGCCGTCCTTCTACACTACTGACTGAGCCTTCACAGCATTTCGGTCGACCGCAAGGCTTTGCCGGCGCTGCCCTGTCCATGGCCTTGGGCAATGTCATGTTTGCGGCTTGCAAGAACGTCGACACATTTTTGGTACGCAGATTGAATAATTCGATTACATTTCAGTAGCTGGGAGCTAACATTTTGTAGGCTGGAGGAATCTTTGACTCGTTCGGCGATACGTGGTGGAACATAACCCAGCAAATCTTTGTCGCCGATGTCACCAGCCTTGTGAACCGAGGTATCCTTTTTACGCTGCCCGAATCCCTTTCAGCCATTCCGACGCTCTATGCGGGTACATACCTCGGCGAGCACATGCTACTATCATCGTCGTGGAGATGGGGATATGGAATGTGGGCGATTGTTCTGCCAGTGACTGCCATCCCAACCATCAGCATCATGCTCTGGATGGGCCGCCGGGCTAAGAATATCGGATTGATTACTGAGAAATTATCTCTTCTTCACGGCGCCCCATCGGGTGCCATTGGCAAGGCGAGACACATCTTCACCCAACTGGATATCATCGGAGCTCTTCTCCTCATCGGTGGTTTGGCCATGACACTCCTCCCTATGACTATCGCAGGTCGCAACAACACCGACAGATGGGAGAAGCCTTCATCTATCGTTCTTCTGATCGTCGGAGTCTTGACCTTTATTGGATTTCTGGTCTGGGATGGAAAGTTTGCGTCCAACCCCATCATCCCTTACCGAACCATCAGGGAGCGCAACGTCATCGTTGCCTGCGCTTCAGTCATTATCATCGCCATGTCAGACAGCATCTATCGGCCGTTTCTCTCCAGCTTCCTCCAAGTTGCCGGTCACTACTCCCCGGGAGCTGCGACTCGTGTCGACAATGCTCAGCGTGTGGCCTACAACATCGGCGCCTTGTTCTCTGGTATCTGCTTGAAGTATGTCAAGCACACAAAGCCCTTTATCATGCTCGGTGTTGTCTTGATCATCCTCGCTTCAGGACTGCCCATCTACCTTACCAACATCTCCGGCACGCACATTGCCAACGAGCCTGCCTTTATCACCTCCAAGTCCCTCCTTGGAGTCGGCCGTGGTCTTGCGCAGGTCGCGCTGCAGGTCTCGCTTCAGGCCGTTCTCACCAACGAACAAATTGCCGTCGCCACTGCAGTTTATCTTTCTTCTCTGGGTTTTGGCTCCAACCTCGGCGTCACAATTAGCGGTGCCATCTGGAACTCTCTCCTCCCCCGTAAGCTGAATGCCAATTTCGGTGCTGAGGAAGGCCAGAAGATCTTTGGCTCCATTGTCGTCGCCCAGAACTACACAGTTGGCAGCACCGAGAGAAGCGCGATTGACAAGTGTTATCGTCAGACACAGCAGACTCTTGCCATCGGCTCTGTCTCCGTGTCGGCCGTGCTCTTGGGTCTTGTGTATCTAGCTCAGAATGTCAAGCTGGGAGAGGAGGATGACAAGAGGGCAATGCAAGCAGACGAGGAGTTGGCATGGGCCATCAAGCAAAAGGAGGCACAAGGCGAGGCTCCTGTCGAGCTCGAGAGTCAGCGACCATAGTTTAGGCCATCAACAAGGAAACGGTTTGAACGGATCATGTAAGCACATCTATCTACAAAGGACATTTCAATGAGTACTTCACCACCCCTGGAGTTTTTATCTCCTAATCACTGATTCCGAGCGACTGCATCTACAAGCCGGAATTCTGCTTGCCATATTCCTGATGGCTGTGACAATATTATCATCATAATCACTACTCGTCCAGAGCAGTTTCCTTCATACCTAAGAAAATGATAGATATACCAAGATCTTAGACAATATGCCTAATGATGCCGTCCTTATTCTAGACTCAACTAACCTCACCCAGTCTTAGGCAACCTAACCATATTTACCTAGGTTTGTAACATGACAGAAGCCTCAATATTGTATTCTTTTTCTTCTGCAAACTGGTCTCTTTGACTGTGTGGTAAACAAAAACGAGACATTGCTTGCAACAGGTAACAAGGCAGAATTGGGTATGCTTGGAGTCGTACCGCTCCAGGTTCAATTAATGTCAAGTCTAGGTTGTATAGAAACACTCATTCATCGTTGCTTGCACAAAACGTGAATGGCACTCTGTGAATGATATAAATCCAAGGAAATCTATAGCTGTCTAATCCCTGCGCTTCTGGCAGTGGCTGCTCTAGCTTGCTTGACCAATCAATTCAAGCCCGTAGCCTTGCGGATGGCGTTAATGAGGATGTTGTTATAATCACCGCCAGCTTCGTAGGTCGCGAACCCTCCTAGCTTATTCTTAAGGACGAATTTGCCCTTCTCGGCAAAGGAGCGTGCATCATCATACGAAACCCAGATCTCGCTCGTCTTGTTGTAAACCGCGGGCTAAAGACAGTCAGTTAGGGAAGAGTCAAGCTAGATTTAGCCTCTACATACCGTCTTGCTGCAGTCATCCCAAGTGTAAGAGATTCCAGGAGCGGGTTTCCCTTCAGCGGTAAGGAAACCAGCTTCGGTGATCAAGCTCCACAAGGGGTAGGTACCGCCGGGGGGCGACGGGTTACCACAGTCATCAATAGCAGGGTCAGTGTCCCAGCTGCTGCCCTGGAAGCGGTGCGTTGTGTTCTGAGGAGGGTACAGGCTGAGCTTGCCGTTCTTGAGGGCTGATGTCTGGTTGACTGAGAAACCATGACCGTAAGCGGGAACACCCAGAACAATCTGCGAAGAAGGGATGCCGGCAGCCGACCACTTCTCGACGGCCTCGTCGCCCGCGCCCTGGTTGTTTCGGGTATCACATGTTCTAGAAAGAGGAGCATTAGGTCCTCCGGTGGGAGACCACGCGCCGTAGAGATCGTAGTTCTACACGCAAGTTGTTAGCGCGTGTCTTGGTAGACTAGTTAGCGGTAGGCCTACCATGATCATGATGTAGTCGAGAACGTTTGCGAAACCATCAAGATCCGTCGACGCGACTCCCGACGCGTTGTTCCATGGGAACAGGGAGCCAGCAGCAGTCAGATAGAGATCTTTGCCCGCTGGCTGCTTTCGCAGCTCTTCGAGGAAAGCGAGGAAGTTGGCAGCATCGTTCTTGTTGATGGCATTGCAGCCGAGGCCTTGTCTGTTTGGGTACTCCCAGCTGCGTGGTTGTCAATACACGCACCCTCAAGTAGGTAGGTTGCTTAAAGACTCACTCAAAGTCGAGACCATCCAGCTTGTGCTCCTTGACAAGGTTGAGGCAGGTTTTGACAAAGGCCGTTCGGTTCTTGGCCGATCCAAAGCTGGTGGAGAACCATCTGCTTCCTGTCCAACCACCAATGGAGATGAGCGCTTTCACACCCTTGATAACATCGTGAGCTCATGCTTTAAATACATAAAGGGTGCAACTGACATTCTTCTTGGCGGCTTCGACAAAGATAGGAACCTGATCCGGCTCAGAGCGCGACAGGTCCAGGCTTCCGTCGGGGCTCGTCTCCCTGTAGTCGCACAGTCAGCGTTTGGCATTGGCAGTCGGCCAGAGGTAGCTGCTTACGCGAAGGCGTATTTGACGTCGGTGAACTTGTCCCATGGCATGTCCGACACGGGAAATCCACGGTTGGAATGGAAGCCGGCAAAGTAGGTGGAGGCTACAAGGCTGGATGGAGGGGGGGCAGCATAGCTAGTGGCTGTCCCAAAGCCGAGCAGGCCTACCATTGAGGCCGAGATGGAGCGAAAGGACGGCATATCGACGGAAGGACGAAGAAAACGAGCCAAAGGAATGTCACAACAGGATCAATGAGAGGCAGAACCTGTGGAACAACAGGTGTTGCAGATTCTGCCAAAGCCGTGACACGGGCTCAGGCGCCTATATACCCTCGGTGACGACATTAGACTTTCAGCAGATCAGTTTATCGCAATTAACACGACTCGGAACGGGTTTTCGGCATGAACTGTCAAGCTATTAAGGTTCGCCAACATCCGAGCACTCCGCGCCCGTTTCCTTTGGTGGTCTTGTTTGGAAACTCTTGGCGCGTTACCAACGCGCGGCATTTATTAGGCCTGACCCCATAGATGGGCATGACGTCCTGGACAAAAACGACCTAGGGTCTGGGGCTTTGCTTCAACCAACTCCTTCCCGCCAATAGTGCCCTTTGTTGCGAGTACGAGAGCCACTTGTTAACCTTTGAACCCCTGCAGCTTGGACGTGTCACAAAACGGCCCACCCCATAGAACCAGGGCACTTGATGTGGCTTCCAATTTCCGCATCTGCCGAGTCCCTGGCTCGAGCGTTTGCCTTTGTGTCCTTTGCTACCCTATTCCGCCGAGGTCAAAAGGCGTCGAATTCCCATCTCAATGCAGCCGTGACTTTTAAATCATCAGGTAGGTCCACGTCAAAGGCTAGGAATACTACCATAACATAGTTTAGAGTGCCGGCTACTATATAGTATCAATAAAAATAACAATAACTTGAGTCTAACTACTACGTGAGAATATATTTTGTATTTGATGCGTTTTCTTACCATTGCTTTTTTTGCTTCCGGCTAAATTTGCTGGAAGGCCGCGCGTCTATGAGCCCTCTGCAGAGCATGCGACTCTCTGGCATCCGAGCGTCTAGAAAACAAGTAACAAATTAATGACATTTTGTAAAACACGTATCATGCTTTTCGGCTTGCCATTGCTTAGAGTTTCTAGGGGTGCTGTTAATCCTGGTTACTAACGGTGTGACAATCCCGCAGTTACGAGTTACCAGTAGTTAAGACTAAAGGGTCCTGGAAGTGTCAAGTGATGATTCTTTCTATCTAGCCGTGGTATTATTAACCAAAGATCCCACAGTGATTCCCTCATCCTAATACCAAGCAAGGTTCAATACACAACCACAATATGCATCTCAAAATGACCCCAAGATGAGACTATCACCTGCTGCGTAGTCGGGAGCAACATCTGTGCACATATGCCGAGCCTTGAAGTACCACACGAGTAAACTCCACATGTTGAAGCTTCCCATTTGCCCAACTCCACGAGCAGGGCCAACCGAAGCAGCCAGGCCAACCTTTGTCTGTGGAATGTACTCAGGCAGCTCTGCCCCAGCCAGATACCGGCCTAATGCGGTTGCGAGATGGCGAACCTGCGGCTCTCTTATGGTAGCTGCGTACGAGTCGGCGTTGGCAGCATCGCCGGCGAGGAAGACGTTGTCATAGCCCGGCGCACGGAGAGATGCGGTTACTTTGAGCCGCCCATTCGCTTCCAGCATCGAAGCGGGGGCAAACGACGTGTTGAACTTGACACCCCAAGTCGGCACGAACAGATCCGTCTCGATCTTTTCCGTGGTACCATCTGTCTTGGTGAGCTCTGCAACTGTTCTTCCTGCTCCGTTGGTGGTGGTCTTGGCAATTCTGGCATTCGTAATGATGTTGACATTGAGCTTCTCCAGCTCTTTCTTGGCCGCTCGTCGGGTGGACTCCAAATTCTTGGGCTCCAGCGGCAGCGAGTCGGTGATGACTAGGGTCACCTTCTTCTTGCTCGCTTTTGAGTACTCGTGCCCAAGTTCGCCGGCAAACTCGACGCCGGTAGGACCCCCGCCGCCTACAACAATCGACTTGGCCGCGTCTACCTCATTGCGCAACTTGGCAAGTGAATCACGGGTCTCCTGGGAGGTGCCGACTAACTTCCAGGGCATTTGGTAGGTGTAATCACTACCCGTTGCCACAAGAATAGTATGGTAGTTGAGAGTCCGTGTTTGACCATCGCCCTGGGTCACAGCAACCGAGTTCTTGTCAGGGTTCCAAGTCTCGACGGTGCCGAGAATAAACTCAAATCTATGAGAAGAGTATTTGGAAAAAGCTCCAGGGATGGAGAAGAAGACCTTGTCGTCCGTGAACTGGCCCGGTATGACAGCGCGGGGGGTGGCTATGTTCCAGTAGAACTCGTCAGATCTCGAGACGAGCATCACTTGTAGGTCGTGCTTTTCAGCATAATTCTTAAGAACATAATGAGCCAGAGGAAGACCTGTTAGGCCGGCACCTAGAATAACAAAAGTCTTGAGCATTCTGTAGTGAGGATAGCTCAAGGGGAGACAATAAGGCAAAGGATGGGGGAGTCATGGAAAAAGAAGAGCGACTTGGGATGCCTTTTATGTCCTTATGCGCACTTTAAATTCGTCCGAGCTGACAAAAGCTATTTGAACAATAACAGCTACTGAACATTTTTTTTACTAATTGACTTGAGGAGGCTCGTTGCATTATGCATATCGTGAGGTTTCGTCACATACGGATTAGCGGCCCTTGGGTACAGGCACGCGCGTGAAAGAATAGGGTGCTGACTGCTTGCGAGCTAATCCCTTCCCCACGACCATGATATCTAGATATGTATTGAGTAGTTAATTCCAGAAAAATAATCACAAGATAACGGGAAGCTTGTTTTACTCTCGGCTAACCTTTTTATGAGCATTATCCTCGGTACTGTCTGATTCTGTAGATGAGACTACCTATCTTTATAAAATGGCGGATTACTAGCGTCATTTTCCTCGCAGGGTTTCGCCAAATAGAGACTAGGCTGTTGTTATGAACTGGGTTGCTGACGGCCATTAAAACAGGGCTGACACCCAGCATCACCACCATCTCAATCAGGTGAAACCTATCGAGGACAGCTTCATACATTGACATCATCAAGTTGACGAAATACACCTTATTATGCAATCAAACCGAGCGTGCCAAACCTGCAGGACCCGGCGCATCAAGGCAAGCTCTAGCAAAGTTGAACCCTGGACCTAATCTAACGGCAACGACTTAGTGTGATGGAGCTACGCCGATCTGCCACAGATGCATCAAGTCCCGCCGGACTTGCGTAGAAGCCGACGCAGCCAAGCAACAGTTATTCGCCATTCATATCGAGAACCAGTATGCCACCGGAGAGAAGAGACGCCCAAGGGGGCCGCGTTCAAGCCTTGTCCCCCTGGACCCTAATTTCGATCTCAAGACGCGTGCACACGCGTACTATGTGCAGAATCACTTCCAGGTGCTCCAGGATATACCTGACGTTGCCGCAACGTGGGCCGAATGCTTTCAAGAGTGGAAGTTAGAGGGCAACAGCTCGCCCATTGTGGACTTAGCCTTCTCGTCCCTAGCACTTTCAGTATTTTCTCGATTCCAGAACTGTCGGCTTGCAGCGTCTGAGGCGTCCAAGTCGTATCTTTGCCTGCTCCAGCATATGCAAAGTTGTATCCCGCAAATCAACAGCGGCAATCCGAGTGCGGACAAGATTGATGCGTACTTGCTGGGGGCTCACTTCATGGCTCGATACGAGTCGTTTGTGAAGAATTACGGCGATGCCGCCGACTCGGAACCCCAGGTCAAGGTGTGGTTTCATATCGACGGTGCGGCCGCAATTCTTAAAATCTGGCATGACAACAGCCACTGCTACACTCCGACTGCAGTCATCAAGCATACTAGAAGGAAGTTGATACGGTCCTCTCTGCTGCGCGAGCAACCGCTGCCTCGCTGGCTGGCGGATGGTAGTCTTTTTGGCGAGACGGATATCGCTCTGGCATTCGACCGCTTGATGATTCAGTTCATTGATATCCGTCACAAATACCTGAAACTCAAGCAGGAAACGCAAGATGGGATATCAGTCACCGAACAGGTTGACTACCTGATCAAAGAGTCACGCACGCTCAGCCAGAACATCCAAGCCTGGCCCAGGCAATTCCCGAGCAAGTGGCTGTATGCATCACACACTGTGCCAGAAGCCTGCAGCTACTCGCGAGACGAGTTTTACTCGGCATCCGTCTCAACCTGTGCAAAACTGGGTTACAGTGCCGTATGGAACGAATTCTACGCCACGCAAATGCTCGTTTCTCATACCCACCTGCGAATACTTGATCTCGTAGCCACGAATCGATCAGAAACGCACGAATTCTTGGCTCAAGTCAACTCGTCTGCAAAATGTCTGGCGTCATTCATTCCCTTCTGCCTCGGACGCATTCGGACAACCAGAGCTGGTGTCGAGAGTTCCGACGCACCTTTTAAGCCCCATCTAGCTAGTCTCGTCGTGTGGCCCATGACCCTGGCGTCGAGTCTGGACACGCTAGAGATAGGACTACGGGAGTGGTATCGGTCGGCGCTGGCCCGTGTCAGTAAAGGTTCGAGCGAATGTCTATTGCCTTATGCAATGAGTGATTACTGGGCTATTTGTTAGTAGACTAGATGAGGTTTAATTTAATAGGAAATAGAATTTAGCCCTGAAAGAACACGATGTTCTATAAAATAGTATTTTTTTACGAAGGGACCTGTCTAAAAGGAGATAGGTTCAGAACGGCATTATCATGATCAGGATTCTCGATCTAGCACTTGCCCCAGTTGATGGGAGCTGTCTTCACTTTTCATTAAAGCCTCAGAACGACCAGCTGCGTGGCTTCTATTCCGTTCTTAGTCTCACGCTGGGCCGATGTTGAGTCTTAGGGTTTCTCTCATCGCATTTCATTGCACTTCTGCTTCCCCTGTTTATGACCCTTCCAACTGCCTTTTAATTACTATTAAACCTTTTTCATCCATCCACCCTTCAAACCCCAAGCAGACCGCCTATGCCGATTGGTATTCAACTCGATTGACGAGAAATATGGTTTGTTTCAGCTTCAGGCTCGGTGATTGCCGAACTATTCTTAGCCATGACACCATGTCGGACCGACAAAGCTGGAGCTCAGCGACTTGGACTTTTTCAACGTTGAGTTTGTTATTTCGAAGTCGAGATGACCATAGAATTCATGTGTGGATTTTATGCCTCGTCATATATCTCGTACAGAAAAAATAAGCATGATGAAATATATTAAGGAGCAGAAGCTAAAATAAGACCACTCTCGCGGGTATAGTGACAAAACTTGAGACTGTTTGTCATTCTATCTGTGTACAAATATCAGCTTCGGGTCGCTTCTTTTTCAGCGACGACTTGAATAAACCATCTTTCCAACTCATCCACTCTACATTATTTGTATCATCATCATTTACCAACACTTTCTCAACTATGAAGATGCACGGAATCATCGGCTTAGTCCTCGCCAGCATGGCCTTGGGCCACGTCGTGCCATATGGCCTTGACTCCGACAGCTCTTCGCTTCTGTCAGAACGTCAAGCCCCGCAGCGCCGAGTCAAGTCGATCCAAGTCGCTCCGTTCGACGCAGGGGAACACGATGGATTCGCCTCAGGGAAGTGCACTCGTGAGCAGATAAGGAAACTTGGGGCTGCCATCAAAGACGCTCGCGTTACGCTGCAGAACACCGGAAACGCTTTAGCCGAGCGCAATGCGGAAAATACCTGCGCTTATAACGACTGGTTTGGCGTGCATACGGATCCGTCTGGAGAACGTAAGGAGCTTCGTAAGCCTTAGCTTAGCATTGAGTATTAAGTACTGACCCTCCTCCGTCTTAGTCCGAAAGTCGATCCGCACGCATAACTTCGATGCACCTTACCATGCTCTTGGTTTATGCCTTAAAGAGGCCAAGAAGACTCTGACCCTCAATACCTTAGACCCAAATGGGTTAACCTTTACTTGCTGGGGTCCGGAAGATGAGCACTGTACAAGTGGAATGGTTGCCGGCACCATTCCACCTGGCCGCCATCCAGGCCTAAAAAAGGACTTTAAGGGAACGCTCATTGGTCTGTGTCCAGTGTTCTTCAGCTCTCCCAGCCTTGAGGGGGCCATTGCAAAATTTAAGCAGAACGATCGGTCTCTGCTTAACACAGCTGCCTTGACACTCGTTCATGAGATGCAGCATGTTCCTTTAATCACTGGCAAGGAAAGAAACTGTGTCGATGTTCTAGACAACCGAGGACGACCCGCATATGATGCCCAAGTGTAAGACCATTTCCTCATCACATCTGGATGCGGTAATTCTGATGAGAGCTCTGCAGTTGCAAGTCACTTCCCCCGAAGGACAAGATTATAAACGCACAGAACATGGCCCTCTTCGCCCTGGATATCACTGCGCAATGTAAGGAAAGTTGTGAATCATCATCCAAGGGAGGGTGTTGTTCGTGGTGGAAGCTATTGACCACCTGACCTACATCCTGGAGCGCCTACCTCTGACGGCCTCAAAGATGTCTAGTAGACGGATAAGAGGCGAAACTGGGGATGGGTGGGCAAGACGGATGGAGACCAGGGCCAAGACAAACAGGAGAAAACAACAGAGAGTTCATAGATCCGATAATATATCGCGCCGATCTGATGGTCCTACGACGTTGACTTTTTTTTCTTCTTTAATCCAGTCGAGTACCGAATCCGGATGATAATTATCATCCCCCCCTAGTTTATCTCAGAATACCTAAGCGAATGTATGGGAACAGGTAACTCTAATCATTCAATGTACTTGACTCTACCACTACGTCAAGACACGAATGAGCCACTGACGGTATTCCTCTGAGGCCCGGGTATCTCACTTGGTGGCCATTCAGTGTCATCCTGCCAGTCCGTTTCATAGACATATCCACCGCTCCCGACTGTCTCATCAACCCCATTTAGGACAACATGGGCCTCTGTGTTGGGCGGAACGTTGACTTTGGTCGTCATCTTCCCGTTTTCAACCTTCCAGTCAACCTCGTACAACCCATACGGTGAATCAAAGCAGGTCTTGGCGAAACGAATCGTCCCTCCTGGCTGCGGGCGCACCAGAGCACTCTTCCAACCTGGAGCTGTAGGAGAGAGACCTCCGATGGTCTTGTGCATGAACGCACACACAGACCCTAGGGCGTAATGGTTGAAGGACGTCATCTGGCCGGGGTTGATGCTTCCGTCTTCTAGCATCGAGTTCCACCTCTCCCAGATGGACGTCGCTCCCATGGTGACAGGGTATAGCCAACTGGGACAACCTCGCTCTTGCAGCATTCGGTACGCTAGATTCAGCATACCATTGTCAGATAGAGCTTGGAGGATGACGGGTGTTCCGGCAAATCCAGTGGTAATCTTGAATCGTTCCCAGCGGACCAGGTAGCCCAGTCGCTCTCTTGCTGTTGCGAGTTGCTTGTCTTCTAAGAGACCGAATTTCAGTGCGAGAGCGTATGTTGTCTGGGTATCACAGGCCAGTCGGCCCTTTGCGGTCGTGTATTCCTCTCGAAATAGCTCGGCTAAAGAGGCCGCACTGACCTCATACTTCTCGCTCTTTTCACTTTTACCTAGAATCTTTCCAATCTCTGCAGCCAGTCTTGTTGTATAAATGAGATAGGCGTTTGCGACTAGGAAGTTGTCGGTTGGGCAATTTCCTGGCATGTCCGGCGGTGCTCGCGGGTCGAGCCAGTCGCCGTATTGAGGGGATGCAGTAGACCAGAAGCCCCGTGCATCTCGGGGAATGCCGTAATCGAGCCAGCTGCACATACTCTCCCATTGCTTTTCAAGTTGACTGAGATCGCCAAAGGTTGTGTAAAGGTCCCATGGAGTAATCAGAGACGAGTCTCCCCAAACGGCCATTGGTCTCTTCATGCGGTTGTCTGGCTGTTTGGGAACATTGGGGATAATGACGGGTACAACACCATCAGCATCTTTCTGGTCCACTTCCAGATCACGTAGCCAGGATTCCAAGAATGCAGAAGTGTCGAAGAGGAAGTTGGCTGTAGGGGCAAAGACCTGAATATCGCCAGTCCATCCCAGCTTCTCGTCACGTTGTGGACAATCGGTCGGTATAGAGATGAAGTTGCCCCTCATCGACCAGACCGTGTTCTCGTGCAAGCGGTTTATCATCCTGTGGGAGGACTCGAACGTTCCGGTTCGGCGGAGGTTGGATGCTATCACGATGCCGGTAAAGTCGTCTAGCGAGACGTCGTAGCCGTTGATCTCGGCATACCTGCCCTGTTAGTTACTTGTCAAGAGACGAAAGTGGAATAATGCCTACCGGAACCCATAAAAGGTAAATTTTGTCTCGCAGCCTTTTGTTGGACCTCCAAGCTTGAGCTCGTAGGTGGCTTTGGCTGATCGCAAGGGCCTGGTCCCAAGCTCCCCGTGTTCCATGACCTCTGCATGCCTGATGACGATGGATTCTCCAAGCTTGCCAGGAATATCCTTTTCGAATCTGAGCCAACCAACAAAGTTTTGTCCAAAGTCGAGCACCTTCTTTCCCTTGGGCGTAGTTATGATCTCCTTTGGCTTCAGCTCCATGATTCGAGTGACGGGGGCGACATCAGGAGCGATTAGCTCAGCCTTGGGAAATGGAAGC
Source organism: Fusarium sp. JS1030 (assembly GCA_000966855.1). Taxonomy (NCBI): domain Eukaryota; kingdom Fungi; phylum Ascomycota; class Sordariomycetes; order Hypocreales; family Nectriaceae; genus Fusarium; species Fusarium sp. JS1030. The sequence goes on from JWIW01000100.1 coordinate 2,274,757, forward strand.
TCCTCAACTGAGCCCTCAGCTCGAGATTTCGACCCCAGAGTAGCCCATTTTGGATCAATCAGATTGCTGTCACAGACTTCTCCATTGTACAATTCAGAAAGGAGAAGAGGACCATTGAGGTACTCCCAGCTGGAGTCAGTCTGACAGCAGGTCTTCCCGTCAACTTCAAGTTGCGCGAGGAAGCCGAGCTGTTCGCCCCAGTGATTGGCCACCCCTGGTCGTCCAATTCTGCCGGCGAACCATCCTTCAGCGACATGGGCGCCGATCACATTTTCACCCTCTTGTAGTAGCGATGTAACGTCATATGTCTGATAGTGCAGGCGATGGTTATATGACTGCCATCCAGGGGCAAGCAGCTCGTCACCCACTCGCTGACCGTTGATTTCGACTTCATATACACCATGGGCAGTTGCATAAAGGCGGGCGGACTTGGGAGTGGTGCTGGTAAAGGTCTTGCGGAGTAGAATAGGTCGCTTGGGTTCTGGGCCCTGTGATGGGCCACCCACAAGTTTAGCACTCCAGTCAGAGCGGTTCAAGAGTGCAACTTCAATCTTCAAATCTGCCCAGTCTGTTGATGATCCATCAACCCCGGTAGCCCTGACTCTGACGCCGGCTTGCTCGCGAGATGATAGGGGAGATGAGGGCCAGGGGTTATAAAGCGAACTAGGAGAATCGACATGGTAGGTTTCTTCCTGGCCGTCACGTGTGATAACTAAGTCATAAGAGGCTTGTTTCCAGTTCTTTGTACTGGTAGAACCAAATCGCCATGACAATCGTGGTATACTCGTAAAAAGGCCGAAGCCGCTGTGGTGGTGCTCGGCGCTCAACTGTGCAATAGAAACCGCCATTCTTGGAGATTGTTGACCTGATCCCCTCGCTTAGCTATGATCTTTCTGTCGGTTTATAAGCCCGCTGTATCGACAAGGTCCAGCGAGGGCTCGAGATGTCAGAAGAGGGGCTGCCAGCTGGATCATACGATGGATAAAAATCCGGCTGGCGGATATGTCAGCTCGGTTAGGTTATCCGGCCTTGAACAAGGCGTGCCAAGACCCCAAGGATCGCCATTATCCGCTCGAGTTTCCTCCTCTCCGCAGTTTGAACGTCCCAAACAAGGATCGCGGGCCTCTTAGCGCCAGCTTATCCCCGCGCTCGGTATGAATTCATCGCGGGGCCCCAGGTTTGATGAACCAAACACCGACATCTCGGTTTGAATTCGTACGAGGCCTCGGGTTGTCTCTGTGCGAAGTGGTGTATATGAAGTGTCGATCAACGGTGGAGTTGCATTTCCAAGAAGGCTCCATCTTTCTCTGAACACCATCGTGCCGTAACAGCGTGGCAACCCTGATCCAACTCTATCATCAGGAATATCACTGAGGGGCGACCAGAATGACGAACGACAGTAAGGACAAGATCGAAGCTGCGCCTCGTGTCTCGGGAGACGAGAACGCTGCCAACGATGACTTGAAGAAGGGACACACTCTACTCAAGTCAGGCCTCGACGAGCTTGGCTACTGGGAGACGGTCAAGGTCTTTTGGAAGGTAATAAACTGTCCTCAAATTTCTCATCATCGACGCTGACAACACTCAGGCCGTCTTGATCTGCAACTTGATCTCTATTGCGGCCGCGGCCGATGGCTACCAGTACACGCTCAACGGCAACGTCATCGCCAACAAGGGCTTCATCGAACATGTTGGGTTTGTCAACGATGAGGGCAAAAGCGTGCTCAATGCCAACTACACTGCTCTCTGGGGCGCAATGCAGTCCCTTGGTCAGCTAGTTGCCATGGTCTTTATGAGCCCCATCTCAGATGCGATTGGGAGAAAGATGACTATGTACACACTCTGGATCATCCTCACTGGGGTAAGTTTTCGATACACATCCTCTCTGTGAATGTTTAAGATGTTGACTGCTTTGTAGTCGATTGCCCTCGAGACCGTCGTCCGTGATTGGAAGGACTGGACTGCTGCCAAGATTCTCGCCGGCATTGGCGTTGGCGCTTTACAGTCCACACTTCCTGTCTACATCGCAGAGTGGTCCCCCAGCAACATCCGTGGCGCCATGGTCCTCACCTATGGTGTATGGAACACTCTTGGAAAGTTCCTAGCTCCCCTCGTACTCCTCATCTGCGAGAAACAAGACCCTTTCAACTACAAAATACCCATCGTAACGCAATGGGTATTCCTCGGTCTCATGCTCCCCATCTTCATCTGGCTACCCGAGACACCCCAGTACTACGCTGAGCGTGGCCAGGATGAGAACGGGAAGAAGACGTTACGTCGCGTCAACGGAACTGTTGCCGGATATGACGTAGATACCGAGTACAGTATCATCAAGAACAGTATCCTTGAACAACGCAAGAGGAATAATCAAATCGGAGAGGTCGACCTCGGCTGGAAAGGCGTGGCAAGATCTTACGTCGAATGCTTCAAAGGAGTCAATGCCAAGCGAACACTTGGTGCTACGGCTCCTGCTTGTGCTCAGCAGCTCACTGGTCTGTCATTCTTGAAGACATACTCCTCTCTATTCTTCCGTCAAGCTGGATTTGATGATCCTTTCCTCATCACCACTGTCATCAGTAAGTCTATACTTGTCCTACCTTCTTCCTTTGTGTTAATCTGTGATTAGCCGTTATTGCGCTGGTGACTTCTATCGCCCTCATGCTTTGGACTGATCGCTTCGGGCGTCGAATCATTGTCTTCGTCTCTTCTGTTGTCTGCACAATCACCATGTTGGTTGTTGGTATCGTGGGACAGTTCTCGTCAACCAAGCCGCTCCAAAACTTTTGCATTTTCATCGCTTGTGTCTGGTCTCTCTTCAACGCTGCTCTAGGCTCTTTAGGGTGGGCTTTTGTTGGTGAAATCGCCTCTCAGAAGTTGCGAGCGCGAACTGCTGGTCTCGCTGCTGGCATTTCGGTCATCTTTGGCCTGACATTCAACACCTCGGTCCCCATCATGCGTGAGTATATCTACCTTCACCCCAGATGAATACTGTAGCTAATTGTCACTTGTAGTTGATCCCGAAGGTGTTGATTGGAACTACAACACCGGCTGGCTGTATGGTGGACTCGGAGTCATCACCACAGTCATCGTCTGGTTTTACGTCCCGGAGCCGTCCAAGCGCAACACGGCCGAGATGGATGAGATGTACGAAAATGGCGTTCCAGCCTGGGAGATGCAAAAGCACATTACAAATGTCCAACTCGCTCAGCAGGAAGTTTTGAACCAGGAAGCAGAGAGGCGCGGACTGGTCTGAGCCATACCGCTGTTTCATTCGTATAGGTGCGGGTCCAAGTACGTGGCTGGGTTGTCGGTCAAGGACTGGGCAAGGAAGACAGACGCGAATAGTATCTTGCTTATTTTCCTTCTGTTTCGAACCTAGCAGTTATGCCTAAACATTCATGCACGTCTTTGCGTCATCTAGTCCTTGTCATCAAAATCAAACATTCCGTGAGAGGCTGTCTCCACCACCGCCCACATCCCGTACTTGGACGCGGAAGCCACTCGTAAGCAAATCAGGATCGGCAGGGTCCATGCTCTTTGCAATGTAGACTACGACGTCGGAAAATACCGATGAACTAGAATCGCAATGTCTCATAAATAGGCTTGCATGGCTTTTTGGTGGCGTATCCCCACCAGGACAAGCTGAACTCCCATCCCGCTATCGCCCTTTTTGTATACACCAAGATGCAGCTCAGCAACTTTATGTTTTTTGCCCTGACTCTGGGCACAGCTCTTGCTCATCCAGAAAAGCTGACTGCCGAGAAGGCCAAGTCTGAGGCCAAGCTTGTAGGCCGAAGCAGCAACAGATGCGCCGCCACCATTGAGAAGCGCAAAGCTGAGATTCTGGCCAAGCGCTCTAGTCGACTTCACGCACGTCACTTGGAGAACCAACAAAAGAATGGCATTAAACAAGTTCACCACGAGTCACTACAATACGCCACGATTCAAAATGACACCTGCGTTCTAGCCCCAGACACTGTTTGGGGCCCCTACGGGTAAGATGATTGAAGCAGCCGCCAACGGACAACTCTAATGCCCACTAGTGTTGATGGAGAGATGGTTCGTCACGATCTCCGCGAAGTTCAAAAAGGAATCGACTTTTACCTTGACATTGGTGTGATCGACATCGAAACTTGCGATCCTCTCCAAGGGACAGCCCTCACGATTTGGAACTGCAATGCCACGGGTTCCTATTCCTCCTTCACCGGCATCGACCCAGATACAGCGGAGCTCTTGGACGGATGGTCCAAGAGAGATGATGGCACCACAGATGATGAGACCTTCTTGAGAGGAATACAAGTGACCGACAACAACGGAATGATCGAATTTTTGACCAAGTTCCCGGGTTACTACATCACTCGTACCACGCACATCCATGTTACGGCGCAGACAAACATCACCAACGGCACATCCTACTCTCACAGCAAGGTTCAGCACATTGGGCAGCTCTTCTTCGAAGAGGATCTTCTCAACCGCGTCTATGCTCTTAGCCCCTACAAGGAGCACTTGGCCACGCTGAACCGCACTACTAACAGCGAAGACTCTCTTTTCTCTGACGCGAGCGCCGACGGATACAGTGCCGTGATCAGCGTCAGCCAGCTCACAGACCGGATTGAGGACGGCTTGGTTGGATACGTGAGTGACTTTGCCTTCGTCCCGCTATTGGCATCAATTAACACAAACCATAGATTACCATTGGCGTCAATTCGACTGCTGATGGGCTTGCCACTACCGGAGGCGGCGTTAACCCTCAAGGTTGGCTCCCTACTGTCAGCATTAATCCTACAAAGTATGCCCAAGCATCCCAGATAGATAGAGCTGATGGGTACTGAGTCATGGAGTGAAATTGGGGTTGTAGGGCTGACTCGGGATCAAAATCTTGAAATACTGTTGAATTGAATGGTAGCCTACCCTGTAGTCGTGTGACTTTCGGACCCAGGTGTCGAAGCAACGGGCGTTTCGGATAGGCTGGAACCCTGGAAATAAACTTTGTTCAAACTTCATACTTTCATATCCGTGTTATTCGCCATGTTGAACTTTGTGTCGATTTTCCCCCGTACCATCTCGGCATGGCTAAATCGTCGTATTCCTCGCTTGTGCAATCCGCTGCAAAGTAACACATGCTATGCGATGACCTCTAAGCATACTACCTCCCTTCTCCGGAACCAAAACCGGGTTAATTTCGGAGAGTGATTCATGATTTGCATTGTTTGATCTGAGCATGGACCTCTCTCCTCGGGCATCTCCAGCCTCGGTCCCCATTATCCCGCCAGTGGAGTTTGCCGGATCCAAGCCCACTTTGAGGAAATAAACCGCGAAAAAAGTGCCAGCCAGGATTGTGGTGTCTACGCCACCGCCAATTAGCATCTCTGGAATGCAAATTCGTATCCCCAACGCGTGGCCTGGAGACTGAAACCCCCTTGTTCCCGTTGCATTGCCTGCCCTAAGCGCTCGAGTGCCGCGCCCGAGGCCCACTCCCCGTCATTCGGGTTGTGGGGGATCCATTGACCGAGCTTCATCGCAGATCACAAGCGAGTCAAGGAATGGTTGTGGAAGAGCGCCCCAGAGGTTCCAATCCACGAGAGTGCGTAATTTCAGTCGTAAGCTAATGTATATTTGCTACGGGGGTGGATATGGCTCGAGGATATATGAGGCACCAATCCTCTACGGTTGAATTGTAATCTCACACTCCAAACTACCTCTTCACCATCGACATCATGGTTTCTCTGAGATTTCTCGCCGCCACTGGTCTCGCCCTATCTGGCCTCGTCTCGGGACACCCCGGCGAGGCCCACGACCACCACAAGATGGCCAAGGCAATCAAGACTCGTGATACAGTCGCCAACTTGGGCGGGAGATCGTTGAACCGATGCTCGAACTCCGAAGGCGCGCAGGCCTTGAAGAAGCGAGCTATTACACGCCGAGCTCGCAAGGTTGAGGACCTTCGAAAGCGACTTGGCATCAAGTCGGGTATGCCTAAACACCAGATGTTTCTGATTCATTCTTGCTGATCGAACCAAAGCCCCCCGAAAATATCGTCGCGATGCCGAGGCCCTCTCCAACTGGGAAGCGGTCAACCACAACATGACCGGTCTCTCTACCAACGACATGTTCACGCCTCTCGAGACCGTTTTCGACGCCAACTCCAGCTGTGTCCTGTCTCCCGAGATCACAGCTGGCCCGTACTACATTGTCGGCGAATACCTCCGATCCAACGTCATCGAGAAGGAGTGGTGCGACGGAGTGCCCCTGTTCCTTGAAGTCCAATACGTCGATGTTTCCACTTGCGCGCCGCTGCCCAGGCTCGCCATTGACGTTTGGAACTGCAATGCCACTGGTGTCTATTCCGGTGTGAGCGCTGGTGCTGGCCCTGATACTACTTTCCTTCGAGGTATCCAGATCACCGATCACGACGGTGTTGCTCAGTTCGAGACCATCTTCCCCGGACACTACCAGGGACGTGCTGTCCACACTCATCTTCTCACTCACACCAACGCTTCAGTGCTTTCCAATGGCACAATCTCTGTCTGGAACAGCCCCGTCACTCACATCGGACAGCTCTTCTGGCCCGATGACCTGCGCGAGGAGGTGGAAAAGCTGCACCCCTACAACACCAACGAAGTCGAGGTCACAACAAACGACGAAGATATGTGGTCTGTCCTCCAGGCTGACGATTCCTATGATCCTTTCCCTCAGTTCGTCTACCTTGGCGACACAGTTGAGGAGGGTCTGTTTGCCTGGATCCAGATCGGTATCAACGCCACCGCCGACTACAGCACTGACGACTACTATGGCGTTGCTGGATATCTAGCTGAGGACGGTGGCCACGAGCTCGACAGCGGAATCGGTGGAGGTGGCGGTGAGGGTGGTCCCCCTGGTGGCAGTGGAACTCCTCCTTCAGGAGGCTTCCCTTCACAGACCCCTTCATCATCCGCCTAAGTAGTTAAAACCACCTTCCGCTAGGAATAGCATGGTTGTGGGAACAAAGTCAAGAGTGTCCCTCGTCCACTGCAGTCTGGAGGGGAGAATCCATATAGAGTGTCGTGGTTTGTCTTCACAAGGCGCTTGGAGCAACTACGCGGGGCAAGATGTGGTTTAGAGTAGATTGTATATCCATGTTACATGTAGCTGTGTTGTATATAGGAAACCTTGGAAATTGGCTGTTTGCTACATGTCAAGAACCCAACCACTAGCTCGTGACGTCTGGATAATTCTTAGCTTTTGCAGAACAACCATTATAGTGCCACAAACCTGTTGAACTAGACCCTGATGCAGCAGCACCTCTTTCTCTTCCAGCCGCAGCTCTGCATGAAAGCAAACCCTCCATGATGGTTGCAGTAATGCTCACATTGGCCCGATTCGAACCGCCCGCACTTGCCAGCGTGCTTGCAGATTGCTGCTCGGGGTTCAAGGCCCTCGAGAACGTCGGGAACATCTGGAAGGTCCTGGGGGAAAGGGTTGGCAAGAGCACCAGCAGCAAGGACAGTGACAAAGGTAGCGATGGAGAGCTTCATTTTGAGTAAGGGAAGAGTTGCGATGTTGGATAAGTTGTGTACTAGGAGTTGGATTGGGCAGTTGCTGTGAGTGCTGATGTGATATCTTGAGAATTTGATTTAGAGGCGATCTCTGGGGTTATTTATACTTGGGAAGGTACACCTACAGCTTTGTACAAGTGCGCAGTTAGCCAGACTCCCCTGCTTACTGTTCAATAGGTGACGCGATTCCCCGACATGCCGAGAGTTTGTCTCTCCTCATGAGCGACGAGCCGTAGTATCGTGGCGTAGTTGCGGGCGGTCCAGCAATGCCGTAGTGTGTTATTGATGCATGAATGCAAGGCATCCATGTCAACGTTTAGAATAACGTTTAGAAACCTAAATCAACCTATTTGCGAAACCGAAAGGCAATTTTTGTGATTTGAAAGATACCTTAAGGATCAGCATGACTTGAATCTTGGCCACTAATTTAATTGGTAAATAACTTCTCTTGCCGAAGGCAGAGTGGTCGGCCACAAGACTAAGAAACCGTTTTCCCTCTTCAACAGTGCCTCAGTAAACCCAATACTGCATAAATCCCAGCCCAATTCTAATCCCGATCACGGCGGGATTGTCTGCGTTGCTCAATATTTGATTTGAACAAGCTGTTTATTTGTTTTGGAGAATCCTTAGCCACAACAAGATGTTGGTGGATCAAAACTCTTTATTGGGAATATACACGTGCATGTACAACTAGCGATCTAGAGATGCAATTATTCCGTCCTAATTTGCTCACACAGCCTCATTGAGACATTCACAACTACCTGTCATCCTGTCTGTACCGGATCAAGGTTAACCTTCTCACTAGATGCAACGGTTGGCCGGCTGAAAACACAGCTGTCCTACTGTTTTTATTACAAGTCCAGACCTCTGAATAGTTTGCCTGCGCCTGGTTGACCCCGCGCAATGCGACCTCGGCTTTGATCAACGACAGGCCGCATAGAGCGTGGCAGTGTCCTGTAGCTTTCAGCTTTAAACTGTGGAATTACTTTGCCTTACTTTGCTAATTTGACTTTCTCTGCCACACACAGAGACGTCAGCTTCCACACTGGAGAACACAGATTTTATACAACAGTAGCATTGAAACGGGAATGCATGCGGCTTGCCGATAGGCCAATGCGGGATTGAGATCGGCCGTATTACAAACAAAATGTTCGGCAGGTAATTTTATATAGGTAAGGAAGCTGCATGATACCTGGACAACTAAGCACGGTGTTTAAAATAAGCGTGATCGCACCGTGAATGGGTTGCATGTGCAACATTGAGCCTATAGGGTTAAGCGCTTCGCAGCTACTAATCCGCAGGAGATTAATCGGTAAGGCCGGGTTCTATATAAAGGTTGAATCAATTTCATGCAGACGGAATCAATTGCCGGATCTACCTATCCTTGCCGTGCCGTCCGTTTTGGTGCGCTCCCTATTCTTGGCTTTCCCTGTAGCTTTCCCTTTTTGGGGCAATGCTGAACTGCCATTCGGCAACTGTTTTGGCTTATAATGCTATGACGTGTTAAGATACTGTGTCCTTTGTGGTTGTGGAAGCTGGATAACAAGCACGATGCTGCTTGGACTGGGGCTTGCTGGGACTCACATTGGCTTTACATAATTACTGTTGTCCCAAGTTCTGACTTCGAATATCACGAGAAACATTGTTGTGTACAATATAGCCTTCATTATTCATACTTATGATACAATCTTGATACATATGTTCGTCGACATATACTTCCCGAATCGCTACGTGTTCGCTATTCAAGTCCCCCATGTAGTCCTTTCGTCATGGTACTAACCCTCCTTGTGGGTAGTTCCGGGATGCTCCTCCTTCTTTGCCCCCGGGGCTCGGTTGTCACCGTTCGTGACAGCCGAGTTCCGTTGCGTCTCGTCATCACTGGACCCAGGCACAGCAGTCTCAAGGTCGGTTCCAGCCTGCTTGCGAATCCTTGACATCTCCTCTGGAGGAGGTGGAATCCACTTGGAGCTCTTCATAGGGCTGACACGCTCCAGGTACATGGTATCAATCTCCTCAAGAGTGCGGCCCTGGCCTTCGATGACGAAGAAGTAGACCAAGAGCCCACCAAGGATGTTGCATCCCGCAAAGACATAGCCGTACCGGAAGTCGATGTCTTTAGTGATGAATGGGGTAAAAAAGGCTAGAAGGAAATTCCAGAGCCAGTTGCTTGCCGTGGACAAGGCCATCCCCTTTGCACGGTAGCGCGAGGGGAAGATTTCCGACATGATGGTCCAGATCATGGGGCCCCAGGTGGTTGCGAAGCCGAGAATGAAGAGACAAGCCATGACGATCATGGCGATACCAGCGCTTCGGGTATTTTCGGGTGTCGTCCGGTCAAGAGCAAAGTGTCCAACTGAGGCAAAGATGAGGAAGCAAATGAACATCCAGATGCTGCCTGCAACAAGAGACTTGCGTCGACCGTAGTGCTCGACCAGGTACAGACCAATGAAGGTGACAACAAAGTTGATGGTGTTGAGAATGATCTGGGTTTTGAAACTGCTGATGCTGACGGACCTGAAGATGGTCACACCGTAGTAAAAGAAGTAATTGGCGCCTTGAAATCGTTTAGTCTGGATCGGGGGACGGAATGCGGAAGAAGAACTTACCAGTAAGTTGCTGAAACATCTGCAGCGACATACCGATGAAAATGCGGTACGCCATGCGTGGTGCGCGGAACATGGTGACAAACTCGGAGATGGGATTGCCCTTGACAGTCTTCTCGGCCTTCAACTTGGACTCAATCTCCTCCATTTGAGTGTGGATAGCCCAGTGATTCGGAGTGGCTCCATAAACCTTGCAGAGCGTGTCGCGAGCGCGGTCGACATGTCCACGGCGGTAGTCAAATCGGGGTGTCTCAGGGAAAAAGAGGATGCCGATGCCGAGGAAGAGCGTGAAGACCCAACCGATGCCGATGACGGTTCTCCATGACGCCGAGCTATTTGGGTGGTGGGTAACAGTGCCGTAGTTGAAGCAAGCAGCCAGGAAAATTCCCTAGTGGCTTGTTAGCTCACGAGTGGGCATCGGTCAATGCTGATACGACTTACCATGGTGATGAACAGTTGGTACGTGCAAACCATGGCACCTCGAATCCAGGGGGGACTGCATGATGAATGTTAGACATGACCTGATAGAATTTAGAGCAAACGTACGAGGTCTCGGCTTGGAACATGGGCACAAGCAACGACAGCGCTCCGACTCCAAGTCCAGCAACCCATCTTCCCATCATGATCTGAACCCAATCGCGGTTGGCAGAAATCTGGATGATAAAACCAACACTAATAATCAGGCACCAGAAAGAAATACTATACTTTCGACCGACACGATCGGCAATCGGAGCAGCAATGAGGGCGCCCATGAGCGTGCCGATGGACAAGAGGGCAACAATGAGACCCGAGCGGACGGTGCTAAAGACGCGATCACCACTGCTGTTTGTCATACCAAAGCGGTCTAAAAAGTCTGGCATCTCAAGAAAACCGGAAATTTGACCGGTATCATAGCCGAAGCTGCACGAGAAGTTTGATCAGTAATTGGTCTTGCAGGTGGCTGGTGAAATAGCTCACAGGAGTCCTCCCATGGACACAAAAAGGGCTACTACGAGAGACGTTCCCGTGATACGGCGCAAAGGCGAGTAGTCGAGGCCAGCTAGAGATCGGCGGGCACCCGCCTGCTGGCCTTTTTCCGAATTGGGGTTCTGATCATCAAAGTGAACAGTGAGACTGAGGAAGGACGGCGCCATGGTGGGCAACAAAGGCTATGGCGGGCCTGGGTATTGTAAGGTGAAGTCAGGTTCTAGTTAAATGTCACGGGTATCTTGACCGTGCTGTGAGATGTGAGGAACGAAGCTCCAAGCTCTTTTGCAAGCTCTGGGTGACGGTGAGCTTATGTAGCTACTCCAACATCGTGAACTCAGGGTGATGTCAAGCTCGAGTGGGCTGCCCAATGAGCCGCAACGTCTGACGGCTTCATCGGATTTGGGCCAGTGGTCGCGAGACCTGGCAATCGGTCCGTCCCCGTCAGTCAGGTGCCGGGCGCGTGGAGCAGTGTCATCGGCGGGAGCCAATTCGCAACACGCTTGACCGTTTCTCCATGGGGAGCTGGGGAAGTGTACCTCGGGGAGGGGCTCGGTGGTTGAAAGAATACCTAGCAGGTTCCATTGATATACATGACCCTTGCTCCGAACATTTCGGCCTAATTCATCTGCAAGGTCTTCACGTGCGAGTCCAAGTTGGTGCAATTCTCTAGTTGACATGTAGTGGTAATCTGTGCAACTGTGCCTTCTTCTTCAGATACTACCGGAGGCGGCTTCTCGAGACTTGCTGCGTATTTGTTTCATCCTTTTGATACTTGGCCGCTAGATGAGGCTACAAAGAGCTGAGCTTCTCTGAGGCAAAATGACGTTGGGGGCGCTCTGTGAGCTGCGCCCTACCATTCGTGGGCTGACCGATGACCCGTGCAGAGTCGGTACTGGCGGTTCCGAGAGATCCGGATGGGACATGGCGGCGGGCACCGTGACATGTTTGTGCGCCCACAGTGATGAGACAACTTGGCGATTGGGGATTCAAATCTGGGGAAATGAATTAATTGAGTTCAACTTTGAGAGCTTGTTGTTGTTAGTCTTTGTTACACTTTATCCGTCGTTTTCTCCAAACCGATACATTTTTGCCAAGCAAGGGACAACTTTGAAGGATTCGATCTACGCCGGTATCAAGTACCGATGCGGCTACAACTCGTCCTTGGCAGTCCCATGGCGCCGAAGAACCGATGACCCCAACGCTAAGTCCCGGTTTACCTCCGCATCATCATCGTCTGCCCACCTCAGAAGCTTCTCCAACACCCCGAACGTCTGATCCGAGCGGCCCTCCCTCGGCCCAATCTGACGAAAAAACGTCTGTAGACCCACTGTCCCCGGACTTTTTGATTACACAACATTGATAGAGCGTGGAAAACGTTGGAGTCTCCTCGGCTTCGGAGCTTCGAAGGTATCCGGCAGCTTGGGCTCGGGGTAGCACCTACGTCATAGGAGCGAGCTCTGGTAAGACCACCATCCCATCAGCAGCTGAAAGTATTCTTGCTAGCTTTGTTTTATTGCTGATGGCAGAGTTTCTCAATACTGCACACTTTACCTAGGTAAGCAAGCCACGGGAAGGGGCCACGTGCTGGGGTACATTTGAGTCTAAGCACGAAACCCGTTGTATCCCCGATCGCCAAGCCATCAACAGTAACTGGGGCCAGGTGGAGGAGATCTCGGTGAAGGCACCTGGAGCTGTTCAAATGCATAGCGCTGCCAGTGGCTGGTTTAAGCTACTGAATACATCTGGCCGGTATGACAGTTGATTTATTAACTCCTTGGATGTTGCGTTCTGCTATTGGGTACAGTTTCACCACAGATGTCTCACCTAAGTGCCCGGATTCCTCGATAACATTCCGGTTCTTCATACTACTAACTCATATGATACCTTAGTGACAGCTTGCTATTTTTGTGATCTTCCGGACTCGAATCTCGCCCACCAAATCAGTGCTGCCCACATGTGTCCCTACACACATATACGCTCCCACTAGTGACAGATATTTTTCATGAGCCGGGAAACAAACCGATTTCGCCTTTCTTTGACCTCTTTGCGCCAAATCTTGTATCTAGAATACATATTTAATATAAATTGAGCTTTTATCGATTATGATTCCTCATGTAGTGTAAAAAACTATTGACGGACAAACTTTTGCCTCAGGCAGGCTCTACTTTATTCCGGTGTTCCGGTGGAAATTTTCCCTTTTTTGAGTTGGTCCCTAACACGGGGAAATATTAATGATACGTCTTTTGGTGCGCTCCAACCGCTCTGGGTCCTCGTCGACACTGGCATTTCTACACTATATAATGGTTCTTCAGGAGCTCATCAGACGTAACGCTCATAACGGCATCACTCTCTCCATCGAGCACCTTGTTGACAAGAATCCTCTCGTCCAAGAAATATGACTTGCATCGCCGTGGACAGGGCCCGGTTCCGTGTTCGTTGGGGATCGCTGTGGTCACGACATCAACCTCAGACGCCAGATGATAACCATCAAGCGTCTGGAGTGGATGTTACAAGGAGAAGCTATCCTCTCAAATTCGCAATACTTAGCAGGATTCCAGAAAGTTACAACTTGACTTCTATAAGGTATGATAAACTTTTTGAATGCGTTTCGAATGGTATAATTGATGGGTTTAAAGATTTCCTACTGTATTTATGATTTAAAGAGATAAACAAATACAGCAAATAGTGGCTGGATTACACTTTGGGGTACTCTCACTCTACTTAGATCGTCTTAACTCGTGAAATAAACATATGAACTATGCAGAGATTGAATATTGGTACTTGATGAAAGTAGGATAAATATTTCGAAATTAATGATTCAATGTCAACAGGTACATACTGTTTAGTTGGGAACACGCCGAAAGGGTTTTCTGTTAGATGATCATCTCGAACAAAGTCCGTATTTGGTATTTAGGCGTCTTATTGATGAGTCCATCGTTGATAGGTATTGGCACTAAGCTATCTGCTCCAGAACCTCGTGAACATGTATCTCAAGAACACTGGATCTCCTTACAGAATTGTGGCTTCACTTTGCAATAATATCTAGGTAAGATTTCACTACTAGACGTAGTCGACGCCCGCTAATACTTCAACGCTAGAAGCCACTACGCTTGCCCAACACTTGTTTGAATGTGCTCGGGCTGGACTTCATAATGACTGGGCTCTGGAGTTCCCATTTTCCTTCAAGGGCCATTTTGCACCAAGCCAGCCACAAATAGCTATGCCATCCTGCTCTCCCTTTAACAATCCTTGCTGTTGTCAATGCATTCCTGAGGTCCTCGGCACTTCCGTCCTTAACAAGTTCTACTTGAACACCCGTGACCCTCTCATATTCGCTGGCGAGTTCTTCAAAGGTATTCACGCCTGACTGAAATTGATAGGTGCCGCCATTGCCAGTGCTCACGTCTGACCGTTTCAGAAGCTCAATTGTCCATGCAGCAGCATCGTCCATGGAGGTCCAAGGAATCTTTGTCCGGTTCAAATCTCCCCAGTAATGCAGTTTTGCAGACTTTCCATCCGAGTCAAATGGCCCCATCCCGGGGAGAAGAAGATAGTCAGCAAAAAAGCCTGTGATGATGTACACAGGCTTGATTGTGCTTGTGGCTGCTGCATGATCGGCGAATGCCAAAATACTGTTATAAAGCTCGAAATCGCCAAAATTGATTCTTGTCCAGTTACTGTTCCAGGTGGGAGCCACGAAGATTCTGACGCCTGCTCGTTCGGCGGCACGAAGGAGGAGAAGACAACCGTCGAGGTTAAGCACAGGATCAGCTTGATAGGCGCAAATGATGGCGTCTACTCCGCTAACAGCGCGCTCAAGGGCTCGTATATCATAGTAGTTCTCGCTTTGGATAAAAGATTCCAGTTGGCCGGTTAAGCTTTCGTTTAACTTTTCGGGATTGCGACCTAATCCTCGAACTCGCAGTCCATCATCGAGTGCAGCCTGGGCCAGGCGTTGGCCAAGTGCACCGGTAACTCCGGCGATCAACAATAAGACCATTGCGTTTGGATGTTGAAAGTGACGTTACCGAGATGCTCTCAATTGGATTGTAGTCCTGTCGATACTAAAATGCTAGACGCGAGGGCTCATGATCTGTCAATATATACAGGCCGTCTTCGTAAAGCAGCAGAACTTGTATAAATGAACTACCTACCATCATTGACGTAGTATCAATTACCATTATTCACCGAAAACAAGCAATATCTAAACTCCGCGAAGTCTGGAAGAACTCGAGAGCAATCCTTTCCAAGATACTCCGAAGCTACACAAGGTAGCAATCTATGTGGAACATTAATGCGCAACAACTACCGCCCGAAACATTCTGGTTGATCTTCGGTTTAAATTTATCAACCTGCAATTTTGTCCAATGGTATCTGTTTGCTCATTAACTCCCTCTGCCTCTTTCGCCGAGTTAGGTCGGCTTCAGTGTGCTTGATCATAGTGATTGATGAAAGACGATTCGATGCACAACGGTGCCTTGGAGATTTTCAAGCAAAACGGTTGGCAGTTCTGGAATTACCCGCTGGCCGTTATCTGTTGAACCAAGCGCGGGAATTACAGTTGATGTCAATAAGAGAAGTTGAAGGTTGAACAAGGAGATTCATCCTCTTGCGGCCCCCCATCTCAAAACTCTGAATAAACCTGATGAATTCTATTCCTAAGCTTCGGGAGAATCAGAGGCTAGGAAGTCGCGTTCGGTCCCACGATGAGTCTTCCCACTCTCAAGGCCTTCCACAAGAAGCCATATCACACCATTGATCCAACTCGCCCCGAGCTAAGTCAATCCGGGAAAGTCGTTATGATCACCGGCGGAAATAGCGGCATTGGCTTTGCAATCGCGCGAGCCTTCGTATTGGCCGGCGCCCAACGGGTCCTGATCCTTGGCCGACGAAAGGGCAAAGTCAAGGACGCTGCCATGAACCTCAGTGAGGTAGCAAAAAGCACCGGCAAGAGGACAGTCGTTGAAGAGCGCGTTTGCGATATCGCAAATCCCAAATCAACTGAAGAGTTGTGGAAGAGCCTGAGTGCAAACATGGTCTATGTGGACGTCCTGGTACTCAATGCAGCTACGTTCGGAGATACGCAACCTATTCTTCAGTCCGGAACTAGCAGCGTTTGGGCGGACTATGAGCACAACGTACGAAGCACATTGGACATGACCCATCGCTTTTATCATCAAAATCAATCAGGTGGCCCGAAGCAGAAGGTTAGATCATTTCGCAACTCATTTCCTGGAACCCAACTGCTGATGGCCTGATCCCAGTTCCTGATAAATGTTTCCTCGGCCGCGGCATATATGTGGTCCACTATGAACCCCCAAAAGCCAACTTATGGCCTTACCAAGAATGCCGCCCTTGTTCTTCTCCAGCAAATCGCGAAAGACACGGAAGTGAACGACATGCAAGTGGTCAGCTTTCACCCTGGTGGGATTTTGACAGAACCTGGAAGAAAGCATGGCCTTCGCGAAGGCATGGGCTTCATGTTCGACGATGAAGATCTACCGGGGAGAATGGCGGTCTGGTCAGCCAGCACCGAGGCTAAATTTCTTCACGGACGCTTCGTGTGGTCAAATTGGGACATGGACGAGATCAAGAACGGACCGGTTGGCAGGCAGATACTGGAAGATGAGAATTTCCTCAAAGTTGGAGTCGAGGGTCTCACTGAGAAGTGGGCTGGCAGTACTATGGACTGGTACGGTTCATTACCTCCCTCTCTTGTTCTGGAAGGAGGCGAGACCGAGGCTTCGAAGTAGAATGAGGTATACGAACTTTCAGGACCATGAAAGGCCGTCCAAAAGGCTGTATTTAACAGCGGGTCTGTTTTGCTTCTTGTGAATACTGATCCATACATTCTGAGCCCTGGAGAACCCATAATATCGATCAATCCCAAAAGCTATCTTCACGGAACCCAAGCGTTACTCTATACTCGTCGAAGCGGTGTCGTAAGTTTTTCATAGACATGAATCCAGTGCTGGGGGTAATACATGTTTACGGCGTGTATCCAAGAAGAGATACATGAGAGGGGTTTTACAAATAACGGAAGTACTTTACCACAGCACATCAAGCGATTGCAGATATCACTCGTAACGAAGATATGGTGATAGGGGAAAAAGGAAGAGTATTTGATATCCCAAGCCTAGGAAAGCCCACATATTCTTCTTGTTATCCGGGTGACTCCCATTGAACGTTTGCAAGGTGCGTTAAACCTCAGCGCAAATAGAACCTTCCGGTATGCAGTGGAATATTGGTCTAAGTTGGCTGACCACGCAACCTCAGTCTCAGTCCTTCTAGATATCCGTATGAGAGGAGTAGGACTAATGAGCGGCGAAAGAGACTTCTGATTGATTAGTATCTCGGACATTCGACGTTGGACAAATAATTTGCGTAAAGCGAGTTCCGACTATAGCTTGAGAAAAAGCACTGAAGATTTACATACTAGATCAAAGGTAAATAGAAATGCCTCTTCCCTTTTGGCCTTTCCGTGCCCTTTCCTCCCTATGAGGCACGGATATCAGAGCCCCTTAGTACTGCCAACTCCATTCTTGTCTTTCGATACGGATCCCTTCTATGTCACAAAACAGTCCGGGCGAATCATCATGCACAATTCTGCTGGTTAATGCCAGGATATCGATCGGGTCAGTATTTAGTCGTTACAGAACGTATGTTTACCACAAGAGCGATAAAACTGTCAAGGTCAAATTGGAGCCAAACGGGCAATGATAATTGAGTGCATCCAAGGTCGGGGTAATTTTGTCCGCTTATTAGCTCACGATGCATTGAACCACCGGAGTTTTTTTTCGTCCTCTCTCACTTAACCTACTTGACCCTGACACATCGTTGAGCATCCCAGAAGATACCATTGATGTCAGGTTGGCTCTCACAGTGAAATCTTGCTCGGTGATGAATTAGTGCCGGACTAATGATTAGCCCATGTTCGTGCCGCTCTCGTATCACTAACTTTCTTCACAGTCCTATTCTACAGGTTTCGCTTATATCTACGCAATAAGTTAAAAAAACTGAGCTAACACCTATATAACTGCGCGGTATTGAGCGTCACATCTTGGGGTTCCCCATTCCACTCAACCTGCAGTCTTTGCTCATCTTTTTTGCACTCTTGACCATCCACCGACAACACATCCGTGACTGCCCTGCCCGCTGAGGTCTCACTACCATGACGGCCCGAACTCAGATCCTTGACACTCCGGAGGGTATTTCGTTCTACCACCAGAGTGACGAGGAAGCTCGCTGGCTCTACGACGAGATCTTTAAGGAGAGATGTTACGATACGGTCAGGCTCCCTGAAAAACCTTTGATCATCGACGCCGGCGCCAACATCGGACTGTTCACGCTGTTTGCCAAGAAGAATTACCCGGCAGCGCAAATCATGGCTTTCGAGCCCGCTTCTGAGAACGTCGAAATAATGAAGCAGAATATATCATTGCATAAGCTCTCGGATGTTGAGATATACGAGTGTGCCCTTGGATCTAAGAACGAAACAAGAAACCTGACATTCTTTCCCAACACGCCATCTAACGCGACACTCTGCACAGACGAAAAGGATCAATGGCTGAAGTTCATTGCCGACAAAGTTAGCCCCGAAATTGCGGACAGGATGGGCTACGGTGCACGAGAAACTCCGGTGTCGGTCAAGAGACTTTCTGATTTTTTGCACGACCGTGAAAATCTCACTCGGGTTGATCTGCTCAAGATCGATGTCGAAGGTGGAGAGTTGGATGTCATCGAGGGAGTCGACGATAAGCACTTGCCATTGATTCAGAACATCGTTGTGGAGGTATGGGACCCGAATGGACAGCTCGAAGCCGCAAAGAAAGCCCTGCAGTCCAAAGGGTACACTGTTGAGGCTAGTTTGGTGCCGTGGAAGATGGGCCGAGCTGAGACACTGAAGATGTACATGGTCACGGCGCGACGCACCTCTACTGAGCAAAGCTAGCTGGATCGAACATCCTAGCAGAGTCGGAAGTTCTTTATATGGCTTAGTTCGATTATGCCCTTTCCTAAATAATCGCTGGTTCAGTCTGAAACCTGTGCTCGTTGAACTAAACTTGATCCTCCGTCCGTAACGACCCAACATTACTGCGAGAAGCCATACTTCAGATCCTCTTGCCTTGACCGTTTGCTTGTATCTCGTTTGAATGCTTCCTATAAATATCCTTTTTTTTTACGTTCATAGAACCTTTCTGAATGGTCAGTTTTGAGAGCATTTCGTGTTTGTTGAACACATAGTGCCTCGGCAAGCAGGCACGCTCGTGAAAACAGCTTCTCAATTATGGCTGTAGACGCGGTCATTTTCACGGTCAGGCTCTGCTCGACGCGGTCAGTGCCTGATATGGTAAGTTGCTAACTTCAATGATTAAAGCTCACTGATGATGGTGGACCCTGAACATCGATGAGTCACAGTCCGGCGTTGGCTTGACTCAGTATTCCTTGAATAACCGAAAAATCATGAATTGCGAGCGAGCTTTCTTCAGATATGGCTAACCCGCCCTGGCCGTGAAGAACAACTACGGTGTTTGAGGAGGCAATCTATGGCTCATCGGCGACGTATGGAACTTCAGAGTGTTGAGATTGTATGACCAAGATGATCCGATGTGCTGATGAATATTCTCTGGGGAGCCGCGCCCCTCTGAGATGTAACTTAGACCTCATCCGACCAACCTTTTTCGTTTTAACATAGAGGGTAGGTGATTCACCTGATGCGCGAACCTGACCTGAAGAAGAAATACTCTTTGCGGGGTATTGAACCCTGGACATTCGTTTCATGGCGGATAAGGTCTGGCCACGAGGGAGGGTGAGTCGAGTCAGTGTCGACGGTATACCAGGCCGGCTGATCTCTCGCAGCCTTCCGGTGAAGCATCTACGACGTCGATGAAAGTATAGAAGTTTCAGCTTCGATACGCAAGCTTGGCGGTCGGTGCATCAGGTAATTTTGGTACTCTTGACATATTACCCAGAGAGAGATAGACTACGGTGAGCTGCTTCATGGTCCAACGAGTAAGTTGCATTATCAGATAGTTATGCGGACGATGTGTCTGTGAGTGAACTGGTTAGGCCAATGTCCTTCTTCCATGCGACAACTTAATAACAAGGCACAGTATAGATACATGGCTGCAACCATAAGGTCAACAAGTGCGTCTCGATGTTCGCTAATCGTCTCCAGAGTGCATTAAAGCTTCGACACCTCCGAAAGCCAGACAAAAGCCTCATGTTTAAAAATGCCTCGGTGCTCGTATGACCACTGGGCAAAGAGGCTATTCAAGATAACTTGACATGACTAGCTCGCTTTCCTAGTGATGGTCATCGCGTACCGCTGTCCTGGGAATTTTGACACTGGGGTCGGTGCTGATCTCATCGGATTTTTCGACTCCGGCAATCCACGTAAGCTATAGATTGATTCCGCAGCATACTTAGCTACTAATAATAGGTGTCGTAATCAATTATTTACACCCAAGTTCCCGTCCAATGGGGTCTCAGTTGCCACACATCGTGAATAAGAAGTTGGTGACATTATGTTTGTCAAATAGATAGACCCATTTAAAAGAATGTGAAAATTACTCCGCTTAATAACTCCGACACGTCGTTTTACTTGCATAATCAACAATGTGACCGGAAAAGATGTTGAAATATGAATTTAGAAAAGAGTACGACTGACGGCGATGTAAGCATTCCATAAAGGTCTGATAGCCCTGGCCAGTTCTGGATTTTGAACCGGACATACATCGCGCTGTACAGAACAATACCTCACACCCTAGGCCTACTTTTGCCTCCATCATAGAACTTCCGAAACAGCTTCATGCAAGAAAAGCAGCACGTATGAGAAAATGACTTGGCTCACTTCTTCTCTTTTCGCAACCATTCAAAAGCTGTTTCGCACACACATGTTAGTACATCAACCCTCTTCTGCTGGATGTAGATATTAACTGACGCGAACTCCAGTCTAAATATCATTATAATTATTTTATCGGCGCAAGTCTCCAAGCGGCTTCCATTAGATGATCCCGGAGTTCTAGGCACCATTCGGTCCATTTATCTAGCCAGCAATGTTACGATTGCAATAATGTGGATCACCATCTTTATCCAAATCAGAAAAAAAGGTGAGACTACACACCAAAGGCTTATTCAATTTGAATACAAATGATCACTGGGAAACTGCTAATAGAAGTGTGATAGATATGACGGAGCTAAAGTGGACCGATGCCGAAGGTTGCTTGATCAAGACTACCGTTCACGACTATGACAAACAGCAATTGTTTAGGGCGGTACGCCAACAGATCCTCGCTATCTGTGTAGCGAGTTTTTTGCATTTTTTTCTTGGCATCAGGAGACCGATGCTCACACAAAGCATCCTTCCTTTGAAGCTATCCTTACAAAACAATCTGGTCAAGATACATATACTCCAACAGCCTCCTGTCGGTAAGACAGCACGGCCCTTTGTGTAAAAGTTGAGACTATAAATATTGATAATCTTGGCTCATTCGTGCTTACCCTGGACCACTCAAGTCAATAAAGTTCTGGACGCACAGTATTTCAACCGCGCAGGCGATAAAACACAGTGATATGTTTCGTTAAGACACTCCAGCTCATACATTTGGTACACCAATCATCAAAGTTGAGCGACAGACCAGATTACGTGGCTAAACTTGTCAAGTACGGGACTGCTACAAGAGCTAAAATATGATCCGAAAGACGACAGTTCTGATCCAGGGCTGTAGGCACTTAGTACAGCTAAGTCTAGTAGGATGACCTCTGTTCCTCAACACTTCAATACCACAATTAGATTAGTACTGAAAGTATCCCCCCAGGCTGTGGGCAACCAACTAGTCGTTGAGCTGGGAGACGATAGCCTGTAGGAAATCTGCCAGGGTGAAAATAAGTCGGATCCTGTTGCCTCACTTGAGAGCGATGCGGTGCCAATAGTTGTTGTTATAGCCAAGAAGCCGAGTATTTAGTCGGGAGACGAAGCCCAATGATTCATTTCGCTGCACGGATCGTACTTTACCTCTGAAAGTTTGATCTAGGTAAAGTTTCAGCCATCACGAGGCTTCATCATCTCACTCATCCATGATCATTGTTATAGCCACGGGATTTAGTTGTGATGCACCAACTTCTCATGATGAGGCACCCTTGTGACACAACAAAGATGTGTCGAATTTTCAAAAGCATATCAAAAGATACTGTAGATTTGTCTAAGTATAGAAACGAACTACGTATGTGAAAAGCTCACAGTTGCAGAGCAATGTAGTGAGATAAAACCATCGTATAGTCTAGATTCGGGTAAGAGATATGCATCAATCCCAAGACTCTATCTCCAGCTTGGGCCAACCAAAGCCTGGCCGGTCCCCGACGAGGGTTGTGGTCCAAGTCTGCAACTGCCTCAACACCCCTTCAGTTCGTTCTGAATCACTGCTGTCGAGCGGATGCTGGTTCGTGGCTATTTGACCAAGCTGAGCGCCGGCAAGTGCAACAGACAAATGATAATTATCGACAAAGGGTGTGATAGGTCTGATGACCCCTGTGACAGTCCCTGAAAGTAGATCCTTGGGAAGTGATGGCTCTTGTGCAGCAGCACGTGCCAAACCGATGCCATCCACTGTACTGATGGCACTTACCATACCCGGACCTGTACGGAAGCCTCCCGATGTATAACATCTGGTCTTATTAAGAACAGGTGTTATGGTTTTCGCAAACTGAAGAAAGAAGCCTTCTCGGGCCTCTGTGCTTTCGGCTTTGCCCTCAAAGTCCACCAGTTCAGCTGTGCCTCCGGTCAATTCGACGAAGTCGAAGTGATTGCTCTCAAGAGTTTGGCAAAGAATCCTTGCCTCTGAAGGAGTAAAACCGTGTTCCTGAAACTCAACACTGTTGACTTTTATCCCGAGAATAAAGTCAGACGACACCTTTGCCTTGATAGCTCGTCCTACATCCACAATCAAGCGCATGCGGTTGGATAGATCGCCTCCATATTCATCGGTGCGATGATTCGTCGATCTAGATAGAAAGGAAGACATCAGAAACCCGTGGGCTGCGTGGAGCTGAACACCCGAGAAGCCGGCTTGTTCAAGGTATGAGGCTGCGTGGGCGAAGCTCTCAACAGCTGCCGTTATGTCGGTCTTGGTAGCTTCGCGGGGCTTGGAAAATGCCATTCCAAGCCTGGGCTCTAAACTCACCATAGTCTGATTAGCCATTCATAAAACCCAATGTTTGAAAGCTGGCGGAGTATATTTCGGTTGATAGCCGCGAAACTAGACGTAAACATACCCAACTGGATGGCAGAAGCAGCTATCGTCTCTTTGGAAACTCTAGCATCAGCCTGTCTGCCAACGTGGACTAATTGTCCGATAAGCAGGGATCCATGAGCAGTTGCAGCTGAGGCCACTTGTTTGAATCTTTCGAAACGCAAATCACCGGGAGTCGGATGATGCTCCCTGCCAATGATGACATTCCCGAGATGATATAGACTCGTATCAATGTCAATTTGGCCTGTCACGATGACACCCCACTCATTCTCTCCCCACCTAGAGAAGAAGTGTTAGCTGATCTCAGGTATCACTTCCATGACTAAACTCAGTTTCGCAGAGAAAACTATACCGACGATAGAGATTGCCGTATCCATCGGTAGGAATACCGATAGATCCTGGCTCTGAAGCACTCCAAAAACCTAGAGACTCAGCCATCGCACTTTTCATGAACCGATTTTTGGCGGTCCTCTGGCAAAACGAAAACCGTAGGGGCTTGCCAAGCGTCGTGACATCGCATGGCCCTTCCGGCTGGTAGCGTCTTGCCATGGCGCAAGGTGCTAAACGTGGATGTCGATAGATAGGTTGGGTTAAGCTGAAACGTCCGCTGCAAATGAGGGAGTACCAAATATATATGATCCTACTTATTGACAAGGAATGAATAATAAAGCAGTCGAAACAGAAACAAAACTCCGCTGAAAACTATGTGGGGAAACCGGACTATCGATAGTGAGTGATCGAATGATAGCAGCTCAGTTGGAAACATACGAACATGGCTTCTCAAAAGGACACGGAGTTAAGATCTAGCCATGGAAGAACTACTGTGGAAAGCTAGTGAGTACGGAAGCTTGGGACCAAGCATCTGCTACTTAATAATGACATACTCACACCTTCTTACCATCTGCTCCATCTTTTCACGATCAGCAATGAAGGTACCATCTGCATAACGTCATATTAAATCGTGTCCAAAGAAAATGGGTTCTCACTCCAACTCCCAAGTCGATCAATCTACCGACGACCAAAGTCTTCACCTCCCACGGCTTCTTTGTCTCCACGGCGGCGGTACCAACGCTCTTATATTCAAGGCTCAATGCCGTTCAATACGCGCCCAGCTCGGAAACCTGTTCCGGTTCGTCTTTGTTGATGCACCATACTTAAGCCATGCTGGGCCAGACGTGGAATCAGTCTACGCTGAATGGATCCCCTTTCGCAGTTGGAGACGGCCGGGCTATACTTTTGGCGACTCGCTGCACTTTTCTTACACGGATAAGGAAGAGGTCGACAAAATTGACGAGTGTCTCGCTACTGCTATGAAAATAGACGATGAGGCCGGAGCCACAGGCGATTGGGCTGGCTTGCTGGGTTTCAGTCAAGGCGCCAACATAGCGGCGAGTCTGCTTCGGAGACAGCAGACCTGGAAGAAGCACGAGGCGAATTTGGTAGCTGATTCCTGGCCGACATCTAGTCTGTTCGTGGCAAATTTTCGGTTTGCCGTGCTACTAGCTGGCTGTGGGCCTTTGCTATGGATGCGTCCCGACGTGCTCGATTGTGATGAACTCGAGCGCGAAAAACACGAGCACCTGCACTTACCAACCGTCCATGTACATGGACTCAGAGATAGCAGAATAGCCATGCACAAAGAATTGCTTAAATACTGTCAAGCTGACTCCGCGCGGGTGCTTGAATGGGACGGAGAACATCGTGTTCCAATCAAGTCTACAGATGTAGCAGCATTGGCAAATAAGATCATAAATGTTGCAAGTAAAACGAGGGTTATGATTTAGAGCTAGGATAAGGCTTTGATGGCGGATCTACATATGAAAATAAAGAAAAAAAGAAATCCACCCCATATTTAGGCTTTATTGGTGGTTTTTTTTTAAAGTTTACTTGGTCTTATAGTTAAGTCATTAGAAGAACGATCGAGTCGTCTCCTTTTTACCCCGTGCCCTTTTTATAACGGAGTTTATTTTCCCCGTGCCCAACAAATATATTTATCAGCCCAGCAACCAATCTCTTACCGAAAGATGTAAATCTATCTCTTTAGCCTTCTTCTCCTCTTTCTACATTCTACTCACACATTAATCATCATGTCTAACTCTCGTAAACTGCATGGAAAGCACGTGCTAGTTATCGGTGGCACAAATGGGATTGGTCGTGGTGTCACCCTTGCAGCAATCCAAGATGGCGCCAGAGTTACCGTTGTTGGCTCACTGCAGGCTACTGTCGACAAAGCCGTGAAGGACATCAAGATTAACTATCCATCGGCACAAGTATCTGGCCTCAGCTGTGACTTGAATCGGGATAGTCTCGAGGAAGATCTGGAGATACTCTTCGACAAAATTCAGGGAGTCGATCACATTGTCATGACAGCCGCCAACTCCCTTCCGCGTCAAGTCCCTATTCAGAGAATTATGGCCGCAGACATTCAACCAGCCAATAGGAGACTACAGGTTATGATACTTTTGGCGAAGGTCGCCTCTCGCTATCTTCCTTCGAGCCGCCATTCTAGTCTGACTTTCACTTCTGGAAGTGTTGCGGATCAGCCTCACGCCGGATGCAGTGTTCTTGCCTACATGGCACAAGGAACGCTTGGGATGGTTCGAGGATTGGCCTTGGACATGAAACCGGTGCGAGTCAACGTCGTGGAGCCCGGCTATGTGTTAGACACAGGCTTATGGTCCCATGTCCCGGTAGAGCAAGTGGCGCAATTGCGCAGCACGTTAGCCGAAAAGAACCCAACTGGCAGCGCGGGATTAGTTGAAGATGTTGCCGAAGCGTATGTGTATGTGATGAAGGACGGGAATTGTACAGGGGAAATTATCAAATCGAGAAGCGGTCAGCAGTTGGTCTAAAAGCAAAGCAGATAGGGTAGGGGTTCCCAGGTGATTGTTGTATGGTCTTGATCCGGACATTGAGAATGCACAGTCGTTTTCAGGGTTATAACACGTTTACGCAAAATATATGCGAGAATGATATATTCGTGGTCTATTCTCCTTTATCACATATCTTCACGTTGGGTCCGACTCATATACCTTCTCACTTTGTAGGTCTGCTTTACTGGTATTTGCCATCCGTGTATGCTATTAAAGTTGATCTGAAACAATACAACTGTTCGTAATTTAAGAATCCTCTTGAACTTTACTGGAAAAAGAGAGAAGTTCGGCTGTTGAGGTGAGTATATAGAAATTAATAAGTTCTTACGTCCTTGGATTGATGATGTTAATAAGATCAATCATCATTTACTCGCTGCTCCAAAGTTTGGAACGTACGGCCCATTACCCAACACGAGCGAAGTGTATTGGTCATGAACTCCACCCTGAAAATCGATTTAGCAAGAATTTATTCGATGATATGCTTTCGTCCGTGTCAAGGTCTGGATATCCGTCTCCTTTTCGGACCAGTCAAGAGTCTATCATGCCATGCAAGTTCTTGGTCACGCCAGACTATTTTCTGATATGATGCTGTGATATGTCAAGATAGTCTGACCTTTGTTACCGTGAGAGCTGGGCCATGATCCGGTAGCTTAGCCGCTACGTAATATGAAGCAAAGTAAATGTATATCACAGTACAGAGTCACGCAAGTAATAGACACGGTATACGTAGATCCATACTCAGTCGCGCATGAGTAACCTGCGATACCATCCCAGTGGCATCTCTCTGGCCATCGAGCTCCTAGTCCAGAAAATCAGTCTTCTATTTTTCTACAAGTCAAAACCCAACAGGTAAAGGTCTCTATTCCTCATCGAGCCTGTCTGGTCTATCTGTAATGCTGGGTATGGCATCCCATATGACAATATGGTAGCGTCTGTTGCGAGTAGGTCCTGGTCAGGCATTGGATGTACAGCTTGATTTTGGCCGATACCCTCAAAAGAGTCTGTAAAACACGACAGGATCAAATCTTGTCTTTTGATGTTTGACGCGTGATGCGCCTGGTGAATGATTTCCAACAATGCATCGATAACGCGGCTGACCCTCTGGCCAAGGGTGTCCCATGGTGTGTCTATTCTTGCACCCGAGAACTGCCTTCGTAAGGCTTCTAACATCAGTTTCCTGTAGTCTTGGTCGGGAGTGCTATTATATAGCAAGCCCTCTGGGGCTGTTGCACGGGCAGCGATGGTAAAGATAGCGGAGAGCGGCATGGACTCCAGAAGGCATGGAATAAATCCAATGCCGCCCGTGTCCTTCTGGACGTTCAGCTGGACGTCAGACACTATTTCATTGCCTCGGAGGTAGGCCCATCTATTTTTGTCAATGATGTTGCGGATTCCGAGCTGGGCAGCCATGGCTTCCAGAAAGACTACGCAGGCCATGTCGGTGTTGTGAAAGCTTTGCTGAGGAAACGGCAAATCAGCTCCGAGCGAGATGTAATGGTGAGTGGCGAAATATGAAAGCAGCAGACAAGCGGAGTCTAGAGACCGAACTGTTCGCTTGTTGATGCCGTATCTCATCGCCCAGTAGTCAAGCTCACGTACGAGCCTCGGAGTCACCTGTGTCGTTGGCATCGCTATGATCCTCTGGTGAACCAGCCTTTGAGTTTGATGATAGATTTCGTCCTGGATCTTGGCAAGTTCCATTCGAGTTTCGTATCGGCAGCCTCCAATCTTCGACCCGTGGACCCCATCCGCTTTTGGCAGCCATACTCTCGTTCCCCTCGCCATTGCAAGATGTTTATCTCTGATATAGAGGCTCTGAAAGACCATCTGTCGCTCGCAGAACTCGTCTGATCTGTAAGACACAGGGCCATCTTGTATTTGGTGTAGACCCAGTCTCGTGGCATAAAGACATGCCTGTGAGAACAGGTCCTCAGCCATTTCTGCTGGGGCGCAGAGCTCCGCTACTAGACTCTGTTGGAGATAACGTCAACTCATCATGATGATATGTCATGTTTGGTGGGGAAAACATACTAACATGGCCAGAGCTTGCACATTAACGAGCCGAAGTCCGGCGAAAGGTGTGACTCCGATTGATAGCCTTTCAAGGATCAAAAGGATATTACTCGCAGACGAAGCTGCTGTGGATGCGGTCAAATTAATCTTGCCATAGAGGGCAACTGCGGCATTGAAGCAAACGATCCATGGCTCATCAGAGACGCCCGGGGCTTCCGAGTAGAGGCGATCCACTTGAGTTTGAAACATCGGCCGAAGGAAGATATCAGTTGCGTAATTTCCATCACTGAATAGCTCAGCCATAGAATAATCAAGGTCGTGGCGTAGCGGTAGGCCTATCGAAGCATTTTCAGCCGTATGCCGAGGCGGACTGTCTATGGCGGCATTGAGGCGTAGTCTTTGCAGCAGTTGATAAACCGTGGAACTCCTAATCTCAAGGTCAAGACTTGGGAGCGTTTCCTCAAGATTGTCGCGATACTTTTCGCATAACACTCGCATCGAGTGGGTATCATGATGGATGGTTTCTCCATCCAGCTCACCTAGTGCATCACGGGAGCCCTGGTCCAACATCATACCCGTGTTATAGTTGGAAGGACTCCCGTAATCGAGCCCAGCGGCTACCGAAGTGGAGGTTACAGCATCTTTACAGCTCAGCCGCGATGTTAAAGATGCTATGTGGGTTTCGATATTCGCCAATCGCTCCTCGAGAGACTCAAAACTCTGACACCTTTAAAATGTCAGACACATGGTGCTTAACGATGGTCGCACGAGTGCTCAAAAAACCGTAGGTGAACGATTGGCTTACAATAACTTGACATGATTTATTCGTTTCCCGGGTGATGAATATCGACATTGTGTGCCGGAACTTTCGCAATTTTCACACTGCGGCCGTTGTCGGCTACATTTAATTTTGCGACTGCGACAAGCGGCACAGGCTAGGGCCTGATGTTCCCACATGATGGATCAAGGATATGAGGTGCTCGGGGCCCGCCTCTCTGTACGTATCTGGCAAATTGCCTTTTATGACTTTATGGGTACTCAGATGGCCCCATTACAAAGACAGATCCGACCATGATAGAATTAGGATCAATAAGAATCGTCAGTGCGCTTAGGTTCTGGATTGATATTGGATGTCGTGATACAGTTGCTCGTTTCTACGTAGACGACAGATGATCAACAGACGGAGATAGGATGTTCCGTTTTATAAGTCCGGCACGTCTTTTTATTGTCTTATTTCTTTGCCCGATTGACTACCCGGCCGGGAAATAGATTGATGCTTGAGTCCACGATGCGGCATAGCCAGGGTTATTTGGAACTGAATACAGGGGCTTGACGGCATGTTTGAGGAGCATAGGCGTGAAAGCAGGCAAACCTAACGGTATTTGGGTTTATTAAGTCCGAAGGACTTCTATTACGACGATAACTTGAACTCAAAAGCTCTATTCCCATTCGTCAGATCCGTGATCATGTCTCCACTCATCGCGGACTGGTCAGGCTTTCAGATTTGTCTCCACCTGTGGGGCCTGTCGGCCTGCCAACGACAGGCAACATATTCATCCTTCTCACCCCATGGTACCTCATCAAACCGTCCCCCTAACCCACCATGCTCATGGCTCCTTCTATCCCCTCAATGAAAGTTTGCAGGAACTGCAAGCAGGTGAAACCAGCAGATCAGTTTATTTCCAAGAAAATTTCTTCTATATCATCATGTAGAAGACTTACGGCTGACTGTTTCGACTGTAGGAATCGACGTGCCTTTGGCGCCTCCAAGCGTACTGCAGAGCAAGCTGGGTTGTCCCCACTACGCCGAGAAGGATTACCATTGACAGACTTACAACTAAGTGCACCAACTAACTCACAAGAAACTATCCTGCTGGGGACACCGATGGCCACGCCAACACGAGAAGACGCACTGATTTCTTCCCGCTCAGGTCCCTCGATTGCTTCTCCGGGAAGCATACAACTTGGAACGCCGATAGAGTCTCCGGTATCGAGTCCCTCTATTTGGCCAAGGCGAGCCCGGGGAAGATATCCCCGCCCACCTGTGCAGCAGCAGCAGCAGCCGGCCATCGAACACCCGGAACATCGAGATTTTGAGCTTCCTGACCCGGACTGGGCGCGTGATCTGTCGCATTGTCCATTGTCTGACAGAGATAAGGAGCTTTTGGAGAAGTTCTGGACGGAGCTGGAAAACGACCGGATGGAACACTGCGCCCGTTGTCAGGAGACATGGTTTGACATGTGCTTGAAAGACGGCGTTTGCAAGCGTTGCATGGCTAAGGATAAGAACAAAAAGGAGGATGAGCCTCTGTTTTTTTCGGCCGAAAATCAGTTGGATTTCGGATTGATCCCCACCTTCCTTCCTCAATTGACGAGAATAGAAGAGATGCTAATCGCTCGAGTTCATGTGTTCGTGAACGTCATGCAGGTCCGGGGCCAGCAATACAAGTATCGTGGCCATATTGTGCACTTTCTCCGCGATGTTGGCAAAGTGTATCGCCAACTTCCTCTTCTACCTTCTGAATTAGATGTTATCCTGCTACGCCCTCCGAATGCAAGCGAACATGCCTACCTTGACCGCCAATTCAGACGACAGTTCCGCGTGCGCCGTCGTTGTCTCCAAGAGTGGCTGGATTTCCTGCGTCATAGCCATCCGGGTTACCGAGATATTGCTGTCTGCCAGAAGCGGATGTCGGTGCTGCCTGAAGATGGCGATGTACTTGATCAGGTTGCTGCTGTGGACGTGACTGATCCTCTTTCAGCTGATTTAGGTGCCACGGAGAATGACGACGTTGAGCCGGATGAGGTTGACCAGTCTGCAGTGCCAGATCTGCTACCAGAGGACACAGAGATGGAAGCATTGCATTCGCGCATTCTTGGCGAAGAGCGCGATGAACTGGTTCCTGTACGACAGCCGACACAATATCAGCTTGAAATGCCAGATATCCGGAGGACGCCTGTAAACGAGTTCAACCGATCGCAAGCACTTCTCTCCCTGGCCTTTCCAACGCTATTTCCTCGTGGTCAAGCCGATTTTGTTGAGCCGAGGCTACGGCCTATTAAGTATGCAGACTACATACAGCATGCCCTTCGATGGCACGATGGCAGATTTGCTCGCCATCCAACATTCCGGTTTGTGGTTTTCAACACGCTGATGCGAGCACAGGCGCGGGCCAAAAGCAGCTATTTCGTCAAGCAACATCATCAAAGGCGGGGCCCAATAACGCGGGATGATCTACTGGAGGCTTTCCAGAACCCTGAATCGGCAGATGCCCAGCAGCTGCTCAACTCGATTAACCGCCAGACAGCACAGCTTCGCGGGACACGGCCTTATTGGTACCGAAAGCGTCGAGAGCTTGAATCTTATGCCTACAACCTCGACTGTCCTGGTGCTTTTATTACTTTCACCCCGGCAGACTTACATTGGAGGAGCCTCTATCAGCATCTGCCCCAGTTCCGAGACTGGCAAGAGTTGCCTGAGCAACAACGAATGGGCATATCCAGCAAGCTTCTTAGGGACAATCCACATATTGCAGCTTGGCACTTCTACAGGCGGTTTGGTCTATTCAGGGATCTTGTTCTGAAGCGGAAATTCAACGTGACTGATTATTGGAACAGGTATGAATGGCAGGGCCGCGGAAGTAGCCATTGCCATGGCCTATTCTGGATGGACGGTGCGCCCAGTGTTGACCTGGTGAACGAGCATACACGCCAGGAGTTTGTCCGTATCTGGGGGTCCCATGTGACAGCTCTCAATCCCGAGCCAGCTCGAGTGCAGCAGCAAGGAGAAGGCAACCCCCTGGTCATAAATCCATTGCGGTATCCCCTGACGTTCCAATGGCTCTCGCAGGTTTTGAACCGTTGCCAACGCCACCATTGCAGTGAGACATACTGCCTACGGAAGAAGAAGGATTCAGGGGAGATCTCTTGCCGCTTTTTCTTTCCACGGGATACGAGAGATACGGCCGACGTTGTTCGGCGACAGGGACAGTCTTACTTTTCCTTCGAGGCGGCCAGGAACGACAGCCTGATGAATCACTACAACCGGTGCCTCAGTCTTGGCTGGTTAGCCAACATTGATATATCCCCCTGCACCAGCCTTCAGGCTGTGATCAATTATGCAGCCAAGTATTGCAGTAAGATGGAGAAGCGGACCGACAGCTATGCCAGCCTCGGGCGGCAAATCTTGCCCCACGTCTCGCACCATAACCCTCTTCTATCTTTTGCCTCGCGTCTAATGAACAAATTGCTTGCGGAGAGGGATTTCTCGGGGCAAGAGATCTGTCACATCTTGCTCAACTGCGAGTTGCAGGAGGGCACTCGTGTTGTCAGAGCTGTTGATTGCCGTCCATATGAACAGCAGGGACGGTCTCTCCGCCTCCAGGGTGATCATGACGACGGTGAGGTCGTTGGGATATATGACAAGTATCTTTCTCGCCCTAACCTTCATGAAGAACTCACCTATCTTGACTTTCTAGCCAACTGGAATACAAGCAAGAGGGACGGGACAAACTGGACACGTTGGGGTCGTCAAGCCAAGCCTCGTGTTCTATACTACTTCCCGCGGTATAACTCTAGCCGTCAGCATGACCAATACGGTGATTTTTGCCGCGTCAAGCTGATGCTGGCCCATCCACATCGCGATCCCAACCAACTACGCAAGATCAACGGCGTCGAGTACGCCTCTTACGCATCTGCCGCCGAATTCTGTTACGGAAACCACCAACACCCTGACGATCACTACGGCACACCTGACGCGGAGGAACGCCGGCCGGATCCGGATGAGTTCGAGCAAGAATATCACGAACCTGACCTTGTGGAGGAGGACTGGCTCGAGCTTGCCCGCCAGCTTCCCGACTGCCCACCAAGCCAGGCGGCAATAGATCTTCTTGGCAGACGGGATATCGACATCCAATACGATTGGACACCTCACATCGGCCGCTATGCTGACCCAGCAATCATTCAAGGCGACTATTGGCGCCGTCAGATTGAGCAACATCGTCTCGATATGGAGGTTGAAGACCTGCTTTTAGAGGTCCGCGATACGCTCAACCCAGAGCAGCGGATAGTATACGATACCTTTATTGGACACTTCCAAAGCGGCAGCGAAGAGCAGATTCTGCTCCAAGTTGACGGTGGTGGCGGGACAGGCAAGTCCTACATGATCAAGGTTCTGTCTTCGCATCTTCAGAGGCTCGCTGGTGGGCGGCCCAGTCCGATCTGGAGAGCTGCACCCACGGGTGTTGCAAGCAACCAGATCATGGGGACGACCCTACACTCTCTCCTCCGGCTACCTGTTGATAGGGCTTTTGCAGAGCTATCGCCAGCAGGTGCTAATGCTATCCAGAAGAAGCTGCGGGACGTTCGGTATCTCGTGATCGATGAAAAGAGTATGCTGGGTCTGCGCCAGCTTTCGTGGGTTGACAAACGCCTCCGCCAAGTCTTTCCCGACAGAGCAGCCGACTTGTTTGGTGGCATGAGCATCATCCTCGTTGGTGACTTCTTCCAGCTGCCGCCGGTTGCGAACAAGCCCCTCTACTTTGATGGGCCACTCAAGGACCTGCATGAGATCTCTGGCCAGATAGCGTATAGGGCATTCAGCCACACCGTCTTCTTGAAGAAGATCGAGCGGCAGCAGGGCGATGGCCAGACTGGTTTTCGTCTCGCGCTTGAAGAACTGCGCGGTCTGAAGTTATCCGTCGAATCATGGAAACTTCTGAGCCAGCGCGTGCAGGTCAAGCTAAGCCAGTGCGAGGTAGATAAGTTCGATGCTGCTCTCCGGATCTACAGCAAGAAAGCTCGTGTCAATGAGTACAACTACGAGCACCTCGTCCGTCTAAAGCAGCCAGCAATCCAGGCCATGGCCGAGAACATCGGTAATGGTGCTGATAAGGCAACATCTGAACAGGCTGGCAACCTGGTTGGCCAGTTTCCGGTATGTATCGGTGCTCGTCTCATGCTGACCCAGAACATCTGGCAGCCAGCCGGCTTGGTTAACGGGGCACAGGGGACAGTATATGATATCGGTTGGGCCCCCGGCGCTGATACACTTCGTGACCCGCCGTGTGTCATTATGATGGTGATGGATAAGTATACTGGGCCACCTTATCTAACCACCGATGACAGGCGTGAGGTAGTACCCATACTCCCCGTCAGGCGAGACTTCTTTCTTGGGACATCTGCGTGTACACGAAAACAGTTTCCACTTACAGTGTCGTATGCCATCACGGTTCATAAGTCACAGAGCGTCACGGTGGATAAGATGGTGACGGATCTGTCTGAACGGGACTTTCAGACAGGGCTTAGCTATGTTGCGGTGTCGAGGGTCAAGATGCTAGAGGGGTTAATGATCGATGCCCCATTTGAACGGGCATCTCTCTGCTATGAGAAGCTACCTGATGGCAAGAATAGTTCCACGAGGCTAACACGCCTAAGGCTATATAAGTCCTAACCGATTAGTAGGTGTTTTGATGAAGGTCCGCGACCAGGACCGGCGGAGGCAACAGCAACTTGATCAGCCCCTTTTCCATCCTCTTTTTTCTCAAAATCTCAACGATATCCAGAGTTAGCAACTTTAGCAATGCAGCATGAAATTTCATCCTAGGCAATCCTCCGCAACATAGAGATACATCCTTCGGACTTTATTACGCCCTCCCCACCTCCGGTGAGGGTGTCACCATATTTTAAGTTGAAGCTGCAGAGCTGCTGTGAGATCGTTCTTTTGGTCCAATCCTGTCGCTCCTTTTCTGGTAAGTGTGCGATAACCACGGTCAGAACTACGGAGTTTGGTACAAAGAGGCTGAAGCTGGTTTCATATTGTTCCCACTCTGCAGCGTATACCACAGCTGGTTGGTCTTAACCGACTTTTCTTCTCTTGGGCGTGCACGGAGTCGACGGAGTCGCCGGAGACGATGGTGAGCGTTCAGCCTCATCAACTTGATCTAGGGCTGCTATCAATTCGGGTTAAAGCAGGGTTTTTAGGTGTTTGAACTGGGAAAGGTCAGATGAACTTAAATAGCAATTATTGACTTGAATTGTAAAAATTGGATTGAAAAGTCATGTGATAGAAGCCAGCCGCGGGACTCGATATTTAGTAATATTATGGAATAGAGCTCCCTTATCTTGTCCTATCTAATCTTGTCGTATAAGCTTATCTTATCTGTACTTAGTCAACTAAATCCCTCTCTTAGGGTAGGTTTTCCTTCTTTCTTTCTTCTTAAAGGGTCTTAAAAGCCCTAAAAAGATCCCCATATAACTAACTAAATAGTAATTAATTAAGGTATATAGCTTGAATTGATTGAATTGTAATTTTTCCTGCCTTGAATTGGATTGATTGCGCTTGGATTGGCAAAACCTGAATTGATAGCAGCCCTAACCTAAACGCAGAGCTTCTCCTTCTTTCCTAGCTAAATCCTAGTTGCCCGGGGCCCTGATCGAATGTTACGGCTTGTATACAACCTCTCTATGGCTCTCTTATGTGCAGAAATAAGGCGTTTCTTCTGAATTGGTGCCATTATGCTAAAAATGCGAAACGCCCAGTAACGTATCTGCCAACCCCACAATGCGTCAAGAGGATGGATGTCATTGGTTGAACTCTTACATCGGGGCTTCGGGGAGGCGAGCTGTTTGCTTGCTACGTAAGCTACAATTTTCTATTGTGAAATCCCCGAAGCAAAGATAAACCTCTATGCTTGTGCAGGATAGATTCCACAAGCCAAGTCGGGAATAGCCATGACCCAATACTGGCCGTACCAGCTTCACCACCCCTCCAGATCTTGCCACGCCGCCCATTCAGTGTGTCCCTAACGATGGATCGTGCTGTAACCTCAACCTTCTCATTATTCGGCAATTGCATAACTCCTTGAGCCTGTTTTCTGATAATATCTTCGATTGGCTTGTACCAGGAGTCGACGGGCAGGTCAACATCGCTGTCGGCATATATCTGGGTGTTGATGGCACCAACCATAGCCGTCACTACTCGTATACCAAGAGGCTCGAGCTCAAGTCTCAGAGTCTCTGACAAAAAGGTCAGAGCTGCCTTGGAGCTGTTGTATAAACCTGCATTCAGGAGCATTAGCCATGTATTCTGAGCGAATTCATCGAGTTACTCGCCTTGCCACGCCAATGGAACTGCCCCTGCCATGGACGAGATGTTCAGAATGGCTCCATGACCATTCTTCAGTAGCGGTGCGAAGGCTTGTGTGACTCTTAGAACGCCCCAAACATTGACATCGTATAAAGCTGTCGCCTCGTTGATATCTGCGTGCACCAATGGGCCAAAGATGGCACCGCCGGCATTGTTGACGAGGATGTCCAGTTTGCCCCCTGTTTTCTTCCGCACTTGCGCGACACAGGAGGAGATCGAATCGGGTGAGGTGACATCTAGAGGCAGGATATCAACGCTGGGCCTGTCCCTGAGGGGCCCAACCTTGCTCACGTCGCGCGCGGTGGCAAAAACGTGAAAGCCAGCATGATGAAATTCTTCAGCCAAGGCGAATCCAAGACCCCCAGTGCTACAGCCTGTGATGAGAACCGATTTCGTCGTCATTGTGTGCAGCTGAATGCTGATAGCTTTCAGGGACCAGTTTCAGTAATCTCAGAGTAGGTATAAGTAGTAGCATGTGATAACTTATGATATGGCCAAATGTTGGCTAACCGTATGCAGCTTCGTATCATGACACCGCTGAGTATAGGACTTTTGAAACTCCGAAATATTGATCTTGCCATCGCACAAAAGTGAGACTTGAAAATAAAAGAAAGTGGGTATCAACAGTACTCGGGTCACTACAAATCTGCCATTTGCTAAATATCTCCATGGTACCTACATGCCGCATGGAATTTGAGGCGCCCAGACTTGTTGCGACTTTCCTCCCTTCACAAGCTAATTATCAACTCTTCGCTTTCGAACCAAACTTCCTGGATTATCCCATCCTGACGCCCTTAACCTGTGTACTACTAGGGGAATTGCAATGGCTAACACCTCGGCGGACACAAAATCGCAACATGAGCGCCCTGGTGGCGGCGTTGACAGTCCACTTGAAGTTGCAGTTGTAGGAGGTGGCATCATTGGGCTCATGGTAGCTCTGGGCCTCTTGCGCCGCGGTCTGCACGTTACCATCTTTGAACAAGCCCAGGAACTGGGTGAGATCAGCGCCGGCTTTGCGTTCACTGCCGTCGCACGCGAGTGCATGAGACGCCTGGATCCGCGTCTAGTGGAGGCGCTTGACCGAGTTGGGGAAGTGAACCGTCATGCATACAATCGTTACTGGGACGGATTCAACCCAACGAGCGAAGCCGCGGCTCAGTCACAAGAGGCGTTGCTCTTCAAGTTATCAGCACGTGACTTGGATTATCAGGGATGCCTCCGGTCGCAGTTGCTGCAGGAGATGGTCCAATTGCTTCCTGAAAACTCTATTCGACTTGGAAAACAGCTAGCCGAGTATACAGACGACGAGACTAAGAACAAGGTTACTCTTAGCTTCACAGATGGTAGCTCTACCGAGGTCGACTGTGGTTAGTCTTGTCCTATTGTATTTACGTGATGAATGACTGATGTGTGGCAGTTATTGGTTGTGACGGAATTCGTTCCAGAACAAAGCAGCTGCTGTTGGGCCAGGACAGCTTAGCTTCGTATCCAACATTTTCTCACAAAGTTGCCTATAGGGCCGTCATTCCCATCGACGACGCCATGGCCGCCTTTGGATATGAAAAGGCCAACAACCAGTGCACGCACATGGGCCTGGACGCGACAGTTATTTCATATCCTGTCAGTGTGAACAGCCAAGGTCCTCGAATTTGAGGACGCACAATAACAGCTGCTAATAAGCTCACAGGTGGCCCAGTGGACACTGTCCAACATTGTAATCTTCATTCACCAACCGGATCCCTGGACCCATGAGAAGATGACTGCGCCAGCTACAAAAGACGAGATATGGGGGCATCTCTCGGGGTGGAGTCCATCTATCCAAAAGATGGTAGAGTCGCTTCCAGAGAAACTGACTAAATGGGCCATCTTCGACACTGCCGACAACCCCGCAACAACCTATGCCCGTGGCCGTGTCTGTATCGCCGGGGATGCTGGCCATGCAAGCAGCCCTTTTCTCGGCGCTGGTGCCTGCATGGGCGTAGAAGACGCCCTAGTCCTGTCCGTCGCACTGGATCTGGCCACGGATCATATCCAGGAAGAAGGTACTCATACTAGAAAGTTGGCCATCTCTTCCGCCCTTGAGGCGTACAGTGATGTGCGCCGGGACCGATCGCAGTGGCTTGTACGAGCTTCAAGGGAGGTCGGTGACCTTTACCAGTGGAGAAATCGCGTAACTGGTCGCGATACTTCGAAGTGCCGGACGGAGCTGGAGAAATACCAGAGAAAGCTTTGGGACTGGAATGTTGACGAAATGGTGACGGAGACAGGGTATAATTTTCTCCGTCTCATGGAACAAACGGAACTGGAAGATTGTTCTTTGTAAAGCATGTTGTACGCGTATCCTTTCATCCTTTCATCCTTGGGGCTTCATCAATTTACTTTTGGTTACATACATGCAAAGCCGACCTGAAGACATGGACGCGGCTGGAAACTTTGACGAATGTCTCGCCTAGAAAAGCTGTGGTGAGGTGATGTCCCGTATTTAGGCAACAAATTAGCTACGGAATAAAATGATAAAGCCTGCAGGGGGATTGCTTTGCTTTGCAAATTTGTTATTGGACAGCCATGGCGAACTCTTTATGCATGATTTCCGTAATCCCACTGATGCTCGGACTTTTAAAGTGCGATTGAATGTGGCCGGGGTGGCGTGGAGTTTATAATCCCTTCACTCGGACGGCACTTCCATTATTTTGCCTCCGAAATTTACAAACGACTTGGACATGGGTATAGCAAGAAAGAAAAAAAAAGAGGTGCTCAACGGCACAAGGTTTGCTCGTAGTAAATTAAGTCCGTCTACTAAGCGCTCTTCAGCTTACCGCTACTTTCTTTCCAACACACATCGCAAAGGGACCGTTCGTCGAACAACAGATTTCTTCGGCACTCCGGACAGCACAGCGAAAGTCAGGTAACACTGCTCACGTTGGCTGCCAGCATACATAACCGGTTTACATTGCCAGTTAATTCTGGCATTCCCAATCAAGACTATTCATCATTCAAGCCCACCCCGATCTTGAGGGACTCGAACACATACAAGCACAAGTACAAGTCGCAGCGCTTCCGCGAGAACATTTTTCGACATGGCTGACGCAGACGAGACCGTTGTGGTAGTGGGCATGTCCATCAAAGTTGCAGGTGCTGATGATGTGCAAGAGTTTTCTCAAATGCTGCGCACGGGGGAGTCGCAGCATGAAACGATCGGACCCGACCGCCTCATGTTCGACACCCTTTTCCGCGAGGGAGACAAAGACCCATCCCGACAGTGGTACGGAAACTTCATCCGAGATGGCGACGCCTTTGATCATAAATTCTTCAAGCGGAGTCCACGGGAGTCAGCCACCATGGATCCGCAGCAGAGGCTCTTCCTCCAAGCCGCATACCAGGCTGTTGAGCAGTCAGGCTATTTCTCCGAGCCCGATAGTCTCGAAAATGGTGGTAGAGATAAGAAACATGTCGGGGTCTATCTGGGGGCATGTGCTGGCGACTACGAGCATCACGCCGCATGCCACACTGCCAACGCCTTCACGGCGACGGGCAATTTGAAGAGCTTCATTCCGGGAAAGGTATCGCACTACTTTGGGTGGACAGGGCCATCTATGACCTTCGATACAGCATGCTCAGCCTCTGCCGTCGCCATCCACACGGCATGTAGCAATCTGTTGTCTGGGGAGTGCTCAGCTGCTCTGGCTGGTGGCGTGGCCACCATGACCAACTTTCTCTGGTTCCAGAACCTTGCTGGAGCAAGCTTCCTCAGTCCGACAGGCCAGTGCAAGCCCTTTGATGACTCGGCAGACGGCTACTGCCGGGCAGAGGGCATTGCCTGTGTCTTTCTCAAGAGGCTATCCGACGCCATTGCCGACGGTAACCCTATATTCGGCTGCATCTCCAGTACGGCTGTCTATCAAAACCAGAATTGCACTCCTTTGTTTGTTCCCAACTCTCCCTCCTTGTC
Organism: Fusarium sp. JS1030; assembly: GCA_000966855.1. Classification (NCBI taxonomy): domain Eukaryota; kingdom Fungi; phylum Ascomycota; class Sordariomycetes; order Hypocreales; family Nectriaceae; genus Fusarium; species Fusarium sp. JS1030. The sequence continues at coordinate 2,315,096 of JWIW01000100.1, forward strand.
TCAGCTGTTCCGGGACGTCATATCGAAAGCAAACCTGGAGCCAAGCGACATCTCGGTCGTAGAGGCCCACGGCACGGGCACACCAGTTGGCGATCCAGCAGAATACGACAGCATCCGTCTTGCAATTGGTGGCCCAGGCCGTAGCAGGCCTTTGGCCATTGGATCTGTCAAAGGCCACGTTGGCCATGCCGAGGGAGCATCCGGAGTTATATCATTGATCAAGGTCATCATGATGATGCAAGAGAATTACATCCCCCCGCAAGCTAGCTTCTCTAGAATGAGCTCACATATCAAGGTTATGCCATCCGACATGATGGAAGTTGTTACGAGTTTGCGGGCCTGGGATGACCAGCACAAGGCAGCCCTCATCAACAACTACGGGGCTAGCGGGTCAAACGCCTCCATCGTGGTGACACAAGCGCCTACAGGTCGAGCTGTCGCCTCCTTCACACAAATTGGCGCCATTCCGTTTCGGATCTCTGGACACGATAGCCGCGCAATTGCTGCATACTGCGCCAAGTTGATCCCAGCTCTTGAGGCGCGGCCCGATGTGGATTTTGGCAGTTTTGCGTTCAATGTCAATCGGCAGTTCAACCCATCTCTGACACGACACATGGTCTTCAGTTGCCGGTCCATGGCCGATCTTCGACAGAAGATTTCCGACACTGCTGCATCGCCGGGCGCCACCGACGCAGACATGGTCGACTCGCAGCCGGGACGCCCCGTCATCTTGTGCTTTGGTGGTCAAGTGTCAACCTATATCGGCCTCGACCGCAACGTCTACGATGCGGTTTCGATCCTGCGCCATCATTTGGACCGATGCGACTCGAGTATGCAGTCACATGGCCTCGGTAGTATTTACCCCGACATTTTTATGCGCACTCCCCAGGATACGGTCAAGCTCCAGATGATGCTGTTCGCCTTGCAGTACGCATGCGCGATGAGTTGGCTTGATTCGGGCCTCTCAACCAAGGTCGCTGCAGTGACGGGTCACAGCTTCGGTGAGATCACGGCACTATGTGTCTCGGGCGCGCTTGGTCTCGAAGACGCCATCAATCTTGTAGTCGGTCGCGCTCGGCTCGTGAGAGATGCCTGGGGACCTGACCCGGGGGCCATGATGGCGGTTGAATCTGATGAGGACCATATTCGCGAGCTCCTGGTGGAATCCAACCGGTCGGGCGACAGCCTGCATGCAGCCGAGATAGCATGTTACAACGGCCCCCGCAGCTTCACGTTGGCAGGATCTACCAGGGCCATTGAGAGGGTTGCCGAGACAATTTCCAGCATTGACAAGTTCTCGTCTATCAAGTCGAAATGGCTCAACGTCACCAATGCCTTTCATTCAAGCATAGTCGATCATCTTACCCTTGAACTGGAAAAGGTTGGCGAGGGACTAGAGTTCAAAGAACCCAGAATACCACTGGAGCGGGCGACCCCCGACAGATCAGATTCGAAGCTGGGAGCCAAGTTTGTGGCAGATCACATGAGGAACCCTGTGTACTTCAACCACGCCATTCAGCGCTTGGCTAGAGAACACCCTTCTGCTATTTTCCTTGAGGCTGGTTCGAGCTCCACCATCACCATCATGGCCAATCGTGCTCTGGCTGGACCAGCCATTTCCAAGTCGCAGCACTTCCAGGCCATCAATATCACGAGCGATAGGGGTCTCGATAATCTGACGGATGCGACTCTGGCCTTGTGGAAGCAAGGTCTGAATGTGTCACTCTGGGCCCATCATCCGATCCAGGCCAGCGATTATCCAAACGTCATGATTCCTCCGTATCAATTTGAGAAGTTTCGTCACTGGCTCGACCTCAAATCTCCCCTTGAGGCTGTCAAGCTAGCCGCAGCATCTCTCATGCCACCTGGGCCCGCTATGACTAGCGAACAAGGGGTATCCGATGAGGCCAACAGCCTGTGGACTTATATTACGAGCGAGGGCAATGGTCAAGGCTTTCCAAGTAATGCGGACCGGCTGCGATTTCGTGTAAATACCGAATCGGACGCATACAAGAGCTTCATCTCAGGCCACCTCATTGCCCAAACTGCACCCATCTGCCCTGCTACCCTAATGGTCGACATGGCTATCGAGGCACTATTTAGCATCCACGTAGAGTGGAAGGAGAAAGGTCTGCTCCCTGTGATTCATGACATGGTCAACCACACGCCTCTGTGCGTTGACCACTCACGGACTACATACCTCGACTTTGAGTGTTTGGACAGCCAGGCTACCCGTTGGAAATGGCGTATCTCCAGCATCATGCCCAACGAAGCAGACCAGGCAGAAACACACGTCGAAGCAGAGATGCGGATCCGCGATCCCACCGATGCTGATTACCAAGCAGAATTCTCTCGTTTCGAGCGGCTGGTAAGCCATACAAGCTGCACCGGAATGATGAAGCTTGGTTTGGGAGGGAACCATGATGAGGAAGGGGACGTTCTAACGGGCCGCAATATATATCGCACGTTTGCCGACGTTGTCGACTACGGCGACATGTATCGCGGAGTAAAAGCGATAGTTGGCCGGGCGAGTGAGTGCACAGGTCACGTCCAGAAGAAGCCTTCTGGAAAGACATGGCTCGACGTCCCGCTCAGTGACTCTTTCAGTCAGGTCAGTGGCATCTGGGTCAACTGCATGACCGACTGTGACCCGGCCGACATGTTTATTGCAACCGGCTGCGAGTTGTCTATGAGGTCTCCGCATGCGCGCGAGGCTACAGACCAGAGCCAAGAAAGCTGGCATGTGCTTTCTCGGCACACCCGCCAGGCCGAGAAGCTGTACATCGCGGACTTGTTCGTCTTCAACGCCGCCACGGGTGCGTTGCGCGAGGTCATGCTGGGCATCCAATATGCTCGTGTTGCAAAGGCCTCAATGCGGCGTATGTTGACACGGCTGACAACCGATACATCTGTGCTCAAGGTAAAGCCCATGCCTGAGGCTAAACCCAGCACCACCAGTTCTGGACCTGCTCCGATAGCGTCGTCTCAGCAAGCGCCTATTGCAGACCCAAGCATGCGCGAGGAGGAGGCGAAACAGACACATGCCAAAGCTACAAGCCGTCCGGACATCACCGAGGACGTCAAGAACCTGGTGGCGACTGTTGCGGGCATAGAGGCACAGGAAATCACACTGGATTCCGAGATGGCCGACTTCGGCATCGATTCACTCATGGGCATGGAGGTTGCCCGTGAGGTTCAGGTCGTCTTCAAGTGCACGCTGGATCAGGAGGAGCTGATGGAGGCCACAAGCTTGCGAAAGTTTGTCATCTGTATCTCTAATGCACTTTATGGCCCAGCCGAACAGGGAAGGAGCGATCCCTCCGGCCAGTCCAGTGGTAGTTCCTTCGCGTTCAGCGAAGGCGTCGATACCGGAACTCCGGCAACCCCGCCAGAACATAGCGAAGAGCAGGCCCCGATATCACTGTCGGTAAAGCCCTCATCTTCTATGGATGCGCCGCCAGCAGCCAGCAGCCTGAAGCTCTCGCAATCCGACATTTTGGCGTCTTTTGCAGAAGTCAAGGTGCTCTGTGATCAACAACTCCGGGACTACAAGATTGACAACATCGATCGCGTTGTGCTTGCTGGTTCCAATCGTCTTTGTGCTGCTCTTGTGGTCGAGGCTTTCGAAGAGCTGGGCGTCTCCCTGCGCTCTGCCTCGGCCGGGCAGATTCTAGGCCGCGTACCCTTCCAGCCACCTCATGGGAGGCTGATGGAGTTCATTTACAGGTTCCTTCGGGATGATGCCCGTCTGATCGACATCGATGAGGTGACGGAGCGGGTTACCCGCACAAGGATTGCTGCACCCCACAAGACGAGTTCGCAGATTCTGGAGGAACAGCTGGCTAGCCATCCCGAGTTCGTCGTGGCCAACAAGCTGACTTACTATGCGGGAAAACACTTGGCTAGCGTCCTCAGCGGGAAAACAGACGGTCTGCGGGTCATCTTTGGAACCACCGAAGGCCGAGAGCTAGTTCAAGCGCTGTATTGCGAACATACCTTCAATCGTATGAACTACAACCACATGCGACTCGTCATCGAGAACCTGGTAGGACGATTCCGCGATCTTCAGCCAGTCGACACACTCAAGGTCCTCGAGGTTGGCGCCGGAACAGGGGGGACCACCTATGTGCTGGCGCCAATTCTTGCAAGGCTCGGCATCCCAATTGAATACACCTTCACCGATATTTCGGGTTCCATGGTGGCGAACGCTAGGCGAAAGTTTGGTAAACTGTATCCGTTCATGCGCTTCTCTGTCCACGACATAGAGAAAACACCCACGGAGCAACTAAGGGGCCAGCATATAATCATTGGCAGCAATGCCGTCCACGCTACGCGAAGCCTTGTTGCCTCTGCTGCTAATCTACGGAGCGCACTGCGCCCCGATGGGTTTCTTATGATGCTGGAAATGACCGAGTCGGTGCCGTTCGTTGACGTCATCTTTGGGCTTCTCGAGGGCTGGTGGCTCTTCGATGACGGTCGCAAACATGCGATCATCACGGCCGAAGAATGGGAGAGCAATCTCCACCGTGCTGGATACGGACACGTCGACTGGACTGACGGAACGCTGCCCGAAAACACTTTTCAAAAAGTCATCATCGCTTTGGCATCGGGGAAGCCCCAGGAAAGACTACCCAAGTCGACCTTGGATAATGGGGCTGTTACTCCTACGCCAACTCCTGAACAGGCAGCGGCAAGAGAAGCCGAAGTAGAGGGTTACGTGGCCAAGTACGTAGCTGGTTTTACAGGCCTCCCCGAAGCCCTAGGGACGCGACATTGCCTAGATGACAACAGCAAGGCCGTTGTCGTTTTGACCGGTGCAACCGGCAGTCTCGGCTCTCACTTGGTTGGCAGCCTTGCCAACCACCCTGCAGTCGGGACCGTGGTTTGTGTCAACCGTCGGAGCAGAGTGCCCGCGGAACAACGTCAGCACGACTCTCTTTCGTCCCGCGGCATCACCCTATCCTCAAGTCAGCGCGCGAAGCTTCGGATGATGGAAGCAGACACTTCCAGCACTCACCTCGGCTTGTCCACGTCTGATTACGGGTGGCTAGTGCAAAATGGCACCCATATAATCCATAACGCATGGCCAATGAGCGGCACACGCCCCGTCAAGGCATTTGAGCCTCAGTTCCAGGCTCTGCGCAACCTGTTGGACCTCGCTCGAGACATGGCCGTCCGCGACAATGCTCCTCGTATTGGCTTTCAGCTCGTTTCCTCTATTGGTGTCGTTGGCCATTCAAAAGAGAGCCGGGTACTTGAGCAACGTGTTCCCCTTGACGCCGTGCTTCCCATAGGCTACTGTGAGGCCAAATGGGTGTGTGAGCGCATGCTGGACGAAACGCTGCACAAGTTCCCACATGTTTTCCGCACCATGGTCGTACGTCCAGGCCAGATCGCCGGCTCAAGCACAAGCGGGTTTTGGAACCCTGTTGAGCATTTCGCTTTCCTAGTCAAATCGTCACAGACGCTTCGTGCGTGGCCCGATTTCGGTGGCGTATTGCAATGGGTCCCGGTAGACGATGTGGCCAACACTTTGGTTGATCTTCTGCAAATTGGAATCAGGGACCCTCCAGAGCCGTATCCAGTCTATCATATCGATAATCCTGTCGGCCAACCTTGGAAACTCATGTCACCAGTTCTAGCCGAAGCTCTGGCCATCCCACCCGACCGAATCATACCTTTTGGACGCTGGGTCAAGCTAGTAAGGCAATCCCCGTTACCGGCAGAGACCTGGAACCCCGCCGCGAGGCTTATTGATTTCCTCGACTCCAACTTTGAGCGAATGTCATGTGGCGGATTGATTCTGGACACCAAAAGGTCCCGAGAACACTCCCGTACCCTGGCCGCAATGGGTCCCGTCGGTGCGGTGATCGCCAGGAAATATATTGAGGGCTGGAAGCAGATGGGTTTCTTGGCTGCGTAATTATTCTGATGCATCAGGATTCATCGTGGCAGTGGAATACAAGGAGACTCGAATGTCAAACTACCTAGCTAGGTCTTCAATTTAAATCAGGAACCATAACACGCTGTATCCGCATTCCTTCTTCTCTATGACACTCCCTGGGTATGTACACTCTACCATAGTCCCCTTCTCTATAGTGTCATGCTATTCCTCACTCTTTTCATTCCTTGAGTCCTCTCGCGACGTGAGAATACACCACGGCAACGTTTTTGACGTTCAATCTCGCAACAGTAATGGGCCTACCAAGGCCGCCAAGTTTCAACACCATAATCTACATTATGACTTTAACTCCAGCAGAACTACCTAGCTGCGTGGTAAAAAGACTAAGGCTCTGGTATCACAGCGGATGAGGCCTTTAACGACAATCCCGTGTGAGTTATAACAGAATTACAGATGAATATTCTAGCCATACAATTTATACGTTCATATCCTAAAGTAGGATCTGTACGACAGAAAGCACGGCCAGTACTGTTGATATACCGAAGCCACGGCAAGTATGGCCTTTACCCTCTGATAGGGCCAGCCAGTATCACCATAACACAAGTTGAATCTAGACATTTAAGTCTCAGCAGCCTCATTGAGTAATCTGACTCTTACGAAGGGTTATGCTGCGGATGGTTTGCGGTTTGGGGTCAAGTCCACGTTGCACAATTCGATGAAAGGGTCCTAAGCCGCCACACACCAAACGCAACAAGGAAATTGATAGATGTCGAAGATCTGAATGTAAGTGGTCTCCCTGACTATTAAATTTACTGAATCACAACTGGAAACGTTGTCTTCAATCCAGTTACGTGTACCATTTCAAGGCATGCCGGCCGCGAGACCGATTCCTTCATCTCAACTTCCTTGCCACACTTGTATGAACCCTCTATTTTATCTTAACGATGCAGTGCATGTACTTTCATTGCGACCTCTTCCGGTGCCGGTAGTTCTATAAACAGTAAAATTCCAGTCATCAGGTTTCGGCAAATTGTGGCCGGACCAACTTTAGCGCTATGACTGTACTGACGGTGTAACTTAACTCCAGCGGGGAAAGATGGCTTTACATTAGCTCAAATCACGCGAAGACGCGCTGCCATGTATTTGCATGCAATACACAAGTGTATAAGTCTCCATAAGTGGTAACGGCATCCACTCCCTATTTTGACGGTGGCGAAGAGAAATTAGTTTTGTCTCTTCCCGGCAACTAATCAAAGATTTATTTTCTTCCGGAATTGAAAGCGATGGACTACATGGAAGCCGGAATGGCTCGCTTTCGCGTTCATTGGAAACGCTTATGGCCGCGCAATCGAATCAAGGCTTCAACATACGAAGGAGCAACTCAATGCAAGCAGGGGTCGTCCAAAGTTCTACCCGTCATTGAAATCTCAAATGCATTTCGAATCACCTCAGCAGTGTAAGACACGACGCGTATACGGGTTGAAACCACTACTCATATCATGATTTTTAGGGCTCCTATTCTCGTTATATTTTGAAAAGCCGTGGAACGGCTATCCAATCATAGGTGCGATGAGAACGAATCCAGTTTGAAATGTCTGTGAACCTAAGCTTAACCTAGGAACGCGGCCCGTAGCCGTCAAGGAAATTAGCTATTAGGGTGACACTAGGACAATTCCACTGGATAAATATAGCCTGTTGATCTGATATGCAGATTCAAAATCGGGCGTCAGTGGCTTAGGGATGTACTCCCGTCAACCTGCACTCGGACAGAGATAAAGCTCATGGCATGAATAGCGCTTGTTGTACTGTAGTGACTGATATTCAACTAATCATGTTTCCTCCTGCTCGACCGAGTGTACAAATAGAAGCCATCGTCGTCCTGTATATGCCTTCTCACTTGTTAGTCGTTACCCTTCCAATATCCATTGGATGTTAGGTGTTTCGGACTTTCGAGGCGGGCACAGGGTTAATAAATCTTAATAAGAGATTTAAGTTGCTAGTGTCAGTGTTTATGGGCTAAGACATCGTATTGTCAATGCTGGATTCAAAGCAATAGTCTCCAACGCTCACCAGAACCCGGGTATAACGGTAGGATCTTGGGTTTTACCGAAGCGCTCTATATCTCCGTGGGAGCCGTTCCCCATGGGCATCAGGGACCGATTCCCCAAACACCGCAATACCTCTTTCTTACTATATTCAAGGCTAATATACAGTCTTCGAAGGGCACCGATACATAGGCCCTGATCGGCAAAGGGTCTGTGGTAGCCCAGGTGTTAGGAGTGGATATACCTTGCCAACGGGTAGTCCAAATTAATCAAGACTAACCCGCAGAAAGTTATGTAAAGCTTTGAAAGTACCGATTTTCACCTTTCCGATCACGATCTAGCTCCTTGGCAACTAGGCCAAATATGGACGAGTCTTGGCAACCCTTGGGCAGTTTTCGCAGCTCGGTTAAAAAGGAAGTCTGTGGAGGTGCTGTCGGAGACCTCCGTTGCATAAGAGCGACTTTTGCTGACCTAGTGCAAGCCCGAGGTACCTTTCCCTAACACCCGGGCTGCCGCAGACCCTTCGCCGATCATGGCCATAAGTGCGTTCGACAAACCTTCGCCGCAGTTAGCTCCGCTTCCAGCATCGTATTCTTGATTTAACAAGGGTCCTAAATGCTCGAGGGGGAAAGAAAAGTACCACGACTTGATGGAATAGGGGGAACAGCTGTTTCCACGAATACATTTTTCAAACATGCAAGGTCAATGAAGTGTAAGCAACGAGTGTTCCCAATCATGGCTGTGGTGATGGCAGCTTTGTTGGTATTCAACTGATGTGTAGGGTAGTGGAGACAACCATTCCGCTCACGATCTATTTACTTTTAGTCCTCTGGAAAGTGTCCGTCCTGGCATGATATATGTTTCTAGAGAAATCAACTGCAGCCTGAACTGTGACATTACTCGATATGAAGATGCTGTGAATGCAGAGTAGATAATAATGTACTGGGATGTCTAGGTGGGGCGGTGGTCTAAAGACCTCTTTGCATCTCGATCGGCGCCCAGAAACTTTCGACCTTCTAGACTGTAAACCATTGCGAGTTTTGTTCTACGCAGCAACAGCAGACTGAATTTCAATCCTTTCCAACAAAGCCTTCAACAATCGCGTGAGATCCTCCACATACTCTCCAGGAACGTCGTCTGATGTCCTTCTATCCTTATTGAACTCCACCTCCAGTGACCTATAGCTCAATCCAGTAACTTTTCCAGACCCGTCTAGCTTGAAGATGAACTCGTCAAGCGCTTTGTATCCATAGCCGCGCCTATCCAGAGTTCCCAGTGTTGGGCATGTGCCCTGCTCCCAGATCAGACCTGACTCGATTGCCTCAATCTCGTCGTCAGTCAATGTGCTGGTCACAGATCTCCATGCCTCTTGCGTTTCGGTCTTTAGATTTGATGGGTATAAACGAAGTCGGGCAGGCTTGCCAAAGGGGTCAACCAGCATATTTGTTCCTCGGATGGTGAATTGGGAAACGGAGAGGCCTGGTCCATCGTCTATTTCGATCATCAGGGTCGAGTTTGTAGCAACATCCGCGTAAATGCCGGCATATTTAATAGAAGCCTCGTCCTTTGCGGCGAGCTCTAGCGGCGGGATCATACGCTCTATGAACCGCGATCCAAAATGCTGCAAAAGACTCTCCGTTGCTTCTTGGGCAGGCCCCGCGACTAGAATTGTCAAGACCAGGTCGTAGTCTGGGACGAGAATGAGAGCGGCTTGATAGCCTGGAAGATGCCCCGACTTATAATTAGCAGGGATAATTCTGCCGTCGCCCGTGACGTTCTTGGTGCGCATAATCTCCCATGAATACCCGACCATAACGCCGCTAGAGTCAGTAAAGGCCACAGGCTTGAGCCATTTACGTGTCGTCACTGGGTCGAGCAGTGTGTTATCTAGGATAGCGTTCCCGAACTTCAAGAGATCCTTTGTGTTGGTGTACAGCCCGCCAGATCTGCTCTAGTTAGTGTGCAATCACCCAAGGCGTGGCTGGCCAGAACGACTGTTCTACTTACGGGTTCTCAAACCCTAGATCAAGTCCCCAGCTTGTATGATTGACTGCGATGGCGCCGTAAGAAACGTCGGGGGCGGTGCTAGTCGTGGTATTTGTCATGCCAAGGGGACCGAGGATGTCTTGCTGGATAAATGTCTCATATGGTACCTTGGAGACGGCCTCAACGACTAGGCTCAGCAAGAAAATACCAATGTTGGAGTAGACGGGCGCAGTCTCAGGCGCGAAGACGGGGTGCCGGATGCCAAAGTTGCGGAAGAAGTCTGCACGAGTGCAACGTGGTAGGGTCTCGGGGTCCAGTCCAGTCACGGCGCAGTTTGGCGCGGACGCACTGCTTAGTGTCTGGAAGGCTGGGCTCAGCGGGAAAGGGAACGCAGCAACATCGACAGCGACTGGAAATAGGGCATTAGTGCACGCTACCAATGATGATGCAGAAGGACAGTGAACCAACATTCTGCGGCAATGCCGCTCATGTGCGAGGCGAGTGACCCAATGGTAATATGGTCCCAATCCACAGCTGTGATGGGACTCGGAGACTCCTGAATTCGGATTGACCTCAGCTCGGGAAGATACTTGGTTATTGGATCTTCCAAGCTGACACCTAGGCGGAGAAGGGCGAGGATAGGGAGTAGTTTGGATATGCTAGAGGCTCGGTAGACGGTCTCTTCGTCAATGGTGGCCACACCGCTTGTGTTCAGGCCACCGATAGGGTAGATATGGTGCGAGATAAAGGGAACGTCTTCGTGGAGGGACTTGGCCGCTACTGATATGGCTGTATTGGGATACCAAGTCTCTGAAACTAGCTTGAGTGCAGAAAAGAGGTCTACAATGGCCTCTTTGATTGCCGGGCTAGTGCTAGGAGACTTTGCCGCTGGGAGAACTGGGCCTGCTGGAGGACAGTACCAGGCGCTGGCCAGAGGCAAGGTGAGTGATGCAAGGCTTGCTACGCAAAGAGTGACCTTGGGAAAAAACATCTTGGTCCAGTGGTGGGTGGGAATAAGCGAGGGAGGTTTGGTTTGCTGTGCAGGTTGGCGATATGTCGAGGTCCTGCTGAGTGTTCGTTTTGTCCGTTTTAATATCCTTCATCTGAGAATCCAGGGGCAAGATCAACGTCGCATTTTAGATAGATGAGTCTCTTGAGTCGGAAAAAGCCCAGATACTGTTATTCCGAACCCGATTAACCTGCGCGGCAAAGGGCGATATGTGGAGTAAAGACAGTAAAGAAACTCCGGAATAGACACCACTCAGCTTCGGAACCACGATACACGGGGAAAAAAAATCTTGACTTCCGATCAGTTTCTCCCTCATACTTGAAATTTCAGACCAGCTTTTGTCCCGTTCTATTCGTCCGGAGCAGACCTGTGATTTAGTAACGTTCCGTCCATGATTGCATGCATACAGCTATAAACATCAGCAAGCAAATGTAACCAGATAGATCCGGGTCGACTAGTACGTTGGTTAATCAAAGTATTTTAAAGTTTCTCATTTCTCGCTCTAATGGACTCCTGCTGCTCCGAGCATCAATCTCAATGGAAATGCCTGTAAACCTCAACATGGCCCCGGAAACACCGTTCCCAAGCACCGAGGAGGACGACAATGAAGACAAGCTCTTTCAGGATGTCATGTCCCAGTTCCCGGCGCTAAATGGTCACACCCAATTGATTCTCGGTTTCAGGCTCGGCTCTGATGAATTACGCGATGCCATCGAGAGTGCCCTGAAAGATGCCCTCGACAGCTTGGCATCCCAGATTCCTTGGCTCAACGGCCAAGTCATCCGCAAAGATGGTATCCTGCTGCCTGCCTCCTGGCCAGCTGATGCGAACAAGAATGAAATGATACAAAGAAAGGACTGCGATGACCTGGTGCCTCCGATGGCCGAGCTCCTCCGAACGGCCGTGCCGATCTCAAAGCTAGACGCACGTGTCCTGTCACCGTTCCCAGGGCTGAGTGAGGGCCACAAGCTGAGACCTCCTGTACCCATCGTCGCATTGCAGGCCAACTTCATTCGTGGCGGCCTGCTCCTCACCATGTGCTTCCACCATATCGTCATGGACGGCACCGCCGTTGTCCAGTTTATACGGCATCTTGCGCATACGCTAGAAGGAGGGGAAATCCCCGCGCCCGACTTAGCAAACGCAAATCTTGATAGACGGTCCGTAGTGCCGCTCATACCCCCGGGAGAGCCTGTCAAGGACTATAGGGATCTGCGCCGCCCCCCAGGATTCTCCTATCCTGCATTGTCGTCAAGCCCAATGTGGTGCTACTTCAAGCTACCCGTTGCGGCTGTCAATGCATTGATGAAATTGGTGTCCTCACAGCTATCTTCATCGGTATCTCGCCGCCAGAGTGCAATAAGGCTGTCGGAGAACGACGTCATAAGCGCTTTTTGCTGGCAGCGTATCAGCGCCGCGAGATTGTCCACTTATCCCCCTGAGACAATGTCCAAGTTTTCTCGGGCCATTGACGGACGACTCGCTGCAGGTGTACCTTTGAGCTATATGGGTCATATGGTGTACCATGCATCAGTTCGGATGCCGATGAGACATATCGTGTCGTCAACCCTGGCTGACGTTGCTCAATCGTTACGGCGGGCGCTCGATACTGTCAATAACGAGTGGACTGTGCGAAGCTACGCAACCTTCATCGCACGGGAGCCAGATAAATCCCTTCTATTATACGGTGGGCAAACAAATCCTAACACGGACTTGGGGGCGACCTCTACCCTAGCCGGGGAGGATGGTTGGCCTACCTCGTTTGGGTCTCTGCTTGGAAAATCCCTCTTTCTCCGTCGTCCTCGGACTACACCAATCACAGGCTCCATTTCTCTAAGCCCAGTCGAGGGAATCTATGTACCCCTTGGACTATGCCTGCCTGAAGCAGACTTGGAAGCCTTAAAACGTGATGCTGAATGGAAGAAATACACAAAACTTATTGGCTGATTGTCCTTCATCTTTTTGTAGAGGTGGAGGGTTCGTTTTGTCGGTTTCATGACAGAGAACAACGTTTGTTAAAAGGAAGGACCAAAGCTCTCAGACAGTAATTGCACATAGCTGGCGGAAAATTCTCTTGTATTCCGTACTGTCACCGGGACGATGTAACTCATAGTGCATGTAGAAACTTGGTGTCTTCTATAACAACCTTGCACTCACCGGTAATATCAGGTGAGATTTAGATTCTTTGTGCATCAATATTGCCGGTATCAATTCCAGGCCGTCGGAGTTTCTTTGTGTGATCAACCTCCCAACTTTCCCATCGGTATAAAATTCTATCTGCTATATCTTCCTGGACTTTCATAGGATGAACTCTAGGGACAACCGTCCCGACACAATCGGACAATCTATGGGACCTTTTTCAACTAGGTGCACTACCTAACCTCCTTTGGCTTCGCCGAATATTTTCTCCGTATTACTACGGCATTACGTGTGTGACAACCCAGAAGTTGTCTCTATCCCGAGTTCCCGAGGGGATTTATGTCTTATGTCTTCAGCTTGTTCCCTCACTGTCTCCCATCTTTCAAAACTCTTCAGAATCGAGTAAAGTTATACCTCATTCCCGGACTCGTCTTATCGCAGCACCAGCACGTCACCTATTTGTCCTGGAGATAAAAGATGGGCAGCATGGCGACAGAACAGACCCCCGAGCCGATTGCGATTATCGGGCTGAGTTGCAAGTTTTCCGGAGAAGCCAGTGACGCAGGCGGTCTGTGGAGATTGGTTGCGGAAGGGCGAGATGCTTGGTCTCAAATTCCACCGACCAGATTCAACTGGGCAGGCTCTTACCACCGAGATCGAGAAAGGCCCGGCACCGTAGGTTTCCCCAAAGATCTTTCTGAGCAACCCAAGGGGTCCTGACGTTCGTTTCGGCTTAGATGCATGTCCGTTCAGGGTATTTCCTGAAGGAAGATATCGGCAGCTTCGACGCTGCCTTTTTTAACCTCTCTGCGGAAACCGCGGCTGTAAGGAGACTGTTACAACATGGGAGTGCAGGCTGACGAGTTGTGGCTACAGGCGATGGACCCCCAATTCAGGCTACAACTGGAGTCCGTCTACGAAGCATTCGAGAATGGTGAGACTTTATGTTCTGATAACTATAAATTTGCTAACTTGGCGCCGAAGCGGGACAGCCAATGGAACGAGTTGCAGGATCCGATACTTCTGTCTACATGGGCACTTTCAACCACGATTATAGGGAAGGCATGATCCGTGACGAAGACAGACTGCCACGATTCATGATCACGGGTACGGGGGCCGCGATGGCCTCAAATCGCGTCTCGCACTTCTTCGACCTTAGAGGGGCGAGCATGACGCTAGATACGGGCTGCTCTACCTCTCTGGTGGCACTCCACCAGGCTGTCAGGGATTTGCGGTCTGGTGTCACAGGAATGGCTGTCGTTGGCAGTTCTAACCTAATGGTGAATCCAGACATGTTCAAAGCGCTCGGTTCCATCGGGTTAGTGCGGAGCCCGGGGCATCGAAATCACCAAATGTACTAATTTCGCACTAGTGTTCTGTCCCCTGACGGAAAGTCGTATTCTTTTGACAACAGAGCCAACGGTTATGGACGTGGAGAGGGTGTAGCGACGGTCATCATCAAGCGTTGGAGAGACGCTGTCGCTGCAGGAGATCCCATCCGGGCCGTCATTCGTGAAACGTGGATCAATCAAGATGGCAAGACGGAAACCATCACCTCGCCGAGCTCAGATGCACAGGAAGAACTAATTCGAAGGTGCTACCGCAGCGCCTTGCTCGACCCCCTCGAGACGCAATATTTCGAGGCACACGGCACAGGGACCCCCACTGGCGACCCGATCGAGCTTCAGGCGGTTGCAGCAGTGTTCCGGTCCGAGAGACAGGATAGGGATCCTCTTCGCATTGGTTCGATAAAAGCGAATATCGGCCACACAGAACCAGTGAGTGGCCTAGCGAGCTTGATTAAAGTTGTACTAGCACTCGAGAACGGCGCTATTCCCCCTTCTATCAATTTTCAAGAACCAAATGCCAAGCTCGACTTGGCTGCATGGCATATCAAAGTTCCACAAGAGCTGGAGCCGTGGCCTACCACTACCGACGGCACCAGGCGCGCTTCAATCAATAATTTTGGCTATGGAGGAACAAATGCCCACGTCATCATGGAGCTAGGACCTCAATGGGTACCTGGCTCACACACCAGCAACAGAACAGACGGAACCAGGAACGTCAACGGGCATGGTACCGGCTTTGCGCACAATGCCATGATTAAAACAAAGCCAGACAACGGCACCAATGGCAGCCATCTACCGAGGAGAAAAACCAAGATCCTAGTACTGAGCGCAAGAGATGAGCAAGCATGCCAGGAAATTGTGTCCAAGCTGAAGGATTATCTGCGACAACACGCGCAGCATGATGACCCCGAAAAGCTCTTGCAGAGTGTGATTTACACGCTTGGACAGCGGCGCAGCGCGCTACCTTGGATCGCAGCTCAGCCTATCCCATACACACAAGGTATTGGTCCAGTCATTGAGGCGCTGGACTCGGCCCAGTTCAAGCCCAAGCGCGTTACGCGCCCTCCACGGATCGGAATGGTGTTTACAGGGCAAGGAGCCCAGTGGAACGCCATGGGTAGGGAACTCATCATCGCCTACCCCGTATTCAGGGCCTCGCTTGAGGAGGGAGACGGATATTTGGCAGAGCTTGGGGCAGACTGGTCCCTGGTTGAGGAGCTAATGCGAGACGTTGGTGCGACGAGAGTCAATGATACGGCAATAAGCATCCCGATTTGTGCTGCATTGCAGATTTCCCTGGTTAGGTTGCTCCGCAGCTGGGGCATCACGCCGACAGCCGTGACTAGCCACTCCAGCGGCGAGATAGCGGCCGCGTACACAGCTGGGGCTCTCAACTACCAGACATCCATGGCTATTGCTTATCACCGCAGTGTTCTGTCGGCCGACAAAGGGCTCCGAGGCTCGGCCGAGGGGGGCATGGTCGCGGTAGGGGTCGGTCCTGAGGAGGGCGGTCGGTATTTGAAGCAGTTAACAGGTCATGGCAGAGCATGCATTGCTTGCATCAATAGCCCCAAAAGTGTCACCATAGCTGGTGATCTGTCGGCCATCCTGCAAGTCGAGTCCGGGGCCAAGAGCGATGGTGTGATGACGAGCCGCCTCAAGGTAGACATTGGCTACCATTCGCACCAGATGGAGCCTATTTCAGACGCTTATGCTGAGACTTTGAGTCAGCTGGCATGGGATGACACGCCAGAGGGCTCCCTTGGGTCGATCATCTACTCCTCTCCGGTCACGGGTGGGCGTGTCACAAACGTCAAGGACGTTGCCAGCCCGGCCCACTGGGTCGCTAGCTTGGTGCAGCCTGTCGAGTTCCTAGATGCATTTACAAGCATGGTCATGGGTGACTTTGATCCGTCTGGCTCAAGCGTCGACGTCATCGTCGAGATCGGGCCCCATACCGCACTGCGTGGCCCCATCCGGCAGATTCTCGAGCTTCCAGAGTTCACCGGCTACCAACTTCCCTACTATGGGTGTTTATCACGGAATTCAGACGCCCGGGACACTATGCAGACTCTAGCAGCTAACCTGATGAAGGAGGGATGGTTGCCCCACATGGACCCCTTGAATTTTCCATGGGGAAGAGACTCTGATGTCAAAGTCCTAAGTGACTTACCCAGTTATACCTGGAACCACCAGACGAGACATTGGGTTGAACCTCGCTTCAACAGAGCACTACGAGAAAGGGACCAGGAGCCCCATGACCTGATTGGGTCACTTGTGCTCGGGACGGACCTCGGCTGCCCTTCGTGGCGTCACATTCTCCGCCTCTCCAGCTCACCATGGCTTCGGGACCATGTCGTCCAGTCCAACGTTCTATACCCCGGGGCAGGCTTTGTTTGCTTGGCCATTGAGGCTGCAGCTCAAATAGTATCTATGAACACCATGGAGCTGGTCATGGGTCCGACAAGAGATAGAAAAGTCTCTGGCTACCGGTTGCGCGATGTGGATATCCTACAGGCTTTGCTGGTACCGGACAACAGTGAAGGGACAGAGGTCCAGACCAAAATTCGACCAGCAGATGACAAAGAAATCGGACTTAAAGGCTGGATGCACTTTGAAGTCAAGTCTGTCACGGCGGATAATCACTGGACACTACATGCCAGAGGTTCCTTGTGCGTTGAGTATGGCGACACTTCCAGCACCGGACGGACCAAACTGGATGAGCTAGTCCCAGTGATGCCTAGCACTGCGACACGAATCGCGCCGGATGATATGTTTGCGAGCTTTAGGTCTGTTGGTATCGAACATGGACCAGCATTTCAGAATTTGAAGACCATCGTCCAGTCTCAGACCGACCAACGATCTATAACCACCTTGGTCGTCGCCGATGCTGCCGGATCACCCGACGTTCCAAGAAAACTCGTCATTCACCCGACCACTCTTGATTCCATCGTTCAAGCAGCCTATACCGCCCTCCCGAAAGCTGGCTATTTTCAGGAGAGCCCGCGTGTGCCCCGGAAGATCAGGAACTTATGGATATCAAACTCTATCAGTCATGACACAGGACATATGTTCAACGCTTGCTCGCAAGTCAATGACGCCGATTCTCAGAGCTTTGAGGCAGACATTCGCCTCTTCAATGCAGGAAATGATACCAACGGCCCCGTGCTTGAGATCCAAAGCTTGTTGCTCCAGTCCCTGGGCCAGGCAATCGGTCCTAGAAACAAAAAACCATGGGAGCGCGAAGTGTGCAATGGAGTTGAATGGGATATCGACATGGGCCTCGTTAGCTACGCGTCCCTCAGGGAGATCGAGCGAGACCTCAGGCACGTTGGTTCTCACGAGCGCTTGGCCTCAGACCTCAAACCTGTTTGCCTTTATTTCATTGAAGCCTGCCTGAAAAAGCTCACGACAGCTGAAGTTTCTCGCTTGAGTGGGCATTTTGTCAAATTTTACAAATGGATGCAAGATCAAGCCCGTCTCGGCTCAGCAGGAAAATTGAGCACTGCTAGCAATGAGTGGCTATCATGCAGTGCTGACGAGCGTACGCGTCGAGTCAAGCTGGCTTCTATGGAAAGCGTGGTGGGTGAAATGGTGTGCCATCTCGGGCCATATCTTGCGGACATGGTGCGTGGGGAGAAAGCGCCGCTGGAACTGATGGTCCAGGACAGACTTCTGTACAGGTACTATGAGGAAGCGCCTAACTTGAAGCGATGCTTCAACCAAACATCCCGACTTTTGCGAAAGATTGTTCACAAGAATCCCAGGGCTCGAATTCTCGAGATCGGCGCCGGTACCGGCAGCATAACTCGCCATGCTCTGGAGGTTCTCGGCACCACACAATCGGGCGGCCCGCTAGCAGGACTCTATCACTATACGGATGTCTCCATGGGCTTCTTTGAGGCCGCTAAAAGCGAGTTCTCGGCATGGAATGAAATTCTGGCATTCGACAAGCTGGATATCGAGCAGGACCCAGGCACGCAGGGCTTCGCGTTGGAAAGTTACGATATCGTGATTGCTTGCGAGGTCCTCCATGCAACCAAGTCCATCTCTCGAACTATGGCCAATGTCCGTAGTCTGATGAAACCAGGCGGTTCGTTATTGCTTGTCGAAACGACCCAGGATCAAATTGACATTCAGTTCGTCTTCGGCTTGCTTCCCGGGTGGTGGCTGAGCGAGGAGTCAAACCGACAGACGAGTCCTTCCCTCGATGTTTCATCCTGGGACCATGCTCTCAAAAATGCGGGCTTTACAGGAGTTGAAGTGGCCATCAACGATTGCGAAGATGCTTCGACGTATGCATTCAGCACTATTCTTTCCAGGGTACCGCCAGCCACTACCCATACGGAACTGATGTCCGAAGACATTGTTCTTGTTGTCGATTCTGAAGCAATCCCCCCACAGGATTGGGTTACATCGTTGGCACGGTCACTCGATAGCGTGGGATCCTCCCCTGAAGTTCACGTGTTTGACTCGCCGGCGGTAACCGAAGCCACCTGCAGAGGCAAGGTCTGCGTCTTCCTTGGCGAAGTGCACCGTAATGTGCTCTTTGAAATGAGCTCTGCTACCCTTGAAAGACTGAAACTGCTTGTCGCCAACTGTGCTGGACTCGTTTGGATAACGGTAGGAGGCGCCGTGAACTGCGAGAACCCTTGTTCCGCTCTGGCAACCGGGTTCGTCCGTTCTCTGCGGAATGAATACGTCGGCCGTCGCTTCATGACTTTGGACCTGGACCCGACTGCTTCTGCATGGTCATCTACCAGCTGTCAGGCGATTTCTCAGATTCTGAAGCACGCCTTTAGCGAAAATGATATTGGGATTCTCGACACCCCATTGGTCGAGTTCGAGTATGCCGAGCGTGCCGGCGCCGTCTTGACCCCTAGGTATCTCAAGGACGCAACCAGGAACGAGATCGTATCGCCGGATAGACAATATCAGAGTTCGCAGGGCGAGATTGCTACGGAGCTTTTCCATCAACAGGGCCGTCCTCTACGTTTGCAGGTCGGTACTCGGGGCCTTCTCGATACCCTAGTTTTCGACGATGATCGCCAAGCAATTACATCCGACACCCCTCTGCCAGGAAGTCTCGTGGAAATTCAAGTGTATGCCTATGGGTTGAACTTTCGCGATGTCATGGTAGCGATGGGTCAACTGGAAGACAAGGTCATGGGTATCGAATGTGCGGGTATCATCACCCGGGTCGGGCAACTGGCAGCTTCACATGGCCATGTCGTTGGCGACCGTGTCTTCTGCCTCCTTCGCGGCCCCTTTGGGAGTCGTGTGCACACTGAATGGTGGAACGTCGTCCCGATGCCGGATGGATTGTCATTTGAGGAAGCCGCGTCTATGCCCATGATATTCACAACGGCGTATGTGGCCCTAGTTGATGTGGCTCATCTCCAGCGGGGACAGTCTATCCTCGTTCATGCTGCGGCAGGCGGAGTTGGCCAGGCAGCCATACAGTTAGCCCAGTGGCTTGGAGCCAACATCTACGCGACAGTGGGCACACCTGAAAAGAGGAAGCTCATCAGGCATAAGTATGGAATTCCAGACCACCAGATATTCAACAGTCGCGATACGTCTTTCGGCACAAGTGTACTCAATGCCACCGGCGGCCGTGGTGTCGACATGGTACTCAACTCGCTGGCAGGGCCACTGCTGCAGGAAGGCTTCAATGTTGTCGCGCCCTTCGGACATTTTGTCGAGATTGGGAAGCGGGATCTGGAGCAGAACAACCTCCTGGAGATGCGGCCATTCGCTCGTCACGTATCATTCTCAGCCCTCGACATACTCAATATGACGAGTGGCAGGGGAGATGATATTCGCCGGGTTCTGACTGAGATTGCCCGCTTGACGACGCGTAGGGTCATTACTCCGATCGATCCCATCACAAGCTTCCCGATTTCGGACATTACAAAAGCATTCCGTCTCATGCAAACCGGAAAGCATACAGGCAAGGTTGTGGTGTCGACGGGCACGCAAGACATGGTTTCCGTGCAGCACCATCGAAAGACTGTCCAGCTGTCACCAAATGCGTCTTATCTATTAGTCGGTGGCTTGGGGGGCATTGGAAGATGTATAGCTAGCTGGCTCGTTCAGGTCGGCGCAAAGAGCATAATTCTGTTATCACGGAGCGCTGGAGCAAGCGAGAAGGACCGCATGTTCGTGCAAGACTTGTCCCGAACAGGCTGCAAAATCAAGCCCCTCAGCTGCGACGTATCCAAGGGTGATGATCTCCAAAGGGCGTTGCAGGTATGTAAAGATGATGGTCTACCGGCGATCAGAGGGGTCATTCAAGCCGCCATGGTTCTTCAGGTAAGCGTTCTGCGTTGGAACTGGCATGCCTGCACCGAAGCTTCCCACCCACTAACGACTCTCAGGATTCTGTTCTGGAGCAGATGACTCTTGATAGCTTCAGGGCGGCGATGCTGCCCAAGGTCAACGGCTCCTGGAACCTTCACAGTCAATTCCAACAGGTTGATTTCTTCATTATGCTATCTTCCATAAATGGCATCGTCGGCTACGCCAGCCAGTCCAACTACTCTGCGGGGGGTTCTTACCAAGATGCACTGGCCCGGTGGCGAGTGGGAAGTGGACTGCCCGCTGTGTCCCTTGACCTGTGCGCCGTCAAGACTGTTGGTTATGTTGCAGAGACGGCCGGCGTCGCCACCCGTATGCAAAGGGCGGGCCACATGCTACTCAGGGAGGACCAGTTACTTGGCCTGATAGAAAGCGCCATTCTCGACCCTTTCAACCCTCAAGTTGTCGCCGGTCTCAACACCGGGCCGGGATCCCACTGGAATCGAGATGGCGAATCACAGCTCGGCCGTGATGCACGTTTTGCCGCCTTGCAGTATCGCCAACCCCAGCAGCAGTCGCAAGGCGACCATGACAGGTCAGCTGACAAAGGCTCTCTCGCTACCCGCTTGGCTGAAGCAACATCGCGGGAAGAGGCCGAGGCTCTAGTTTTCCAGGCAGTCGCGCAGAAGCTAAGTGCGATTTTCGTCCTCCCAGTTGAGGAAATTGATCCAGCCAGGCACCCATCACAATACGGTGTTGATTCCCTTGTCGCGGTAGAGCTGCGAAACATGCTCTCACTCCAGGCGGCTGCCGACATCTCAATTTTTAACATTCTCCAGAGCCAGTCGCTGAGTGGTCTAGCTGGTGAAGTTGTACATAGAAGTAGATACACCGAGGTAGCTTAGTTAGCCGCCTTTCCAAACGACGTTTGCTTTTTAAATCTGACAATCGTAACCACCAGCAGTCCCTACGGTAGACGAGAAAATCTGTACCCATATGCCAGCTTTTCATGCCAGTGCCTGAAGCATCACGGTCTGCAAGCACGTTCCTGTTTGAAAACACAGTACACACCCGGGACGAGAAGATTTGGTCCAGCCCCAGATACGCCCGTCAGTGTTACTCGATGCTGTGTAGAAGGTTCAAATTATTCCATTGTGTGTTTGATTCGCCACTAGTGGGATATGTACTAATTCTGCAGGCTTATGGCCACGACGAATGACGTCCCGCTAAGGATTACGTTGCCCCGGCTCCGAGACTATCTGGCAACCACCACAACTTGAAACCTTCTAGGAACTTTTGCGCCAAACCGTTGACCTCCACCAAGCTCTCAAGAAACCCTGTCAACAGTGCGATAGCAGATTCGATATCGTTGGCTGATGACTCATGCTCGGGCATTCCCGAGTGTGCGGTGAGAAAAGAAATGGCCAAAGCTAGCAACGACGGTAGGTATGGATGCGACTAGTTTAGTTAACCGCGGCTGAAGATCGAGAGGGGTGGGCCTCATTTTACCTTAAAACAGGTAGAGCCCGTCACAGCTTTGGCCAACCGTGCCATGCTGATAGCGGCTTCATGGGCCCTCTTGCGATGGGTTGTGGCAATACGCTGCTGCTTTTCCGTTTTCCAACACACCCCGTCGTTCGCATTTGCAAGGGCCAGTACAGAGCCGTAGACCAGCATCTCCACAATGATGTGCATCGGTTCATCATCAATACTCATGGGTTCGAGCGGCAAGGGTCGGAGACTTGATAATCGGCTTGCCTGCTTTTCTGCGGCTGCGGCAAGCCAATCATGCCGTACCCAGAATGCCCGGTTTTCTCTGTCAACAGCTGCCGTAGCCCCATGCATACGCTGATGTACGAGGCAGCGCCCGAAAAGAGCCATTGCAAGGGTGAATTCGGCAAAGGGCGACATCAGGTTCATGCAATCCTCGTCGGGCGACTCATCCAGGAAGCCCATCTGGACATATTTGGAGTTCTGGAAATTCGATTCCGGACATGGTAGGCGGACGGATACCTATAACAATTAGTGCCAAACGCAAGGATGTGATGATGACGAGAAGCAAACAACTTTCAACGCACAATCTCCTCATGAATCGTAGGCAAAGATTCCTCATATCCGCTCATGAACCGGTCTAAACAGAATGCTACCCAAAACGTCCTTCTTCTCTCCTCAGTTGCCACAAAGTCCGAGCCTGACGAGTCCAAACCTTTTGTCTTGGACAATGAACCGCCCTTGGACAGCTCGTTTGGGTCACTACAATGCAGGCGCGACAAGTGCACCAAGCGAAGCGCCCTTCGCACGGTCATGGGCAGCGGGTACTTTTCGGTGGTGAGTAGTTCATAGTGTGCGAGAAGAAGCCACGCCTGTGTCTGTTCAAGGTGTATTTCGCCGCTTGTCCAAGGTAGTCCCAGCTCACTACCATCAAGACCTTCTAGCAATTGTTTCGCCATAAGATAGAGTCTGTCGCTGTGGCAACGAAATTGGAACGACATGGACGCGGCGATCGCTCTCATGGCAAACTGCAAACACTGGCGGGCTGGCGGAATGGCTTCCTGGCCCGCCCAGGAAAGATAACGTCGCCTGTGGATCATAGGCAAGAGGGGATGCACCCTGTCAAAATACAGCTGGTCTCTTTTTGGAGTAGAATCAGCTGTTTATAGCCCGTACACACTATGGGTTTTCAAACCCTGACGGGAAATATGACTCACAAGTCAACCTGCATCAGGTGGGGAAAGTCAGATATGGCTGGAGCTTCGCCAGAAATCTGCCTCAGCTGTGGCGGTGATGCAATGGTTTCATGTGTAACTAGGGCACTATCCTGCCAGTCTGCTGTGAAGATGTTCTCCGACATCAACTCTGACTCTTCTACCCAGCTGGTTTGAGACGCATCAAAGTTCATGGATAAGTCTGTCTCATCTAGTGGTATCCCCACTGTGACATGAGTGTTGCTAGTGACGTTCAAAACCTCGGTGTCTAACTGATCGGCAAGTTGTTGTTCTAATGTAGCTGCAGCCTTGATCAACATATAGCTCCTATATATGGGTGTTTTCATCTTGCTTTCGGCCTTGTTGCAGAGCACTCACCCACCCGTGCTCGTAGAGCTCTAAGCTGGCCTTTCTTGGGGCCTCGTTTGGGCCTCTCTTCGACAAAGGCGCATTCTACTCCAGATTCGGAGCATCCACCGCAAATAGGTCGAACGCGGTCACATTTTGATTTCCTGCGCCGGCATTCTTCACACGCAAGACCACTTAGCTGCCGAGGTGAGTTTTCCATAGTGAACGTGGTAACACCGACATGAAGACACACTCGCCGCTTTTCGATTACGACAATTCAGCGAACAGTGGGTATTTATTCTTGGTTGCATTTATTGTCTAGACTCTGACCTTGACAGCGGCCCGCACCCAAATGCCGTCTAAATGCCGCGATACGCGAGGCCAGATCCACTATAACACCACAAACCCAGTGTCTAGCCAGGAACATTGGCAATACACCTCGACCCTTGAACTTGTCAAGGTTTTAGACTTAGCAGGGATAGGGGCCAGTTAGAGCAGGTTATTTGACCCACTTCTTCCCGGGAGCTAGGGTACCAGCAAGGGGTAAAATGACGGTTAAAAATACATATTGATACGTAGCTTTAACTCTAGTAGTGGTTAAATTGATCAGCCAACTACTGACGACGTCGGCTTTCAGATAAACCAAGATTAGCAGGTGGCAAGTACCTTTCCCTGAAAAGTTCAAGGGTTAGGGTGTAAAGCCACAGCGCCGTAGGACGTTTATGTAGGAGCAAAGTCTATCATCCCAAGCTACCGGTCCATCTGTTTTGTCTCAGTCTCCGTAACTGGACGGGGGGTAATGTGGATGGGCCCCGGGAGATCTTGTATTGATTGTTGATATATTTAATAATACCTTATTAGTATTGCCATATATTTAATAATACTTTGATATTATCATCTATCTATCTCGCTATACAGCTTATAGTAGCCGGATAGAGATAAAGAACAAGTACAAAGGACGCACACAAAAATCGTATGTTATAATTATTAATAACGGCATACAAAAGAGCTAACAGAAGTGCCATCAGATGCCCATCTTGTAAAGATAAAGGCCAGTGCATGATTCAAAGAGAACTTCCTGGGCCAATGAGATTGCTAGAAACATTTACAGGTCGACTCAAGTATCTCATTTACGAAGGAGAATAAGTAACGCCGAAAATTTACTCCGCCACTACCGGGAACCTTATCCGTAATAGTCACAATTGCCATCAAGTATCCTCGATCAGGGAGCATAACCTCACGCGATTGTGACTTCCCACGCACACCGGGAAAGCCGGAAAGCACGGACAACTGTTGTCAATCAGTAGGCCCGGGAAAAGGTCTCTGGACCCTTGAGCTGTGGTACAAAAAGCGATTCGAGAACCTGCATCCTCTCGGAGAACTTTCCTTAATTGACTTGCATGTTACTTTCACTGCATCTGTCACTCTAAGCCACGTTTTCTCACTTCCAAATAAAGAAGCATATCGCACTGGAATGCGTCAGTCATGTCACCGCAAGGGCTGAGAGCAGACGAAACAACGCAACTGACAAGGTTGCCTGCCCTAAAATTGAATGACGGGAATATAATGCCTGCGGCAAGTTCAACCCCGAGGGAGCAATAATCAGACACTAATGGATTACCAGCTGGCATTTGGTCTGGGCACAGCCCTTTATTCAACGTCGCGAGGGCAGAGGGATGATAATATTGTCAGCATGACCAGGCTTGCAATCCAGCACGGATATCGCCACCTAGATGGTGCCGAATGTAAGTTGTACACGCATCCAATCGTGATTACATAGCTCTTGCAGACCGTCTCACTGGGAGGCAGTGTACAACAACGAAGAAGAGCTTGGCGAAGCCGTGAGGGCTTCTGGCATCCCTCGCGAAAAGCTCTTCGTGGTGACCAAGCTATGTGGAACCGAAAAGAGAGATATACAAGCCGAGTTCGTCAATTCACTAGCTAGGCTTGGCCTAGACTTTATAGACCTTTACCTTGTTCACGGGCCTTATATGGCCAATAATGCCAAAGAGCTACAGCAAGTTTGGTCACAAATGGAAGCGATTAAACGATCAGGAAAAGCTAGGTCAATAGGGGTGTCCAACTTTCTTCAGGAACACATCGAAGCCATTTTACAGACGGCCGAAATCCCTCCCGCCGTAAATTCGATTGAGTACCACCCCTATCTGCAACGTGGTACATTGATTGATTTCCTTCGAGCACACGGGATCGCCGTCTCAGCCTACTCAGTCTTGACCGCCCTTACAGAAGGTTGTCCCGGCCCAGTTGATGGCCTGTACACAGAGTTGGCCAAAAAGTACAGCGTGTCGGAAGCTTCTATAGCGCTTAAATGGTGTATTGATCAAGGGATTGCGGCGGTCACTACTAGTCGGAACCCACAGCGCGTGAAGGAGTATCTGGAGGACTTGCAGATGTTCAAGCTCACACCGGACGAAATTGAGAAAATCTCGATGGAAGGCAAAAAGAAGCACTACAGGAAGTTTCTTACTGATCGATTTGCTCCTGACGATCGACGGTAGATTAGGTAAACGTCATACAAGATTACATACGACGTAACCGCGGTGCCTTGAAACCTTAGGTTCGTTGAGATACTAAATATGTGTAAAGTGCGATCTTTCCTGGTGTTGTGGACAATATCTAGGGTGAAAGGCGCATTCGAGCCACAATGCTCATGTTAAACCTGAGAAGCTGTAGTCTTTAGACATATCTATTAGGGATGAAAAAGCTGGCGAACTGACCTGTGCTCTATTGTGATCCATCTACCACTTGTTTGATAGTATCGCTATAGTTTTACTAGAAACGATCGAGCTCGGGCTCGGGCTCTCCCGTGTGAAGTCGTTGCGATGACGCGCATAGGCCTGGCCTCTGCCTCAGCTGGGTCAGCGAGTTTCGCATGCCCGATGGGCGGGCGTAGCGGCGGCTCGGCCAGAACTAACATTTTCAGCTAGGCACTCCGTGACCTCGTTTCCTCGTACGTTTAAGATTTCCCCTAGCAAGACACGGCATTACCCGATCGCCTGCGCCGAGAGAGAGCTTAGCTCGAGCGTCGTTAGCCTATGAATCACTTAGTGTGTTCCAGGATTGAAACACCCCTGTAGATACTTGATGATGTCGGTGATCCCCGAGACAAGGATTGGAGCTCCATTGGATGCTGGAATCAAACACTCTTTACTTTCGTTTAACAATTCATGCCGCAGACAGACATATCAGCAGTTATATTAAGAAATATGGGTTTTATATGATAGTAGTATTTTAATAGATATAATACTATATAATACTAAAGCATATAATTCTCTAATATAATATGATACTTATATCTATAGAGGTTACTTTTCCTCTTATTAAGAGAGGATAAAGAGGCTACCTTCTTCCTTAGATCTTTACTATTAACTTCAACCTTGCAACCACGTTGCCTTTAATATTGACCTGTCACTTACACCAAACTATGAGAGGAAGGGCTGGTCTGAGGGAGGGAAGGATGCCACGTCAGCACACACCGCAGGTAGAAGAATGAGGGGTGCCTTTGAAGGCAAACACAGGGGAATAAAACACTCGTCGATGTCTTTTACCGGCCGCAGCCCGCAGGCCCATTTGCGGAGTCAGAAGGCCGCGTGGTCAGAAGTTGCCGAGGTTCCGTTTCTGCTCCAGCCCCCCGGACACTCGTTTGCGGGTGCATTAGCACCGGATAAGCCCGCCCTGATGATCTGACTGAATTTTTGGCTGATCTACATGGCTCGATCACATACTCTACAAATACGATGACCCCGCTAGAGAGAGGCCAATAGAATCGGGTTCCTTGCATTTTATCGATCCTCCGGAAACAATAAATTGACCTAAGCAGACGACTCGAGCACCCACACAATGAGGACCTGATTATTCACACAGTCGAAACCGACGCATACCAGCTGACATCCTCTCATTAGGCATACGCCCCAAAGAGCGGTTTCAACGCAGTGCGGCTCCGTTGCAGTAGAGTTTGACCTGCCTTGTACACTCTAGCTGGACGTCTTAGCTTCATATTACGTTTCAGTATCCTGGATGATTTTTGCTTAACGACGTTGCCACCACATGGAGATTTACAGTCACGGTCCTGTTAGACGCCCGCAACAGCCTGGCTTCAGCGTGAATTGCAATCCTGCAACCCTTCAATATAAAAAGTGATAATAGGAGCAGGTTGGTGGCGTCATGCGAGTCTTAATGAAATTGTTACGACAATGAAAAAAGACTTACTCCAGCCAGTTCGGGGCAGCGAAATTCCAGGACGAAAGCACCAGCGTTGTGGGACTAGGGAATAAGCAATGATGCAGTTACAGGTTATATCACCCCCCATCTGAGGAGCAAAGAGAGGGGTTACATTGCATATTCAGCCCCTGGAGTAGAAAATGCATTCAGCTGGAGCACGTTTGCAGGCTGGACTAGGCCGCCACTGTATCAGCTTGAACCTTGATGCGTAAGAGCCACAGCTCTTGACTACGCCATGTAACATCGCGTTCACGTCACCGGCAACACCGATGACGGTGATGGGTCAGCTCCGGATCAGACGAGGCCCGTAGGAATGCAAAGGCCAGCGGAGGAGTAACCATTGGCGTGGCCTTGCCTGCACGGACCCCCGCCAATTTTAGAAATTATTCCATGACCTCCAATCACGAGGGAAAAGTAGGTGATCGGGGAAATATACTATCTTGGGCGCCCGGGCAGACTTTGCGCTGCGTTAGGTGGCAAAGCTCGGTACGAGGCCGCAGCTTCGTCCTCTGTAGCTTCTCGGCAGTAGCTCATGCTCTTCTTTATTTCCCTACTTCTTAACAAATGGGCAAACAGTTCCAGACACCAACCAGATCGGTACCACACAGCCTGAGAGTATCTAGGCGAGGCGAGAGGTGCTTACGGCAGCAGGGATAATCATGGAGGCTGATGAAAGTGTCATGAGTGTAGACGTGGTCTGGCCTGTTGTAGAGGTAAACGTTTGTTCCGAGCCGTTTCCTGCTCCGTCTGTCATGTTCCAAGTGCCACCTAGTATGAAGCAAAGGCTAAGAACAAGAAGCAAATTGCTGAGGATGGAACCCAGCATGGACGATTGGACAATCTCGATCTGGTCCTGCTTGAGAGCAACGATGCTGACCTGCGTCCTTGGTTAGATATGGACACGTTGAGAAGATGGGGAACGTACGATGAACTCTACGGATTTGCCCAGTGTAGCGTTGATCAAGCTGCCCCAAACATCGCCTACTCGATCAGCTAGCTTTTCAGGACAGAATGACAACATTGCCACCAGAGGAACAATGGCGATGAAATTGAGGACAAAGACGGCCGAAGAGTTCCAGCCCATCTGTCCAGCTACGATGCCAAAAGGAACGAAAACAAGTAATACGTGGACATAGCCTTTCTTGTGTTATTATTCTCGGTGGATATTTGGGGTGGCGAGGCAAAGCTCCTACTACTCAGCATGACGAGTTTGCTAGTGTGCCAGGCGTCGGCCACCGCCATCATCAAAGCATTGTTGTAATCGATATCCGGCGCACTCGTTCGATCGATCTCGACGTCACGGCGATGAATCAAGGGCGTATGTTCGGTAGACGTAGAACGCTCGAGAGGTCTGTTCTGGGAGGAAGACTGGGGCTGATGGGCTGCAGTAGCAGAAGTTAGTCAACATGGCATTCGTAAACATGGTTGAAAGAGATCGGGAACAGGTAACTTACAGGACATGTTGTCTTCGGTATGGAACGGCATAGCGGCAAAGAATGGAGGATGGAAGTGCACAGAGTACGTCTGGGGCAGCCGACTCAGGTCGACTGAACTTTGGCAAGTAAGCTTTTGTCATTAGCACTGGCAGGGAGGAGCGTCTTGGCTCGAAATGCTTACGTGCCCCCGTGGCGGTCTTAGTTGCATTTCCGCGGTCAAGTCCCTGTGCGGCCTCTGGCTAGTGGAGCAGAGGAGGCGGGGTCTTCTATTAGCTGCTGATAGTAGTTTGGTGGACAAAAATAATGGGAATGACGGGAATGAGTCCCACCCAACAGAGCAGTGAGAGGAGTGTTTATTCCCGTGTTTTTTGTTCGGACTTCTAATCCGAGACGGCCAGCCAGTGCTACATGCGTTTAGAAAAGGGGGGATGGCAATGAAAGCCTATCAGTTGCTCCTCGAGGCGGACGGAATTTTGCTCGAGAAGTCAGACCAGGCTTTGTCTGACGCCAGCCACCACTGACCGCGTCTCGACGTGAACAGCCCGAAACCAGACCATCTCCACGCTCACGCCGAATCTCTGCCAACCCTTGACTCTTCCATACTGTCACCATTACTATCACAATGCGACGTCGAACTACCGAAGATAGCGGCAGTAGTGTCCACTCCCTAACCAACTTGAGCCATGTAGTTCAAGACAAGTCGATCAGGAACCCCCCTCGGCGCGACGACGCGGCTCCTCGAGAAAGCTCCAAAGAACCGCCTAGTGCGTCCCTATTCACCGAACCCGCCATCGTAAACCCGTTGAGTCGCCACAATACGAGCATAGACCTCGACGATTACTTTGTTGGGCCGAGAGACCTGCTCAAACACTCCAAATGGCCGCTGTTCTTGCAGATGCATGGCAGTATTGTGCCCAAGATGATCATTCCTCTCTTTTGGATGGCATCTTGGTCCACTACAATAACTACAATCCACATGTATTGAGTCAGCATGTCTGTTGAGCCGGTCTTGCTCACCATCCTGGGTTTCGTCGTTGGTCTAAGCCTCTCGTTCCGTACTGCCACTTCCTACGAACGCTATGCTGAGGGCCGTCGTTACTGGGCACAATTGGTTCACGCATCCCAAAGCCTCGCTCGCGTCTTCTGGATTCACGCGAGCAACGCAGAGAACGTCGACATACGCGAGTCGCTCCTCCGCAAGATCAGCTGTCTCAACCTCATCGTTGCCCTGGCTGTTTCCTTGAAGCACAAACTGCGCTTCGAGCCAT
Source organism: Fusarium sp. JS1030 (assembly GCA_000966855.1). Taxonomy (NCBI): domain Eukaryota; kingdom Fungi; phylum Ascomycota; class Sordariomycetes; order Hypocreales; family Nectriaceae; genus Fusarium; species Fusarium sp. JS1030. Next base: position 2,345,825 of record JWIW01000100.1, read on the forward strand.
ACACTAGCTACGACGACTTAGCACACCTTGTTGGCCATCTTGACACTCTTGCCAACAAGGCCACTGCCCTCGAGCCTAACGGAGTCCGACTCAAGAAGCACAACTTCTTCAAAAGTGTTGGAGAGTATCCCGGGGTCTCGTTCGCAACAAGCAACCCTTGCAAGACTTTAAAGAGGGCGACCCATCCCGTGGGTAATCTCCCTGCTGAGATCTTGAGTCGGCTCTCCTGTGTGGTTGATCAGATGGTAGAAGACGGCCAGCTCAAGGTTCCGATGCAACAGACCATCGCTACAACACCCTCTCCCTCATCAGCGACATCCTATCCGGCATCGACCGCGTCAACACCACTCCACTGCCTGTGGCATACTCCATCTCTATCAGTCAGATTACCTGGGTATACGTCATGCTGCTGCCATTCCAGCTCGTCGAAAAGCTGAAATAGGTATGCATTCCCGCCTCCATCGCAACATCATACATCATTTTGGGCATCCTTTTCATCGGTCAACAGATTGAGAATCCTTTCGGCCAGGATGACAACGATCTCCCTCTTGAGTCTTACTGCGCCCAAATTGCGAAAGAGCTTGATATTGTTGATTCCTTTGACAAGACGAATCCCTTTGGCTTTGTAGAGTCAAAGGCCAACCTTCCACTCTTCCCTTTTAGCATGGACCCTTATCAAATCTGGAGGGGCCGGCCAGTGGAGGATATTCGGAATGCCATCAATAGCAAACTAGTCGCTTTAGTTTCCTCGGATGAGAAACAACATATCGACCAACAGGGCACCGGAGGTAAAGAGTCACAGGCAACAAGACTGGATATGGTTTAATCCTCGTTGGGTGGGCTCACCTCGCGAACTACTGGCCCGAGGTTGATTGCAGTCTTAGCCTAAACCCTTTTTAGATGACAAGAAGAAAAGCGCGACTCCTACCGGAACTCGGGTAGTGTATTGCTCCAGGTCGGGCGAGCACTAGACAGGAGTCTGGTAGTCTGAGCAATAGGATGTGAGTTGACCTGCAGTCTCACCTGTATTATCTATCTATCAAGAGACGTGATATCTTCACCCATGCTTAGATTACACCCTGCACTCCTGCTAACAACAAACCCCTACACAGTACGTATAGTTGGTTAACTAAGCGTCACACGGGGCTTCTCCTGATTTGTTCCTGCGTTGGGAACGATGCCACGTTTCAGGGCGCAGATAACCCACCGGAATCCCTTGCTCGAGCAGCGGTAAATCGGCACTCAAAACAGTAACCGGTCTGTTCAAGCCAGCAGCAGTTAGACGGCCGTGACTTGAAACTCGACTCCCCCTTCCAAGATTAGCAGCCCCGCCGCTCTGAGAGAAAATCAGTTGCGGACTCGTGGGACGGGGGGACAAGGTTATTTTGTGGGACGGCGGGGCAATCTCATTTTGTGGGACGGCGGGAAAATAAGCCTAAATTCTCCGTGGGGAAATCTAGAATCGGGTCTGGATCGCCAGCGCGCGTTTACCGTGAATTCTGATTGCTCTGCAAACACGTAGCCTGGAGAGCGGAGACGTGATGGATTAGCATTCCCCAGGTGGTGGGCTTGTTTTGCTATGGCATAATTGATATAAAAAGGTGTGTAGAGCCAGTTTATGATTCATCTCTTGTTCCAATTCTCTATAGCAGACTGACTGCGATACCGTCAGATTCAGAACCTTTGTCATATAGAATCCTTCTACGTTCTTTATTTTCATTTCCAATCATGGCACCAATCCATGGACAAGCGGTTAGTTTTCTCTAAATCTCCAAGAAATTAAGGCCCAATTCTCACCCTCATTAACATATAGGAACGTGAAGAGATTCAGAATGAGCTCCATATAGAGGTGCTCCCTGGAACTGAGATTATGGCGGATATTGGTCATCACCATTTTATCAAGAGTGAACATCACCGTGTCCTCGTCCCCCAGCCTACTCAGAATCCGCACGACCCCCTCAATTGGAAAACATCATGGAAACTGTCTGCAATCCTCGCAGTATCGACTATGACCTTCACTCAAGGCTTTGCTCCATTAGCACTCGCACCAATGTTCCCTTATCTCATGGAAGATTACCACCGTTCTCTTGCAGACATCATCCAGTTCACTGCCGTCACAATCTTAATCCTTGGATTTAGCAACTTTATCTGGTACTTACTCCCCAACCCTTATATAAGTCCTGGCTAATTGTTTATTATAGGGTTCCAATCACCACCTCCTTCGGTCGACGACCAGTCTACCTTGCATCTCAATTATTATGTCTGGCATCCCATATTATTCGAACCAAAGCTGGATCGTATCGAGTTTTTATGGGAGCTTGCATGTAAGAACTATACTGGATAATGAGTTTATAAACTATTATTAACTTGCTGCAGTCTTCATGGCTTTGGAGCCGGACCCTCCGAGACCCTTCAGCCCACGGTCATTGCCGATATATTTTTTCTCCATGATCGCGGTACATGGAATACTCTCTATTGGGTTATCTATATGGGTTCTATCATGGTACCATTAGTAAAACCTTTATTTCATAACTATAGCTAACTGATAAAGGTGGCACCAACTGTTTCTGGCCCAATGGCGGATCATATAGGCTGGCAGAATTTCTGGTGGCTTAATGTGGCGTTAACAGGGCTCTCCATTCTCATGGGTTTGTTTGGCTTTCCGGAGACGACATGGAGCCGTGCAGAGTCCAGCTCTGAGGAAGCACCTGTCAGCGATACCTCTACAAAAGCCACCAGCCAGCACGTCGAACCTTCTTCAATTCAAGAGGATCAAGAAAAGGGCCACTCGGGTCAAGTTCAGCCAATGCAACAAGATGCTCCAGACGTTGACCCATTCCTGGGTAGGGGTACACCATCTAAGAAGCAATGGTGGTTATTCCAGCCTAACTCATCTCCATTTCAGGCTATTTGGTTTGATTTATGGACTCCATGGAAGTTATTTATATTCCCAATCGTCTTATTTGCTTCCTTTGTTGTTAGCTGGAGTACTAGCAATTTCTTACTTATTAATCTTACCCAGTCGCAAGTTTTTGCTGCATCACCTTATAATATGAGCTCTCAGTCTATCGGTTAGTCAGCCTCGTCTTTCTCAACTGTTTTTTAGTTTGTGAAGTTTTTCTAACCTCGCCATCTTTAAGGCTTTCTCAATTTTGCCATTTTAGCCGGTGCTTTAATCGGCCTTATTACTGCTGGTCCATTTAGCGACTGGGTGTCTACGCGGGCGACAAAAAGGAATGGCGGTATTAGAGAACCGGAAATGCGCCTTCCTGCTATGATTCCTTATATGATTCTTATGGTGATTGGGAATGTTATTACTGCTATGGGATACGAGAAAAAGTGGCCGTGGCCTATTATTGCAGTCCTTGGCTACGCCAGTACTGGCCTTCAGGTTACTGCCCTTCCAAGTATCGCAAGTACTTACGCAGTTGATAGCTATAGGCCGGTATCAGGCCCGCTTTTTGTAGCTATTACTGTCAATAAGAACCTATGGGGGTATGGAATGGGCCGGTTTCTTACCCCATGGACGATGAAGGCTGGGTAAGGGATCTGAACTTCTGACCCATACTATACTATGGATTAGTATGCTGACTTGTGTAGCTTCTTGCCTGCTTTTATGGTTAATATGGCACTTACAGTATTCTTCTGTCTTGTTGGTGCTATCTTTTACTTTTATGGGAAGAATTTTAGGAGGTGGACTAAGAACAGTTCTGTTCATTTAAAGTAAGGAGGTTAAATAGGTTGCTCATAGTGTCTTTAAAACTCCATATCAGTTGACATCTATAAGATTAATAACCTAGATATATATATATCAGTTGGTCAAGTAGGGATAAGGCTAAGGGAATAGTAAATGTGTTGGTGAAATTTCAGTCCAAGGTTAAGACGACAGTTAAAATTCCACAAGAAATCTACCAGTGATCAAGGTTAATCATGAGTTATATAAAATAATAGCCCAAGGATTCATTAACCTTTGTTTTATACGTTCCAGACATTTTAGGTCCAAGTTGCACATTTATTTTTACTTCCTTTCCCTTTTTCACAGGCTTTCCAGCTCTCGACTCCGTCGTTGCTCAGTACGTACCGTTACAACCTGCAAGTGGCTTGCGTCAATGACCAATTGTATCAATTATAACTGAACGTATCTCCACTATTCGCTTTTAGCCAACCCTGTGACGACTACCAGGGTCTCGGGGTTGGGGAACACAGTCGTATTTCAGCCATGAGTACTGAGTATCCCATAAGGTGGCATAGCCCTCCAAGCTAGTCAATACAGGAGGGTTAAGTCAATCACAACCGTCGTTGTGAGGGATGGCTGACTAGCATGATTGGTTAGCTCATTTTGGATCCAACTTTGAGCGGGGAAAGAATGCTCCGACCTTTTCACGCCTTTCCTTGAAGGATAGTGTACCTTCTTAAGACACGGAATACTCATGTTACAGCAGATTTTCCGCACCATCCTTATGAAAGCTACTCTAGGTAGTAATCATGGACAACTGTCATGCATTGCTCGGGGCCGAAAAGAAAGTTCAAGTCCCTGTGTCAGTTCGCTATGAAAGCGGAGAAGAGACATGGTGTTCCAAGAAACCTCTATTTACTGAGTGCTCACATACAAATTAAAGTAGCTCTCAATCTTTCCTCTTTTGGATTTTCTGCTAAATGAGTCTCCAACCCCTCCCCAGCTTATGAGGAACTTCTTCCTAAGTAGGCATAAGAATAACAAGAGATTGCGCTGCCCGGAACGAGTTAGTTGTTCTTGGGCATTTCTCTCTTCTGCAACAATTCTATGTACCAAATGACGCGATGGTCTCGATCAACGAAACTAGCGACTGGCGTTTAATTGCTTGTTGGATCGGCTATAGGTGATCCAGGTCGAATACTTGCATACTACTTTTCCTGCATTCCTTATTTATATAACCACGTTGACCAGTGAGCCTCAACTACGACATACCAAGGAACGGCCAATGCTTACGACGTTGAACATGTATTGGAATATTCCAGGCCAGAGCGTGATGAACATCAATTCCAAAGCAAACATTTCTCGTGTGTAGATATTGCTGAGACTCTTGAGCCACTAACGCCATTGTCTCTTCACGCACACACGAGCGACGGTTAGTAGTCCATTGGTGGGAAATTTTCCATGCTAAGACGGACCCAGTACACAACATGACACGTTGCATGCAGACCCAAGGAAATGCTACTTCACAGCAATCCCAGACCCATGTGTTCAAAGTTGAAAGACGGTAGTAACGCTTCCCACTCTGATTGGAATCCTATTGATCCCATTTCTGGCACCGACATTGTTGCTTCTGTTCCTGGTCTGCCGTTCGTTGAAGATGGCCCGTCAGGCGCAAAATCTGCGCGGTCCGTAGCAGCTTGTCTTACTGCATCCCACACATTGACATCCATGTCTTGATGAGGCTGTTCTGTAGAAAACGCCGCGTCTCGGTTTGAGTCGCTTTCGGTCATCTGCTGGCCATCGTTCTGGTAGTTGCTCAACCGACCGGCCACGACCTTTTGACAGTCCGCGGTCATTCCTTTGAGACCCGACCCCATCCAGTAGACTATGTGATAGCGAGTACATTGGATACTCTGACATAGCTCTGTCACTTGAAGGATAGAATGGAACACGTCGTCTTGGTCGATGCCGAGGTGGTTGCGGCTGTTTGTCGCAAGCTTGATCATAAATGAACAGGCATATGCGACCATGGTATGGTAGTAATGAGGCATAGCAACAAAACCAGCTCTGATATCTGAGTCCCGTGTAATGAGGTTCATGATGTCCCTGGCATTTTGAATGGCGACCAGGCCTAATTCATGGAATTCTGCTGGGATAGAACTCTCGTCAACTTGGGAAGAACGGCCTCGAAAAACGTGAGAGGACACAAGGAGCTTGGCAAAGTGATAGTGTAAGGTAAGGGCTTTGGCAGGGAAATTCCCGATCCGATCATGGGGTTCTATTGTCAAGGTCAACGACGTCACTTGTTGGATGTTGCAGCTGAATTTACCATAACGGCAGCTCCAGGTTATCATCCATTGATCAATCTGATGAATGAATCTCTCAAGTCGACTTTGGAAATTAACAGGGATACGGACATCCACTTTGGTGCCAAAGAGCCGGGTGACGTTGTCCAGTATAAGAAGCAAATCAAGTTGACTTGCAAGTCGGACATCGGTGCTGGTTTCTGAGATTGCGTCAAGATACATCTGCCACTTGGTTACCGAGATTTCGTCCCCGAACGTTGACGGTCGTCCGTAAAGAATTGATAAATGGCGATCACATATATAGAAGAGGTACCAAACCCTGAGACAGTACAATGCGTCTTCTGCATTGCTGAATTGATGTCGGCTGCCGGCCTGTGCTGGTGCCGTCATGTCCCCAACAATGAAATCAAAGGATTTTGCAAGTTGGAACTCCATTGCCCGTCGGACAGCCAGGCCAGAGATGGACCAGGAAAGATCGCTTAGCCAAAAGGAAGCAATACACAAGCCTTGGAAATCATCGATGCTGACCTGGGTGGTAAATACGAAATTAGAGACAAGTCTGCGGAGCTCCGAACTGCAGACATAGAAGAGTGACTCCCCTTGGGGTTCATGAAGGGCCGAGACCGTGCAAATGGCTGTGAAGAGAAGAGAGGAAGCGAGCCGGATACTATGCAAATCCTCAAATCTACCGGTAATGCTGTAGAGATAATGATCGGTCTGGTGCAAGAAAGCTTGGGTCAGACGCTCGGCATCCTCTACGTCTAACTTGCCCTCGGAAACGAGGTCTTGTGGGAGTCGTATGGGGGCAGATGTCTCACTGGGTAATGACGAGGGTGATAATTGGTGGGAGCGGAGGGATGTAAGCCGTGTGATTTCATACAGAGTGTTCATGGGCACCTGATTGAGGGGTTCAACAGGATTGCTCTCTTTGATGGGTGCATCTAGGATTGCCTCGAGCGCGTGATCCACTAACGGCGAGGGCGCGACCGAGGCCACAGGACTCGGACTTTCGAGTTCCCGTGGAGCAATCAATCTTGTTTTGAGGGCTCCGAGGAGTGGTTGGGACTTGTTGGCCAAGATATTGTTGATGGCGGTGTGCAGGGTCCGAAGGTCCTCGGCCATGTTTATCCTTGACACCAGCATCAGCAGTTGGGTTAGAGAGTGACTTGGTGGAGCATACTGCAGGGTTTCATCATTATTTGGCTTCCAGTACTGAGGAAGCCTTCGAAAGACGCACGGGATACCTCGCTTATGACATCTTGCGCACGGCTGGTCATGGCCGGCTGACAAGCATCGCACCTTGTCTAAAGGTTAGCAAGTTTGTGCGAAGGATTGACGGCACTCACCTTCTGCTTCTGGCATTGGATACATGCTTTTGATCGAGCCCGACGCTGTTTTCTCGTGTCGACTCTACTGCTCTCAGTGGGACTATTCATGCTGAGTTTGTGGGTCTGCAAATGCTAATTAATTGGCAGTCAATGTAACGTATATGATAAGCTTGTGCACCATCCAAGTATGTGCACCACTTTTTGACACCCTTACTATTACTAACCGTAAAAAAAACACAATAAATCCATTGATCAACTAAAACTAACTGCTATACTCTTCTCCAGAGGTTTCAATCACTACCTGACACGTTCTTGCATTATGCCCGGGCTTGCCACATACTCCACAGCGCCGAACGCCTGGTCCGACCGACCTTCCTCGACCACCACTTCTCGACGATTCTGCAACTACCTGCGCATCAACGTCCATCTGATCAATTACCTGCCTTCCTTCCTCTACTGTCATGACCCCTCTTTTCTGTAACCGGTTTCTTTTTGCCCTCCGGCGCCGGCTTAGTATCTCATTTGCCTGTCGAAGATTTTTGTTCTCATCCTTCAATAGGGCGTTCTCATGTTTAGCTGCTTTGTAACCCTTAACAATACACTCTACTGCCCCAAAAATCGAGTCTGGGGAGCTGCTATGATGTCGTATGATTCTTCTCTTAATATAATCAGACTGAGACCCGGCCTCAAGTACTGTCTTTGGGGTCTTTGAAACCCAAGGGGTCGAGGGCTCGGCCTCCTCCTCAACCGGCGTTGGGGTCCGTAGCTGCACATCAAGCTTAGAGACCACACTTTCTGGGTCAAGAGGGACAAGCCCGGCCCCTCTGAAAGATGACCTGATATTTTGTTCTGTCATAGTAGCTTGGTAAGCGGCATAAAAGGCCGGGAAGAACTCGGTCTTTGAAACGTGGGTTATAGAGCATCTAATTAGATGTTCTATTTCTCGACCATAAGCCTTCTTTAGTAGGCTAAAGTACCCGACATCAAGGGGCTGAAGTAGATGAGACGAATGAGGCGGCATACAGAGCGTAATGATCTGCTTCTCCTCACAATATCTCTCAAAGTCGACGGAGTGGTGGCTTTCGTGCCCGTCGAGGATCAAGAGACGATAGCGACCAACTGATCGCTTGGCTGTGCACCGATCAAAGTGCTTTAGCCACTCAAGGCCTATCTCGTTATCGGTCCAGCCATTTTGGGATGTTGCAATAGCCCAATCGCCCGGGAGGTTGCTATCCCGGTACCAACTAGCGAGGTGATATTGGCCCGCACCTATGATGAACGGCTGGACCGCCCAGCCTTCCGCATTGATCGCCTGAATCACCGTAATCCATTCCCGGTTTCCAGGCTGTACTAATTTTGGTCGTCCACGTCTTTCTGAACCTGTGACGACCATTCCGCTTGCGATCATGCCCATAAGGAAGCCAGTCTCGTCAAAGTTATAGATATCGTCCGGTCGGATGCCATACTTCGCGATAACGTTCGCCACGAGCCGAAACCAATCGCGAATAACGGTTGGATCTTCGCATTTAGCTCTCTGGTAGTCATATTTGCGAAAAAAACGCGTCTTTAGCTCCTGGTGTCGCGCAACGAAGTTATGAGCCCAGCGCTTGCCGACGGGTGGCGCGTCGCGGTCGGCGAGCAGTCGGTTGGCCATTTCTTCAACAGCGCGCAGTCGGGGAGGAAATCCTCGAGAATCTAGGTCGAGAATGAACTGAATAATGATCTGTTCCTCTAGATCAGATAGTCGGCGTGACTTAGGGATCCAGTCGCATCGAGATTGAATGCCATTGTAGCGGCGACGTAAGGCCCAATAGCTAACTTGGTATAACTTGGCAGTGCCCCGGAGACTTAATTTTGGGTTATTTTGGAGCGCCTGAAGCGCAAGAAGGATCTGGCGTTCAGAATAGGATTGAGACATAGTTTTTGGTTGAGATTCAATTGATCAAATAGTAGAGGTGGTGTTTGAGGGAAAAGTGGTGCACATACTTGGATGGTGCACAAGCTTATCATATACGTTAGTGGATTTGTATTTGACCTTTCTTTTTAATGTTATCGAGACTCTGACTAGCTCCTGCAAGCTTAGTCTGCCTCGGACCTCCCCGCTTCTTACTACTTGTTGGCCAAAAAACTGCGGGATAAATCCTAATTAGCTTGAAATTTGGTGTGTTAAGATTAACTGGTTAAATCCCGAGCCAAAAATTCAGAGTTTCTGAAACCACGAAAAACACCTCTATGCTAATAATCCTATCACCCCGCTAAAGCTAATATGTCCCGCAGTTTTTAACTGCCCCGCAGTTTTTTAACTGTCCCGCAATTTTTTAACTGTCCCGCAGTTTTTTTTTTTAGCTAACCTAGCTTGCTAGGTTGGTTTGCCTGTGACTTTAGCTACATATAATCCAACGGGTATGGCTTGTCACGGCCCAGGTCACGAGCGGCCGGAAGGACGGCCACACCAAGATGAGTCAGCAGGCACGGAAGATCGTACACCCGTTGATCGATCTGATATGTTCCATATCGTACATATCTAACAACGATCAATAGTGATATGCTCCATATCACTATGATCAGGACCTACAGCACAAGTATATAGACACACTCATTAGCACCTTCTTATGTACCAGCTACCTCAGCTATCAATACAACTAAGTTACCCAAGACACCCTCTTGGCATTTACTTAACGTGACAATCATTGCTCAGATTACAACGCGCCTGATCCTCTGCCAACATAAACCCAGCACGACTCAGGTTTATCCCTTGGAAGAACCCAATCGTCACATGGCTTTTCTGTCTCTGTAGGTAAACTATAGCTCAAGGAATAGAAGGATTTAAGAGGATATATAAAGAGACAGGGCTTTAATAAACGTTAAAGTTAGATATTTAAATACGTATATATTAAACTAAATTAAATAACATATATAATAAGTAAGTATCCTAAATAAGTAAGTATCTTAAATAATTAAGTATCTTAAAACACATTAGGGTATAGTAAGATTTACTTTTTTAAGCGTCAAAAATCCTTATGTAAATATATAATCGCCTTGGCAATTTCGTCTTGCTCTCCCTTACTTAGAGGAATGCAATGCTCGATCTCGTATAATGGCACTCTCCGAAAGGCTGTCGCGATGAATGTCACCGAGAAAACGGAATATGGCAGCCTGCTTACGTGCTTTTTGTCGGTTGGCCGGCTGACGGACGAACATCGGTGATAGCCGCTGGGGACTCGGACCCATTCCGTAAGTGTCGGTGAATTTCGGCGAACCTTTGACGGAATCATGTAAGTTTATCGGTGTCACGGGACCTCATGCTCGTCCACGGTCGCCTCTGATCCCGGCGAATTCACCGATATCACCGCGATCTCGGCTCAGCAGGAATGGGTAGTAGGCGATACTCGATGACGGTGATTGAGATTCAAGAGTTTACCAAGATCAAGAAAAGAGGCAGCAAAGTACCTGACTATACATATATAAATTCACGACAGGGCGCGCTTGGCTACCTAAATCAGCTCGATCTTCTCCATCAATCTGGTCGTTTCCCGTACATTTTAGTTTCATTTGATAACTCTCTCCGCTCGCGATGGCCCCTAGACATGTCAAGAAACCCTCAGCTCAGGTTGCAGGCAACGCTGAACCTCCCACCCCTGGCGTCAATGTCCCGCAGATTGTCAAGGGCGTCATTAGCGACATTGCTGCCAATGGCGACGCTGCGGTTCGCTCTTACAGCCAAAAGTTCGACAAGTGGGACCCACAGTCGTTCAAGCTCTCGCCTAAGCAGATCGACGACATAATTGCGACAGTTGACCCCCAGACTGTCCAAGACATCAGGACAGTGCAACAAAATGTCAGGAGGTTCGCCCAGGCTCAACGAGAAAGCATCCGCGATTTCGAGATCGAGAGCGAGCCCGGTGTCTTCCTTGGACAGAAGAATATTCCCATCGAGAGGGTCGGTGCCTATATCCCTGGTGGCCGCTACCCCCTTCTGGCATCGGCGCATATGACTATCGTCACAGCCAAGGTCGCCGGCGTCAGCCACGTCATTGGCTGCACGCCCCCCATCGCGGGAAAGATTCCCAGTGCGACGGTTGCAGCCATGCATCTCGCCGGCTGTGACGAGATCTTCATTCTTGGTGGTGTTCAGGCCGTGGCGGCCATGGCTCTAGGGACGGAGACGGTCACCAAGGTCGACTTCATCGCTGGCCCTGGTAATGCCTTCGTCGCCGAGGCCAAGCGCCAGATGTACGGCACTGTCGGCATTGACCTTGTTGCCGGTCCCACAGAGACCCTCATCGTTGCAGACGAACATGCTGACCCCCTGACGGTCGCAACCGATCTTGTTTCCCAGGCTGAGCATGGACCAGACACCCCGGCAGTGCTTATCACGACGTCTCAAGATGTAGCTGAGAAGTCTGTCCAATATATTGGCGCCTGCCTGGAGCATCTGTCGACTAAAGCCTTGGCTGCCGTCAGCTGGAGGGACCATGGCGAGGTAATTGTCGTTGATGATCTAGACGAGGCTTATAAGGTTGCCGACACCTTTGCGTCGGAACATGTTCAGATTCTGACTCAAAAGCCCAGGGAGGCTCTTCAGAAGATGAGGCAATACGGCGCTATCTTCCTTGGTGAGAAAACCTGTGTCAGCTACGGTGACAAGGTATGTAAAGAGGCTCCCTTATGCGTCAAGTGCAGCCAGCTAACGAAGCTACTAGTGTATTGGTACGAATCATGTGCTCCCTACCAAGAAGGGAGCTCGATACGGTGGCGGTCTTTGGGTCGGCAAGTACCTCAAGACTTGCACGTACCAGGAGGTTGTGGACGAGAAAGCCAGTGGTGAGCTGGGAAGGTTATGCGGCCGAGCTGCTCGAGCCGAGAACTTTGAGGCACATGCGCGATCTGGAGACGTCAGAGCCGCAAATTACCTGAAGGATTCTGTCTCTTGGATTACGACTGCGAATGAGACAGTCAAGATATAGGGGGATGTATTGAGATAGCTGATCTTTGTACGCCGGAGCACAGAACACGAGATAACCTTGACCTTTTTGTTGAAGATACTTGGTTTGACATGGCGGAAGTTTGACATGCTCATACTTCCAGTTTCTGAGCTTCTTGACATGATCGTGTATAACTCGACGTTAAAGATAGGCGTAGTGTGACTGGCGATTTCAGATGCAAATTCTTGTTAAAGTTCCAATCTACTAGCCCTGAAGAAGGGTGTCAATCATTGTACATGTATAGACAATGAGCGACAATTTGCCGAGATCACTGTCAGTGCCAACATGGCCAGGGATCTGGGAACGCGAATCGTCGCCGCCATATTCTTTGGAGGGGATGCATTCACGTACCATCACTATTCCTGGATTGGAATCTTGGGCACTATACCTGCCAGTATCTTCGGAACGGCACTGTACGAGGTTGTGTTGAAGGACAGCGTCCTCCATGTTGCCAAAGGATATGCAACACACAGCAAGGGGGTTGAGGGCCTAACAAGGCACCTATGCAAGTTGAGCGAGATGGAGCGAGGGGGAACTGGGCGATGAATGTAGTAGAGTTTGCTGTGTAAGCCTCTAAAAGATGGCGCTCGGAGCATCTTCGATACGCTTTAGTAAACTGCCACCAAGTAGTCAATCGGTTTGACCTGAGCTGCCCTGCATCGTGCAGGTCGGCCCAGGGTCCGTGATAATCCCGGTCCTCAGTAGCTGGGCCGAATGCTCCACTCATGAGTCGCTCCTGTCGGTGCCAGCCGGACCTCGGAGTATTAGCCCGACATCAATAGCACATTGCCGATCCCATTCCTCGGAGTCAATTCGTCGGTCTTCCGAACTCTCCGAACTCGATTGACGCCCGGCCCGCATCCGTTGCCGGCGGAGATGTCCGTCGTTGCTGTTTCACGTAGCTTGGGACGCCAGATGCTGACCAATCATGCTCCCCTCTCTCCATTTATAATGATCCTTGACCCTTCGTTTTGTCATGGTGTAGCAGATCGCCGTGCACATTTCCGTCACCATGCCCGTCTCAATCGAGAACTCTGTGGCCCTTGTGACGGCCGGTACATCTGGTCTTGGCCTTGCCGTGGCCGAGAGGCTGGTTCAGGCGGGCGCACGAGTAGTTGTCAATTATGCTTCAAACCAGGAGCGAGCCGACAAGGTTGTTAGCCACCTCCACAAGGTATATTCCGAGCGCCAAAACGGTCGGGACCCTTCAGCAAGACCAGTCTGCTCGGCAATCAAAGCCGACATCGCCCAGCGAGAACAGATTAACCTCTTGGTCGAGCAAACCTTGACTGCCATGGGCAGGCTCGACCTTGTTGTATCCAATGCCGGTTGGACCAAGTTTGCTGACTTTTACGATCTCGATCAAAACGTCGACGAAGCCGTCTGGGATCGTTGCTTCGCAGCCAATGTGAAATCCCACCTCTTTCTTCTCCATGCCACCAAGGAGCATTTGCAGAACGCCAAGGGAGCTTTCATCATGTCGTCGTCCGTGGCAGGAGTTAAACCCAGTGGTAGCTCAATTGTGGGTTGAACCAACCCCAACTTTGCGCTGAGTTTGTCTGACAGCCCTGGCTTGTAGGCCTACTCGGTCACTAAAGCAGCACAGCTGCATCTTTGCAAGTCCTTGGCAATGTCGGTTGCACCATCCATCCGCGTCAACGCGGTTTCTCCCGGATTCATGGAGACGGTGTGTTTTTGAGGCAGCAGTCCGGCCGTACCTTGCTAATCGCCTGATTTAGAACTGGATTGCAGAGATACCGAAGACAAAAGTCAATGAGGCCAAGGAAAAGACATTGCTAAAGACACTGACTGATGTCGGGGTGCGTGGCCCTTCGCTCACCGAAGACTTTTAGCCTGCTGACGCAAACTAGGATGTCGCGGAGCAGGTGATGTTGCTCGTTAAGTCTGGATCTGTGACAGGCGCGAATTTCGTGATCGATTCCGGCTTTTCTGTATAGATGGTAACCAGAATGGCTGGACGTCTAAATACAACACACGATTATTGTGCTTTCGTGCTGCCTTGCCTGAATCCCATTAATTGATTTTGGGAATATTCTATGTGATCCTACTATAGATTCACTCTAGATATCTCACATAAGTGCTCGGATTAATTAATAGCATTCCGATTCTTTATACTACTCTAGGACTTCTCTTGAAACTGCTTACTAGTCTACCACTAGACCATAATAGCTTAGCTATCTTGAACAATCTTGTTTATAACACGATCGATTTCCTCCTTCTTATTGCTAGCCCCTTTAGCTAGCTGCATCAATACACACATATCTCCCTCGACGATGCTTATCGATCATGTTGGTTGGAAGCCAGGCGTGACTCTTCGCTGCCTCACAGCTGAAGAGTCAAAAATCAGGTAATTGTGTTAGTATTAGTTATGATGGTTTGATGGGTTAAGATACTGACTGTTTTCTTTGTTGTTGTGGAAGTTGGAATCCAAGCATAACAGATAGTGTTCTTGTTATCGTGGAAGCTGGTCCTCGATGGGATAACTTGCTTGATAGATAGAGGGAGAAGAGATGTACCCCTTTTTTAGTTATGCAAATTTTCAGTTCAATCTCGTGCGGTAGAACTTCCATATGTGTTACCTACGATCAACGGCTATGCCGAAAGGCCGTGGAGACACTTGTGTAGTCGGTAGATAGAAATAATGAATTCTCTGCTTGGATCAGGCCAGCGGAACACATGTCATGCGGAACACATTCTTGGATGATGACGTCAAATTACACAAAGTGCATTAGTTTTTGCATCTCGAGTGCGAGAAAGGGACGTTATAGAGCGTGTAGTGTAACCCTCCAAGGGCATCAAGCACGGCATCGCCACAGGTGCTTGAGTACGCGTATTAGTTAAATTTTTAACCGAGGACACGAGATTTACTATAAATGACGGGCTTGCTCCTGTCATTAGTGTCTAGGTCAAAATTCAAATTATCCTGACTACCAAGACTCCTGACCTTCACCTGAACACTGCCAGCTTTGTATGTCATACCTTCCAACCTGTTTATCGCAGAGTAATCCGTATCTTATGGTTACCGACTAAATGCTGTAGGCAGTAGAAAAAGCAAGGGATTACAAACTCGCTATCAACATGCAGGCTTCCGATAACCCCCGTCAACAACCATGGAAGAAGTGGTATGTTCCGGGTGACAGATTCGAGGCCATGGTGCCTGTCGGTTGGTTGTTCAATGGCGCCATGAACCCTTTCAATGGGACAGAGAAACATCATGGCAGGGTTCATTCTGTGGCAACCCCGTCTGCGGTTGCAGCTCAACAGGCAGCTTTAAGAAGCCAGTCTTCTGAGATCAAGTAGTGATAAAGCACTAAGAACCACCATCTTGAGACTTTGGGAAGAGTTGAGATGGACCTTGAAAATGGATTTATAGCTAGATTCCTGACAATAGTCTCCCAGATGTATTGAGCCATTTTTCCTGCAGCTATAAATCCGTGGAGGATATGCACGGTTTCACATGTGCTTCCAGAGTTCTCTAGTCGTCGTTATAAGAGTGCTAAACCCTCGGCGGTAGCAGCCATTAAGGCAGTGCGTTTATCTTCGTCAGAGCTTTTCATATGAGCGCCTTAACTCTTCAGTATCTAGACCGCTGCATATCCTCCCCAGATTTACCTTCGAGATTCATCTTGGAGACAGTTTTGAAAGAAGACTGGCATTCACGTGGCATGGAGATTACAGCTATGCCCACTTCCTCAACCGATGATGCGACCCGCAATGGAGACATCCCAACTTTCATTTCGTTTCTGGCTAGGGATGAAATCTACAAGGCTGAAAAGCCATACGCGGTTAGCTTTCCAGTCGGTCATATTCAGGGAGCCAAGTCCACCAACCACATCTTCGATATTAAGCCTGTTATGGTATGCGATCTCAGGAACCAGGATCTCGAGTTGGAGCTCGACACTCATGGAGCCTGTTTCTTGAAAGCAAAGACATGCCTAAAGGCGGAGGAGGCATCTGACGTCAGCACCGTCGCGATGAACAAGTACACCGCCGAGATTGTCGGTATTCTCAAAGACAGGTTTCCCTATTATGTTGAGATTCAACTTATGGACTTTCAAGTAAGTTCTCTCGTGGGCCACGAAAGGGACGCCTCAGTGCTGATCTAGGCATAGGTTCGTAAACGATCTCCGAACTTCCCCCACGGAGACGGAGAACTTGCCAAGTTTACCCAGCCTGTTACAGTGCCCCATACAGACTTTTCTGTTCATGGCGCATTCATGCGCATGAAAGACGTGTTTCCTGGTCAGATTGAGAGATACCAGGACCGAGAGTTTGACTTGCTCAAGTAAGTTTGAAATCCTGCCTAGGTAGTCCCATATCTCTCACACGAGACAGCGTCTGGAAAGTTCTCAAAGGCCCAAATGACGACTGGCCTCTCGCCGTCTGCGACTTTTCGTCGATCGACTGGGAGAATGACACGACTGCGAATGACGCAATTCTCCCCCAGCGCACAGGAGAGAATTGGCTCTTGCATCACAGTGACCGACATCGGTGGTACTACCTCGGCGGAATGGAGGAGGATGACCTTGTTGTGCTTCGAAACATTGACTCGGGCGGAAAACGGCCATGTGAGTAGCTATTCGGGTGACTCGTGTTATGCTGACGTATGATACAGGTAGTTTTCATGTTGCATTCTACAACCACAAGTCGTCGAGCGATCCGCGGGAGAGCGTTGAACTGCGAGTTGTGGCATTCAGGACGTAGCCAAGAAATGTGGGTGAGAGTATTGTAGAATCCCATGAACCATTGAGCAGAGCTTGGCCTGGTAAACTTGGACGAAGATTGTAATTGATTACGAAAACGTCTAATAATGCATTATCTTTGCTTGAAATGTACTGATGTACCTACAAATAGTTATGAGCCGTGCAGGTCAGCTTGAGATGATGTGAAAAAGGCATATAATGCTCTAAGAGAGGGAACTCTCTAGACAGGCCGTAACACCTGAGAAACCATCAAACTGAAAGCAGAACCCTCAGAATTAATATAAAAAGCATTGACTCATAACAACTTTATAAGGAAGTGTAGTATTGGTGGGTCTGTGATATTATTTAGTTATACCCGGTCGAATTAGTCTTGACACGTCTTTCATAGACTTCCAATCCTGCCCTTCTATCCATTGTTTCTCTCTTCCTTATCCGTCATGCGAAGCAGAGTTGTTATCAAGTTGAGCAACATTTTCTGTTCCATCAGCCTTGTCCACATCATGGCAAAAAGAAAAGCCCCCGTCTGCCAGCTGGCTCAATGCAGCGTACAAATAGTCTTGGTCACCAAACATGTTGTCCGGGTTAAAAACAGAAGGATCTTGTGAGGCTGAGCCTCCCTTGATATCATCTTGTATGTCCGTCCCGCTTGAAGGAGCAGGCATGGTGAGGGCGGACGGAGTTGCCGACACGATGTTATTGATAGGGCTCTGGCCAACCATGAACAGGCCCCTAAGACTATGCGGAAAGTCACCATCACGTGGTAGTCGGCCTTTGCAGAGGCTAAAGTCAAGCGTCAAAGCCAACCGGAGATAGGAGCCAGGCTGAAAAGCGAGAATATCGGTCCAGTCAATGGCTGAACTATTCCTCTCGACAATTGGGTCATCGAGTTGAGCGAGCTCAACAATGTGCCGTACAATCTCCGTGATCCAGTCGACACCGTCGTATTGAGGCTGCCACGTCTTCATGACGCCAATCAATACATTAAGTTGATGTTGCCGTTGAGCTGCCGTCCCTTCGTAGCCGGTAAAATTATCTTTCGTTGGCGGGGATAACTTGATGTCGAGAATGTTCAGAAGAAGTGGCAAAACCGTACATCCGATGGCAGTGATAGGTAGCCATCTGGACACTCCTAGGTCCACCAACTGCTCAACACAAGCTGTTATGCCCGACGCTGCGTCGTGAAGCTCGGTTCGGTTACCGAAAATTGTGGCGAGGTCCTTTGTCATGGATTCATACTCGCCACGAAGCACATTGAGGTGTAGAATCTCGTAGTGGCAAAGGATAGCACGGGAGGCGTGAAAGTGCATCAGCATGAGATTTCTGTAAAGCATGATAGATGGATGAGCCGTCGTCTGGTCTTGGTTCGACGCTCCAGTTTCCAAAACACGACATTCATCTTCTGGAAAATGTGAGATGGCGTAGGTGTACCACCGTTGTAGTGCCTCCCTACATCCATTAAGGCGGTGAGAATCTTCAGCCTTGGCCTGTTGTTTCCAGCCTTGTGTGCCATCGAGAGGAAAACACAACATCAGCACATCGGTGAGTATCAGATACAGCCGGACTGAGTGTGAAAAGACGTCCGCTAAACTCTTCTTGGTCCTGAAGTCATATACCCTGGACCGGTCAAACTCGCACTCGAGGTCTGCTGAGTTTAGTGGGACCGTGTCAAAGGCGAAGTGGTCTCTTGTGATCTTGATCGAACGTCTCATCAACAATGCCGATGTGCGGTCACGGATTACACAGCACCACCACAGCCTCTTCAGCGCTGCACGGCGATCCGCATCTTCGGGCGAGATTACTTCCATGGTTTCGTAAAGGTGTGCTTCCGCATATTGAGCATTTTCGAAGGCTGTGTTTAGCCAAGAGGTATTGGGTTTCTTTGCCGACGAGAACAAGGCAAAAGAGAGGAGCACAGCAGACTGGGCGAGGATGAGATGGGAAGTTTCGGCCCCAAGGTCGTAAAGAAGCTTGGCGCGTCGATAGAACGTAGCCCTCATTGAGCGTATGGTAGAGAACCCCAGGCTCTTCATCGTAGAAGCAGAGGCAAAGTTGCAGCAAGCGAACATCATCGACTGTAGGAAAAGAAGTGACACTCGCGGCTGAGACGACTGGTCGTCGTTGTGATAGTACATGTCCCAGAAGTCACCCTCGCATATCAAGGGCAGGATCGGGTGGACATGGAGGAAGTATTCCCGGACCAATTCGTCGAGCAAGGGACGCATAGGAACTCGCAAGCAGCCTTGGTGCTCGAGAAAGTTTACGTCCTCCTGAGGGATGTTGTGGAGGTTGTTGACTACAAGAAAAGGGTAAAAACAGTAGACGACATCGGGGCCGGGCGAGAAGTCGTTGTACAACATCCGCGAGATGTCATCATCACTAGAGTGACCGTTCATCCAAAGGGGCTGCTGCGATTGAACCTCTTGGTTGGAAACTACGTGTAATCGTACATGTAAGCAGCTCATCCCTAATAAGGAGCATGTAGCGAACGTACCTGGGGATGCATTGCCAACCACGTCATCACCTTGGTTTGCTCTTCCCGCAACGGCTTGGCCTGGTCTTAAGGTCTCATCTGACTGGCTGGGATCAAGTCCCAGGATACCAGAAACGGTAGATTTTTCCTGTCGCTTAACCAAAACTTGGCCTGCTATAGCCGCCCCCTCAATACTTTTATCCGGTGCACCATTGGTTGCCGGCGGATATGGAGGATAGCTTGTCTGGACCTCCTCGCCGGTTTGTATTGCACTAACAAGGTCAGCGACTGCATTCGATAACGTTGCAGCGGGATATCACATACTATTTAGAGGTTCTTCTTGTTACAGCGCAAGGCTCACTGTCAAGATAGCAATTCATACATGGTGGACCTCTCTGGGAAACATCGCAGCGCACTTTGCGTGTCCTGCATGACAAGCAGGCTTTCAATGCTCGCTTCCGGGGCCTCTTCCGTCGCCTTGGCCCATCATCTTCTGGGCAATTGACAGCGTTGACGACACCTTCAGTGGCCATGGAGACTAGTCTCTTTGTTAGTTTGAGTGACCCTTCCGCCGTTCGGCTGTCGCGGATTAATAAAAAGTTGAAGCGGACGGGAGGTGAAATCCGGGGAAATGTTGCATTAGTCAAGGGTAGGTATGGAACCATGGCCGATGCCGCTCTGTTACCCCGGATTAACTCGGAAAAAGGTTCCGGTCGATTTAAACTTTGGGTCTAGACCTTCTGGGGAAGAGAGACCTCGGTTAAAATGATGTCATTGAGGCGAAGATGGATTGTGGTTGGACAAGCGCTACGCTGACTCGCAACACGGCGAGGGGGCCGAGACAGTATCACAGCCTGGTTTCCTTCGAAGCCCTTATTATCCATGCAAACTAGAAAATGCTTGCGGAAAAATAAAAATTTGCGAAACAAGTATCACATATGTACATAGGATAAGCGGAGAGGGTGGTCTTATTTGTGTTGCGAGCATCTATGCTAGTTGTTCGTCTCCCTTGTTGGGCATCCTTGAGCAGAGATGTTTCAATCAATCGAAACGGACAGCGACCTTGCCTATATAGCGCTGCTGTCGTAGATACTCGTATGCCTCCTTGACCTTTTCAAAAGGAAAGATCTCTTCATCAATGACAGGATGGATGTCATCAGCTTCGACAGCTCGTATCATATCTTCCATCTGCCGTCGAGATCCGACAAGAAAGCCACGCACAACACACATGTGAACGAGAATGTCGCTGACGGTAACGCTGTCGGGCGGTACTGTCTGATCCAAATAGTTAATGGCTCCGATGACATGTATGATGCCCTCGAACCTGATCGCTTTTAGTGACTGCGGCATCGTGCCAGGCCCTCCAGCTTGCAGGATGTGATCTACGCCACGACTGTCGGGCGTCAAGTTGCGTGCGGTTTCTCCCCAGTTGCCGTCAGTCTTGTAGTTAATGACATGATCGGCACCAAGCTGGCTGAGAAACTTGGCCTTTTTGGCTGACGAGGTTGTGGCGATGACGGTTGCACCAGCGGCTTTGGCGAACTGCGAGTTGAAATCAGTAGATGAACCAAGACGCTAAGTCGTGTATCAACGGTCTTATTACTTGCCTGTAAGCCGAAAAGACTGACACCTCCGGTCCCTTGCACCAGAACGGTGTCCCCGGACTTGACAGGTTTGAGGCCATACAAGGCATTCCAGCTAGTGAGTCCAGCGCAACTCAGGGTCGCACCCTCGATGTAGTTGAGATTTGACGGCAGACGAACGAGACCGGTTTCGTCGAAGACGCCGTATTCGGTCAAGGTTCCGTCAATGGCGCCTCCAAGGCCCGACATGGCAGCAGCAGAGTCAATGGGCTCAGTCTGATGGGCCTGGTTGAAGAGGGTCACCACCTTGTCGCCGGCTCTCCACCTGGTGACTTTGGCCCCGGTCTCCATCACGTCCCCAGCTCCATCAGAGCCTGCTATGACGCGTTCCTTGTGCCCAAAGGGATACTTGCCTGTATCCGTGTCAGTCGTTACCCTTTTCTCGTTTGCGCCTTGGATCAACCTACCTGCAGCAATCACCAGATCTCGGTAGTTGAGCGACGCCCCTCGCATCCTGACAAGCACATCATGCTCACCCAGTTGGGGTACAGGGACGCTCCCGAGATTGAGTTCGTCTATGCCATTGTCCGTGCCGTTGATGGTCCAGCATTTCGTTGATTGTTTCATGGTGTGCTGCGTAGTTTGGCCCAGAGACTCGAGATGATAGTGCCGCAAAGTCAGAATTACTAGAGTCTAGAGCCAGCGTTTCCCATATTTATACCCATGATGCAGTGATTTTTTTTTTTGAAAAGCCGTACACCTTATCCGTCTTACAGGCTTCGTCTAACAGAATCATGCAAAGGCAATTTCCACTTGGCCGCGCGGACTTGACCCACGCGCGGACTTCGCTCAGGGTGATAGTCCGCTCGGGGTGACAGTCCGCGCGGACTTTAAGAACGCTCGGCCCCCCAATCAGGAGCAGCGTCCATCTCGTGTCTTTTCCCATTTCTCGGCCTTGACCGTTACGGTACCTAGAACCATCCAATGCCCCCCAACGCACGAGCAAAGACAAAGCCCACATGCTGGACCTGCCGCCTCCGTCATAAACCGTGTGACAAGGCGCTCCCGGTCTGTGGGGCTTGCGCAGCATTGGATATTACCTGTCACTACTCGAATGCCAGGCCGGAATGGATGGACGACGGCCATCGGCAACGGCAGATGGTCCAGAAGCTCAAGACTCAGGTCAAGCAAGGCGCAAAACGCCGCCGCGGCATCATCCTCATGGAGAATATCGCCCAGACCTTGGCTAGCCAGAGTAATGATCTCGATAATCTCTCTCTTCAGTCCATTCCTCGGAAGTCTCGTTCTTTCGTCAAGACGGGGCCTCCACTTATGGATATCGCACTGCCCACGACGTGCAGCCCTCAGTTGTTTGACCAGGCACTGGAGTCACAGACGCCCCCACCCACATACAAGACAAACCAAATTGAAATGGGCTACTTGATGGGGTACGTGGAATATGTCTTTCCCGTCTTGTTTCCCTTCTACAATCCAGCCATACTCGAAGGTGGACGCACTTGGCCGGTAATGCTGGCCATGAAGAGCGTTGGTTTCAGCAAGAGTGTCACAAGTCTCTCGTCGTACTTTTTCTCTGCCATCCCCGCCGTCCCTGGCCCTGTCCACAATGCCTGCTTTACCAAAACTTGGCATGAACTCTCCCACCAGACCAACGTGGCTCTAGCAAGTGTTCAGCATGACCTACAGCATATTCAAAGCCAGGGCATTGAGAAAAATCTCTGCGGTGCCGTGTACCTTTTGGCTAATATTGTACAACTCGTGGTTCTGGAACGCGAGTTGTTTACGTCGAGTGAGTGGCAAGTGCATTTCAAGGCTGCAATAGGCCTATTTGAACAAATCCTACTACATCATGGGGTCGACGTTCCCGGAAAAGGCCCCAATATTGCCGCGGTAGTGGAGAAGCTGGCCGACCCTATCCCGCTACCGGCTTGTGCTTCGACTCCTCTCAACTCGGAGCAAGCCGCATTTCGCTTCTTTTCCACAATTCTGGTTATTGAGGATAGCATTGTTGGTACATATCTGGATCAGCCTTCGATATTGCGGCAACATCTTACAGAAGAAGACGCCAGTAGCCGAGACCCAAGGTACATCTTGAGCGTCGAAGCCATCACTGGCTGCCAGGACTGGGTCTTTCAACTTATCGGGGACATTGTTGCCCTGAATAATTGGAAAACGTCAAAAAGTCAGAGTGGTCAATTAGTAGCGGGTCAGTTGTATCACCGCGTCAGGGAGATCGACCAACGATGGCAGCATCATGTCGAGCAATTGGATCAGCATAGTTCACGGCGCCGGGATGAAGTCAACACTGCTTGTGGACTGTATGGACCATTAGAATCCGTCTTGAGGGACTCCAACTGCCCCCATGCCCAAGCTGTTGGTCCATTAGGCATCAATACTGGCGTCACGCAGATCTGGGCCTATGCCACCCGAACGTTCCTCCTTGTCGCTCTCCTCGGTTGGCAGCCAACGCACCATGATATCGTCGACTGCGTTGAGCACACAGTCAATCTTCTCAGCGACATATCTTCTCCTAGCTGGCTTCGCTTACTTCTTTGGCCAATCTGGGTGACCGGCTGCATTGCTGTCAAGGAACAGCGGCCCGCTGTTCGCACCATCTTGGACAGGACAGGCGCTCTTGGAGCTTTGGGAAGCGTTCGGAGAGCCTATAGTATCCTAGAGAGCGTTTGGGCACAAGACTGTAATGCTGATGCCTGGGACTTTACAAAATGCTTCAATTTCCTGGAACACACGACGCTTCTAGTATAACGCCAATATTTGCATTTTTGCTATCTCTTGGTGCCCAACCTCCCTGATGGATTCATGTCAAGAGAAGCGGCTCTGTACCAGAGCTCACAATGTCCTCCCAGTCAAGAGCCCCCGACAGTACATTTTGGGTCTTCCGGTCAGCCCAGAGCCGCTCAAGTACCTCAAGAGCGCGTGCGATATTCCGAAATCGTCGTTTATGATACGATCTCTGCAACCTCGATCGAATCGTGTCTATCTCACTGTCAATCTTGGTTTCACCTCCAACAATAAAGAGCGGGAATAATAGCGAGGACTCCGAAACATGATCTTCAGGTATCTCTGAGATGATGTGCATGGTGTTCGATACCTGAGTTTGTATCTCGCTTTCAAGAGTCTCAATTGACACATGATCAAATGGAGTGGACAGAACTGATGCTGTATGCTGCACTTGCAATTGTCGCCGCATCTTCCGGTAGAGGTGAATTAGAGCAGCGCCCCGATAAGCGTGGGCGACGGCCTCAATGGCGGGCGGTGTGTCATCTGGGCATTTCCATCTGTTGAGCTTTTGCTCAATATCAAGATAGCCTTGGGAAGTAACGCATTCTGTATCAGTTTCCGTGAGTGCGCCCAGACAGGTTATTTCCGAGATAGAAATCAGCAGTCCTGCCGCGACCCCCAGATAAGTGTCAAACTCATCCACAATGTCCCGCAAGTATTCTGGGTCAAGCAGGGGCTTGGTGCCCAGTGTGACGCTGCCAATGATATCGTGAAAGGCAAAATTACGCAGGACCCATCGACCTTCAGAAGTCAACTTTAGCGCTTCAGGTCCGTGTATTGCTGGGCCGGTTGTCTGCCCTGACTGGCCCTGTGCGGAGGTAATAAGGTGCTTTGCGCCGACTAGGTGATTATACCAGCTCGTGTGGCTCCCCAGGCATACCTCGGATGTCAGAAGAATAAGACAAGCCGACAGAGTTGTCTCGGAGCAAGCAGCCTCTTGAGCCGGGGAACATATCGTCTTTGACAATGCACCTAGAGCATTCGATCGTGCTGCCAGTGACACGGCTGTGTAGGAGGGATCTATGGAAGACAAGTGGCCTGACGCATATGCCATAAGTGCCTCTGCGAGGGCTGGAGACTCCATGGCCATTGGCAGAAAGTCTACCAACGAAAATCAGCTTCAAGTGCTAACCCTAGCTGGGACTGGGGTTTTACCAGATAGAAAGGAATTGTTATGTTTGCTGACAGTCAAGAGCTCCGATAAGACTTTGATATAATGATTCATGGCATGTCGTCTTCTCAAAGAGTCCAAGTTCAGCGGGAGGCAAGACACCTGCCCGCCAAGAGTCGGGGGTACCAGTTGTGGATGATTGCTGGCGTCACGCTGCACCGGCGGCGTAGCAATTCTCTCCGCAGGCGGATAAACTTTACGTAGAGGATCTCGGACGCACTCGAGATGAAGTCGAATGCAGGTGCCGCACCTAGGGAATGTATTTTCCACACACTTCTTGCGCCTAGCAACTTGGTCAGGGTGAGGGTCGCCACGGCAGGTTAATGTAAGAGGGAATGTTACCTATGCCGGCAAGTCAGACAGCCTGTCCTGTCATGCTTTGACCCTTTCCTTTTCTTGATGGGATTTGGTTCCATGTCTGGCTGCAGGGTCGTCATAAGAAAGGTATGGGAATGCAGTCTTCTGGGCGGGGTGGAGACGGAGACAATTGAAAGCCGTCGGACCAGATCAGGCTTTTCTATTAGCGCCCGTTATTCAACACCATTAGTAAGCGTCTTGGAATTTCATTGGCGCATCAATGCTACAGCGAGGGTCAGAACTAGTGGCGTCTATTTTAACAGCAACACAGCAAACAAGAGCAACGCATTGTTGTCCGGGGAGATTCTACCCATATCTTCCTATCTTGTTGCAAAAGAATCCGACAATTCTCAACTCCTAGGGGATGCGGATAACAATTTTCCCCGTATGTGTCGAACTCCAAAGATGATCATATGCTTCCCTTGTCTGCTCAAACGAAAAGACTCGGTCAATAACGGGGCGGATCTCATTCGCCTCAAAGCACGCAAGCATATCCTGCAACTGCTCCCGAGATCCAACCACGACTCCCCTCACGACGCAAAGCCGATCCAGAGCAAGGAACGCGGCATCAGGACCTCGAAGGTCTTTGCCGGCTCCCAATGGATCAGGGTTGGTGATGTGCCCGATGCAATGAATTTGCCCGTTGAATCCAATTGCGTCAAATGATGCTTGAAGTGTCAAGGTGCCTCCAACCTCGATGATATGGTCGACTCCTTTGCCATGGGTGATCTTCATGGCCTCTGCTGCCCAGTCCGGCGTCTTGTTGTAGTTGATTCCGTATGTCGCGCCGAGCAGCTTCGCCTTGGCCAACTTGTCATCTGAAGATGACGTGACGATAGTCTTTGCTCCTGCTGCGTGCGCAATCTGAAGCGCAAAGGTAGAAACGCCACCTGTGCCCTGAAGCAGAACGGTTTGGCCAGGTCGAAGGGGCGTTAGGCCGTACAGGGCGTTCCAGGCCGTCAGAGCAGCACAGGGGAGGCAAGACGCCTCCTCAAAGGACAAATAATCAGGGATCCTGACGATACCGGTCTGGGGGAAGAGGAAATACTCGCCAAGGAGGCCTTGGGTCTCACCGCCCAGCTGTGTCAAGCCAATCTCACGGGTGAGTCGACCGGCGATGTGATCCTGGGTAAAGTTTGCCAAAACACGGTCGCCAACTTTCCAGCCAGTGACGCCTTCTCCCACTTCTTCGATGATCCCTAGAGGCATGTTAGAGGAGTCCGTATTCTTCAACGCTTGGTATCAACTGACCAGCACCATCGCTTCCGGGAACAACAGCATCAGGGCCGGGAAAAGGGTAAGTCCCGATAGCCAGGATACCGTCTCTCCAGTTTAGGGAAACAGCCTTGATGCGAACCAAAATTTGCCCAAGCTTGGGTTGTTCCTTGGGGACGTCACGAAGAGTTAGGCAGTCGAAGCCCTTCTTCTCGGGGAGCCAGTACTGTTTGAAGGTTGTTGAAGACATTATGAGCTAAATGCGACGATGAGTTTCTTGTCTGCTTCCACATTGAGGACCACGGGGATTTGGCTTGCCCTTATAGTCATCCTGTTGCATGTTTCTACATTCTAGGGACATCTTTGACAGCAACAACCATAGCGGCGATAGACGAGCGTATCTAGCGAGATGGGCTTATCAAGCGTGATTGGCGCGATTGGCGGATCGGGCGTGTTTGGCGTCTTGGGCGTGATTGATGTGGAGCTTCAGATGGCCTGGCTAGCTTATCTGGGCAGTGT
Organism: Fusarium sp. JS1030; assembly: GCA_000966855.1. Lineage (NCBI taxonomy): Eukaryota > Fungi > Ascomycota > Sordariomycetes > Hypocreales > Nectriaceae > Fusarium > Fusarium sp. JS1030. Next base: position 2,372,979 of record JWIW01000100.1, read on the forward strand.
TATAGAGACTTTAGTAAGACTTGCTAAGCTGTACAACAGAGTATTTACAGCTTAATCTTATTAATTTTATTATATAAAGTCGGAAAAATAATAGTAATAAATAAATAAAAATATCTAACTAACTTCTTAATGATATATTTTTAATTATATAGTTAGTAACTTATATTAATTTTAAGTTATATAACTAGTAGTAAATATTCTTAATACCTTTATAGGTTTTAATAAAGCTAATATAGTTAACTAAATACTATCCCTACTACTATAAAAATCCTAAATAAATAAGATAGTTAGATTGCAGCCTTTTAATACAAGCTAGATGCTTAGACTATTGCACATCTCTAAAGCCTTGATTTAGCTAGATTTAGTTATATCTACTTTCTATTTTCAAGGAAGTGGCTTGGGAAAAGACTTCAGGTCTGACTTCTGGGTGTTTAAAGCAGATGGCTGTGGAGGCGGAACATGGGCGCTGAAATCTTCTGCAAATCAAGGCGTGTTTAATTCCCTCTATCGGACCGACGTAGGCAGACTCGTTACCACTTGTAGCAAAATAGGGTATACCCCCGGCGGGCGAGGCTACAGCGCCACGGATCAACGACTCTGGGTAGACCCTACCTTTTATCCAAGGGGACTGGTAACCTATCAAATGAACGAGTCGTTTTGGAGCAATGAATCTACTGCAGCTTTCAGTTACACGCCTTCCGACAGGACGGGAGCGTGACTTCTGTCGGCCAGGACTGGTGGGCTCCTTGTTGTTTACAGTACACAGCGAACGGAAGGTGACACTATAGCCCATTACAATGCCCTAGAATTGTCGACATTCAAGAGTGTCGCTATCTATGACATTGCGAATAAGCAGTGGCACTTGCAGGCCGCGATGGGCGAGGCCCTGGGCCCGATGTTTAACTGGTGTTCAGTTGGAGTGCATAGACAAAACGGGACATATGAGATGTACATACCTCACATATGCCATTTCTAGGCCAGGTACCACTACTAATGCGCATAGATTCGTCTTCGGTGGCTCAAGGAGCATTGGCAACAAGTTGGCGAGCTTGGTGGATATTTGGATTTTTAGTTTACCGGGCTTCCGTTGGGCCAAGGTATCTGCTCAGACACTAACCCGTGCTCTACTTGCCTGCGCTGTGGTTGACAAATGGCAGATGATTGTCAATGGGGGCATTGACTTCGTACCAGAAGGCGACGGGTGGAACATCACAAATCCTTGGAAGCAAGTGATCGGTGTCCTAGATCTGCCTACGATAACCTGGTCCAACGGATACATACAAATGCTAGCGATTATGACACTCCTGACATAGCCAAGAGTTGCTATAGTGCTGGGTAAGTCTGGTTCCTAAATCCTCCCACATCGACGCTCTAATATCGTCACAGAGGAAGCGAAATGGGACGGCGACGAAGTTTCCAAACTCTTTGGTATAAAATATTGTTCCTTCTGACGAAAATTGCATGCTGAACTTGCACTTCCAGATTCGCCAACGCAAACAGGATTGCCAATTAGTAAAACATCCACGGGTTCTCCTTCTAGTAGCTCCTCTTCAATCTACACCGGCGCCATAGTGGGCGGTGTGATTGGAGGCTTCATTGGGCTCTCGGCCATAGGTTGCTGCCGCTGTGTGGTACCTTTGGCGCCGAAAGAAGGCATCCAGCCGGAATGCGACGTCGTATTTAATAACCGACAGATTCAGGTGGGAGAAGCCAGAGTTTTCAGGAGAAGCTACTATACCTACGTCGCGATATAAAGCTGATAGAAATTAATTATACTAGAAATATTTTTTTTTACCCTTTATATAACTATATGCTTTTAAGTATCTAATAAAGTTTTATTTTTAAAACCTTTAAAATACTCTTAATAAAGTTATTCTTATTAAATTTACTTTTAGTTATAACTTTATTAATTTATAAAGGCTATAAGATACTAAACTAATTACTACAGCCTTTTCCTACATACTAAAATTATTCAATTTCAATGTCATGCATCCAACGAGTCACCCAATATGTTGCATAGTCCGAGGTCCTAGGGCTCCTTAAAATCCCAACCCGTACGAAGCGTGGCCCAATTAAATCATTCAATATCTCTGTTTGTCCCCATCGTCGGAATACCTGCCGGGCTCGACCTTTCAAGTCTAGATCGAAGTATTTCTTTTCTTGTAGAACGAGGTGAATACCGGCACTAACATGGAGAAGGAATAGCGGCGTGCCAGAGGGCATCCACTTCTGGCCCTCGAAGCAGAGAATATAATCAGGATAAAAGTCTAGGGGACGATGGTCGGCTTTGAAAGTCAGTCCGTACCGAAATGGGCTGTGATCTTCTGTGTTTTCACCCCCCGGGTCACGCTGATATTGGTATTGCAAGTAGGCGGCGGCTATCCACCCATGAACCCTGAGCAACCCAGCACGTACGGATCCAGCCAGGTATTGACCATCGTGATCAACCTGGACGTGACGGACCTCGCAAGGGCGGAGGTAATTTTTCTGGTCAGGATCATGCTGAAGTTCCGGCCAGAATTTGACGGGGATGTTGGTCGAGACCCATGACCAGGATGGTCCTAGGTATGGGCCGTCGTCAAAATCGGCACCTTGATAAAGCTTCCTCAGCTCGTCGATCGACGTCCAAGTGTCTTCTTTCCCGGAACAGGAGCCTTTGAACTTGCATGAGGAGGAAACCGCCGCTTCTGGTTTTCCAAGTCGGCAGAAATGCCGCTGTTCGAGGCATTGGGGCGAGCAGGCCGCCGAGTATGAGTATTGGCATCGCTGGACCACCCCAGTCTCCGTATGCAGATCGAAGCAGCGACAGAGCCGCAGGGGTTTGGATTCACGATCTAGGGAGGAAGAATCGACCCTCCATAGTAGGTCTAGATGCAAAGACTTCTTCCAGAGCCCAGCCAAGTATTCCTTTTCGATTGCAGCACCGGTTGATTGAGCGTAGAAGTCAGCGAAGCCCAGAAGTGCCGGCAAGCGATCCTGCACAATTGAAAGGTGTAGTAGGGTGAATAATTCGACAGCCAAACGCCAGGACTTTTCGCTGGTCCAGTCGTAACGTTTTGGATTTGATAGACGGTTGTAGCCGCCACACTGGCAGTCTTCGGCTTGCATGCACTCCCAAACCAGTTCTTGGTGGGAGAAATGCAACACTCTCGGCGCCAACAGACGCTCTTGGGAAACCCATGCTCTCGTGAGCAATGGAAATCTAGTTGCGGTGTTCGACCTCCACTCCTTCGTCCAATGCCTGATTGTTCTTCTGACCGAGAACAACGCTGCCCTCGTTACAAATCCCCTTTCAAAAAAGGTGTCGGGTCTCCCGAAACATCCACTGTTATTATCGGGAGAGGTTGTGGCAGCGAGAGTGATGTAGGAATTCTGGTAAATAGCAGCCATTACCCTGGCTTGTTCTTGCCAGTCGCGCGGATCATCCTGAATGATGCACAATGAGTCGATCCATATGTTTTTGATGCCAATAGCCAGGGCAAATTTGATGGCATCTTGAAACGTGCGAGGAATAGACTCCCAAGCAATCCCGGCCATCAGATCTTTGTATGAGCTGCGAGTGGCAAGGCCAGACTCTGACCCGCCCCAACGATGACTGAGGCATGCATATACGCCTTGCTCTCCCTTTGTTTCCCTAAGTGCGACCTCGATAGACCCCGCTGAAGTGACTCTTAGAGACAAAACACGAGGAGGCAGGGAAGCCTCCGATGTCTTGGGACAATTGGTGCGAGTTCCCAAGCATTCTGCAGCGTGCATCTTGACCCAGGACAGACTTTCCTGCGACAACATTTCCCCTAGGTGTAACGCTTGCTCCCTAGGCTGGATTGCCCTAGCCAGTATCTCTCCTGCGTAGATCGGTAATCAGTGATCCCAAAGGTCATACATGTGTGAAGGTAGGGCTAGGAAATGTCGCCACATAAAGATAGAAATACCACCATAGAACACACGTACCGCAGTCACTGTCTGCATACAGTTCCAACTCAAGTTTCGGACTGGAATCTTCTTTGAAGTATATCTCGAGCGATAAAGTTTGAGTTGGGAGTGAGCTTGTTGCGTAGATGCGGGAAACAGAACTAGAGAAGCCGCCGATCTCTGGCTCGAATTGTCGGATTGATGCTAGGAGAATGTCGCAACAATGGCATTGAGACGCTGACAACTCAAGTGCTGTCGGTTCAAAGTCGAATGCCAAACGAACTTGCCGAATATAACCAGGAAGCATCTTGCGCTCGAAGTTGTTGCAGACACTACAGCGTTCGGCTGTTTGAATCGGTTTTAGACCCTCGTCGAGCCTTTTCGTCTCTTCAGCCAGAAACGGCTTATCCTCAGCGCGATCAGGCCCCATCCCTAGATGATTTGCCGGCGAAGTCTTGATTGATGTTAAGAACTGTTGTCGGGCCTAAAGGTTGGGGCTTGATGACCTAACGGAGCGGAAAGCAATTGCGGGGAATGTTGAAAGTTTAAGTAGGGGTATGATTGTAGGGACTGCTGCGGGTTTGGTATTACTAGACAGCAGCACAGTCGTGGAGCTGTGTTAAGGGCTGTGCTAAGGGCTGTGTCAAAGAGTCACCTTAGGTGCACGAAGATGTGCATCCTATTGATCAAGACCTGACTACAGCATGCACTGCTGATCAAGCAACTTCGCCAGCGATAGGGCAGTTGTTCCAGGCAATATCAAGGGTGGGCCTTGATGCAGAGGTAGTAGGCCTCAATGCACAGGTAGTAGGCCTGAATGCAGAGGTCTGATTCTTTAGGCAGCGAATGGGATGGATCTCTAGTAAATACATAACTTCTAGCTATCTATATACGTAAATATATTTATGAGATCCCCTCTCATTATTAGCAATTATTAAGAAGATTAAGCTCTAAACCTAGAAGCATCAAGTTAAATATAAAGATGCTACAGCTTAGTAGATTAACTAAGTAGCTATACTTCACCTAAAGCACCACGTGTGGCCAGACACCAACTCGGCCTGCACCCCTGCCGAGTAGGTAGGTAGTATCGAATTAATTGTGAGTGTTGCTCACGCCACTCGGTGGTGATACCTGCCCCAAGCTGTGTTGGCTCCGTCCCATCCACCGTCGTCACCCCGCACACGATGAGTCGGCGTCCCCCACTCGAGTACAGGTGTCTAGCCACCAAAGGCCCTAGGAGCTTCCTGGTTTACATTGTCGCCAATGTCGGGCCAGACGTTGCACAACGACCGCTAGCCGTGGCGCTGCGTCAGGGCGTCGATGTGAGGTCAGGTTCCGGACACCGCGTCGAACGTGTCCTTGGCGATATCGAGCGACTCCTCCATGTGCTATCAGAGCCCACTAACTGCGTCGCCATCGAGGCCGAAAGGGCACTTGCGGCGGTTTGGTACAGCAGTAGTGAGGCTAACCGTTCCCGCGAATGGTCGAGGCGGTGCGAAACTTAGCGTCTAGGTTGCCATTAGAGTAGGTAATTTAAACCAGCTGCGCTTCTTACCACACCATCGTTTCGCACAAACTGCTGGCGTTCGGAGAGCCTTATGTTGAAAGGCTCAAATTTTAACCGTATCATACAACAGCAACATATATCTAGGACATAAAAAATGCACTTGGATTTTTTTTGAGGCATACAAGTACCCAATCAAACCAAAAAAGACAAGGAACTCTAGTTGTGGTGTTAAAAGCCTAATTGCTAATTCTCCTATGGAATAGACGAAGTCCCTCTTAGTTGGGCCCCTGCTAGGATGGATCAACGGGTACATATTATAAAACAATGGCGAATTTTGTAGATAAGCTTAGACCATAAGCACAGAAGGCTTCTACTAGCGTTCGAGATGGAACCCTGGTCAAAAAATGATGATATTCTTTCTCATCAAATAACATGTGATTTTATTATCCTCTTTGTGTGTCAAGAATGGGGCCAATTGCCTCTACGACATTAGAAGCTTGTGGAAATATCTTCATAGTCAACCATATTCCGACCACATTGCCAGTTGCGCCACAAGACTGGCTTGATGGTGTATCGGAAGATGATGAACATTGGCTACCACCTTCATCAAGGTCTCTGAAATAGAAAACATCGAAATCTGAAGGATCCTGGTTCCGTGGCTGGTCACTTTGTCTAGAAGCCGACAGAGCGAACACTTGATCATCGCTCGTATAGAACTAATACCAATTAAAATCAATCAATATATCAATATATCAGGGGCTCTAGTTGTACTTACCACAACCTCATCCATTCCAGAACCTATGCAAACATCCATTCGGATAACATGTTGATCGTCCCAGAGAGGGATAGAGGCTGCCACTCCATCGATACATCCTGCTTGTTTTATGATATGGCCAGTCCCGTATTCGAAAACGAAACCCTTGAGGTCTCCAGTTTCTTGACGGAAGATTGCATGTACACATGATAGTCCATAAAAGCCATTTCCTTCATCTCGGGCCTCCCAGAAAAGCTTGCCAGGCGTGCGGCTGCTGGGCCGGAAATCCTTCATATTGTGCAGAGTCAAGCTAGTCTTTGGGAAGTAGATCGAAGACTCTGTGAGGACGTAGATGTGGTCTAACTTGTGATCAAAGGCCCAGGCTAGTCCTGTCTGCTAAAATGTTAGCATCCTGCTTAAGTGTCTCAATGGTTTATATAGTCTTACCAATCCCTCGTAGGGATTTTCCTCGAATGAGTATGAGAGCATATCTTCTTTATTCCCATAACAAACCTCCAGCTCCTCCCGAGTATATCCTGCTTTGCATATTCTGACACCAGTGACCTTACCATAATTCTCTTGTTGACTAAATGGTGGTGCTTCTTGCGTCTGCCAGAAGGTGAAGCTTTGTAACCGTTCGCCTTGCTGCAGCTGTATATTTCCAACTTCACAGTACCACTGACCAACATATATCGGCTCACTGGGTCCCCAGAACTCGAAGCAAAGGCCACTGATGTGGTTGGCTCCCCTGCTCTTCCCCCCAAGACCGACCGAGAGCCCTATACGTCTGACATTGGACAAGACGACGGAGGTAAAGCAGCCATTTGAACGTTTCAAGTCTACGGGTGCCTTCTCCCATTTCTCAGATTTGTTCGAGAAAGTAAATGGGTGCCCGTTTTCCACGCTGAACTCTGTGTGAAGAGGCTCGAAGAGGGTTGAGGTTGGCGCGGATGTGTCAGATACAGATATGTAACTCAAACCAAGTGAGCTGATCACCCCCGAAGACATCTATCGCGAACGACCGCCGGTTAGTTAACATCAGGCGCATGAGAATTGTGACTTACTTCAACTGTCGCAAGGATTGAAGAGATTGCCTGACTTGTAGGTACAACAAGTCTATGCCATTGACATGACGCGGAAACACCCAAGGTTTTCCCAGTCTTTGCGATTCTTCCAAATTCCAGAACTCGGCCACGACTTGTGGCAATCTTTACGGCAGAATTTGTTGGTTGAACTTTCATCTTTGGAGAATGCGTGGGCGGTCTTGACATACCTTGATTTTCGAGGGGCGACGTTCAGGTACAAACGCTATCGAGATGATTCTCTCTCCTCCTGAGCCATCGAGCGCGAATGACTGCTCGATACAAGACCATTCATCTGCTGCAGAACCTACAATGGTCGCCATACCGAAGGTCTTGCTACTTCCGTCTACGTATGAAAACGAGAATCCCCTAAAACATCCGATTCTATCGTCATGAAGCGCTGCAATACGAGTGAGACGTGGGAGCAAGATCCCTTCTAGGCCCCCAAAACTCATGTCGAGTATGAAGACCGGGCTGTCAACTTGTGGGCGTTCTGGTGTAGATGGTAGAATAAGTCCATGCCTTCGGGTTTCAGGCTCGCGAGGATGCCATAACCAAGAAACAGCGTTTGGCATGCTCGATGTAGAGTCATCAGATCTCTGTTCCACAAGCTGTAGTGAAACAAATTTGCATACCTAGAGAAAGTATCAGCAAGGGGTACAGTAGCGCTAAGCCCCAGCTCACATCAAGGCCAATGATCAGTGCAGATAGACTAGATCCGTCTGCTGGCTCCATAGTAGCTACACCAACATGTGGGAGAGGCTCAGTGGTCATATTGACATAGCTCCACGCAGCCCCAGCGCTGCCCTTGATTTGAAGACCAAGACCAGTAATACCGCTTGCTGAACATGCAACCCGAATGCCTGTTACTCGATGCTGGGCAAGAACGGTTGTATGAACTTCCGAATCAGAAATGATATAACCGACACGAGATGTCTCTTTTTTAAGATTTGATTGACTTCGCTCGAAAACTCTTATACCGCATATGTATTCCATGCCGTCGAACTCAATCTTGGACACAGATATCTGTAGTTCAGAGTTCAGACTTTGGCCGTATAAGCGAAGTAGCTGGAGTCCAAATAGCCGCGCTCTTACGCCTCTTGACTTTGGGTGGTTTTCCGAGATAGGTCCATTAGCACGCCGCGTAGCTACGAGCCCCTCAGCAGATAGCTCTAGCTCAATGGTCTTATGATCCTGAAGAGCTGGCTTCTGAGCAAGGCATGGAAGCAGGCTATTGACCAGATGATCGAGACACCGCCAAATCCGATGACGGTTGCGTATGTGACCAGCTTCACTTGTATCCTGCAATGTGAGTTTTACGTCAAAATAACGCTTTCTCCAATCGACACATGAGCTCAACCTTGTATAGCGTCCCTCTCCAGGGCGGAAGAATCCCATTTCTCTATCCGCTGCAAAACGGCTTTTCCAAAAGCTCTGCGGAATCAAACTGGGCTCGGTCACACTGGCAACAGCTGGTGAAGATAGTCGTAGGTTGGTTAGGTCTCGAGACGGGAGGAAAGTGGCGATCAAGTGGATAATCTCCCCGGGAAAACATGAAAAGCAATCGCTGGAAGCCTCTGGCTGTATTTGGAGATCTGAAATGGCGGCAGAAGAATGAAATATGCCAACAAAAGATCTGAGCTTGACTGTGTTGGGGTCACTGAGGAGGAAGTTCCAGTTCTCTGGTACGCGCAAAGGCAACTTCCAGAATTCCCGAGCTCCCTCGAAATCATGAGACGGGTAAGTATTGTAGAAGCGGTCGTAAGGTAAGCAATAGAGATAGTCGAACAGAAGCTCGACAACGTGTTGCGGTTTATACCGGAAGCCTATTAATAGGGACAGTTTCTCAAGAAGTATTTGCCAGCAGGCATCGTGGAAAGGAAATGTCCATGTCTCTGTGTCGCGGTAATAATGGATGTAGTGCCAATGTAAATCAGGTTGAGGGTCCAGGTATGAACTATTCGTGTCGTGCGAAGCCCGAATGGTCCCAGAATGGAGGATACCTAGACCTGTAAGTGATGGTGACAGTCTCTTTCCCTTGGAATCCACTTTGCAGAATACTAGAGAGAGTAAGTTCGAAGGTCCGCATCAAGAAATGCAGTCAAGTTTGCTTACCTGCGCGAATTTCTTGTTGCCAATGAAGTTTCTCTGTTGGATGCGGGCGCGGGGAGCTAGAGAAGGCGACTCCGCAGAGGACGCAAAAGTGGCGCATGTCTTCTTATGTAGGTTGATTGCAAGACAATATCAAATAACAGGGAGCCGGTTGGCCAAAAGCATTTAACTGTTGATAATAATTATTTTAAGTGCTAATGGATGGTAAATACAGATTGAGGGGCATTGAGTTGCGAAGATACGAGCTGGTGGGGTCTGTACACACAGTGGTCGCATTAGTCAGCATTATAACTTTACCGCCGAGACAGGCCACACGGCAAAAAGACAAGCTAAGAGAGCGACCAAAGCAGGATGCATCCCACCTAGAGTCGCCGCCGTACCAGGCCCGGGCGACGTCGCAATTACGGCGTCAACAGGCACTCCCCGACAGAGTAGGCAGCTACTCCAAGCGGATCGACCGAGCCCTACCAGGAGAACACACGAAAGTGTTGTATGACGGCCTGAATCCCGAGGCAGTCCGGCGTGAAAAGAAGTATCCGTGGGGATATCCTACTGAGGCAATATTTTCGCGATATGCATTTATTAGGGCTCGACGTCGCATAGGAGCGGAACATTTGCAAGGCCATGTCGATATGTCTACACTGCTGCTTGATACGCTTGTCGGGCCTGCATATCTCGACATCGTGGGCGGATTACACGATTTCCTGCTCGAGACAGCGCCACACATAGACACCTCCCTCGTCCAAAAGTTGCTGGATGAGACGGAGAGTGACTTGGGTAAGAGGAATCAGCCTTCACTGGCCCCAGGCATGAGCTATCTATGCTTAACGACGATGATGCACGCTCAGTTTTCAGGGACTTCCTCACGAACTCAATGGAGACATGACAGAGGGGTTATTGGTCTTGTGTAGGTACCTATTGACAGATGTTTTTCAACGTACATGTATTATCTTGCGTTGAAGAATTATAAGGTTTGGTGTTATATTGGATTAGGTCTATTGACACGGGATGCTGTTGTTATATAAAAACTGTGTTCTTTGGTGCGGCTACTAACGTCTGTGCTTGCGGCAGGAAAAGTCAAGTATAGAAAGCAGAAAATCATTCGAATTAGTACTTAATGCGCCCAGCAATCACCGCATCTTAGTTGACAAGATAGCGGCGAAGATATCCAAGCCAGCACACTCTCTATCCTGAGTAAGATGCAGAGGTAAGGTCGTTGCAGCAGTTATATTTGTTGTAACACTGACGGTGATAGGCGAGGATGCTTCTCGGAGAAGAAGTCTATTATCCTCGTCATACGCTCAAAAGCGCTTTGCGTCCCCTCCAATCGCCCAAATCGGACCAGTAAGGTCATGACGACGAAACATCTCTACCGCGTCGTTCAAGGACCACTTCGTCCAGTCTGCGTCTGCGTGTCGTCCATACCATTCAGTAGCAAAATTCCAAACTTGCTCGATCGGCCGCACATCTCCTTTAGGGATTCCTCTCGTAGAACACCACTCGTCCACCTCAGCCTCGTTGCGAAAGAGCAACATGACCGAGCAGGTGTAAATGACGTTGTCCCAGGCGTTACGCATTGGGATTGGAAAATGTATAACGTAATCTTTGTCGAGCAGTTTTCCGTTCTCGACCGTGATGGACACTTCGTCGTCGATGGCACCAAGTCTTGTTGTGAGAGTCGCGGTGCGGCCTGCGAGTTGCATCACTCCAAGCGAGCACCAAGCGCAGTTTCCCCACCATTTACGCTCTCCTGAAGAAACAATACAGGTCGTAGGCGCCGCTGAAAACGGGTGGGCAACCCAGATCTCATCGGAATGTGGGTGTAGCACAACGCCGTGGTAGTCTGCCAAAGCTTGCAAACCCTGCCGCGCTGTTGTTTCAGTGCACCGGAAAAGGGTGGCGATCTCGTGGATAGATGGGGGACGCTGGTTTTTAAGAAACGAGGAGATGATGGCTTCGTGCAGGCTAGAATTGTCCATAATTACGAGCTTTCAGAATGGTTATCGTGCGTACGGTCCAATGCCCCAAGGGACCAGTGGTGTTCGTAGTTTTTTGGGTTAGAGGGAGTGCCGTGAAAGAAGGCGGGAAATAGTATTGGAGACGTCTGTGTATGATCCAGAATCATATCAATGGCGGCAGGCTATATACTACGTATTAGTGGAGTGTCTACGATACTTTACGCTGAGGTGGGGCTGTTAGATTTACCGAAGGGCGTAAAGGCGTAAAGGGCGTAGATGACAGACAAAAAAGATAAAGCGGGCCACAAAGTTTCCCATTTCACCTATCTAGACTTACTAGACTGCGTTGCTAGAGTTCGTTCTCTATATTTGCGGGACCCGCACACTACGAGACGTTTTGACACTTCTTATTCTTCAACGAAAGTCCTAGCCGCTTGAGTGCTATGCAATGCACAACAAGAAAGCATTGACATTCGGAGAAATGAGGCAACAAGCCACTTGAGTGATAATACAATAAAGCCCTCAGAAGATCTCCAAGCTCATAAACCAGGAGCGCCACCCATAAATATTTGCGTTACTATCAATGTCTCCCAGGCGCGTAAGGTCCGGTTATCCTATCCTGGCTCATCATGCTTGGGTCATATTCGACCAAAGGAAACCTTCGTCCGTCTCCATTTGTGTCCAAAACGCCTAATAAGCATTAGTAAACAGTTCGATTCAAACAATCAGTGACCTACCGATGAGTCGAGGTCCAGCCAGTCTGTGGTGTGCCAATCATCAAACAGATGGGCGTCATTCAAAACAGAAATATTATCGCCTCCAATTGCTTGCCCATTCATGCCTGTCATGGCATTGATGCTGAGTGGGTTTTCTGGGATACCATTCTGAGCCATATCGGGCACTGTCTCGGTCTGCTCCGCTGGCATCAATGGCCGTGTATTCGAGCTGGTTGCGGCGTTTCGAAACTCCTCTAGTATCACAGCGTATCGCCGGCTTGGCGAATTTGACGCTGTTGCTTGAGCGAGGTGAGTGTGGCATCTTTCAGCCAGTTCGATCAGTCGTATTCCGTCTTGCCTCTCGTTCCAGCGTTTGTTGCGGCGCTGCTGAATCTCCCACATGTATGCGACAACCAGGGCGCAAAAGGTGACATAGTGCGTCCACCAGAATGCGTGGAATATGGTGCCCTCCTGCGATAGCTGATCGACGGTTTCAAGCACCGCCTTGGCAGCTCTGATACAATCTTCAATCTGGCTCTCGTACGCCTCAGATGGGTTACCGAGTAAAAACAAGCGATTTGCGTGCATGATGGCGTGAGAATGTGCTAGTTTCAGGACGGTTGCTTGGCGACGATAGCTGGGGATGAGCATTGATGGGTGTATGGATCCAAGATGCAACGGCAGATTTGCATGCCACTCACGGACGCGTTGCATTAGTTTGTTGGTGGCGGCAAGTCTCTCAGTCTCTGAGATGTCGCGAAGAGTGTAGATCTCTCTGGATATTGACCCGATAATTTGAGCAATCCTAGTTGGTGGGTAGTCAGCAGAGGCCCATTCAAGAGATACAGTGAGTTATGAAGTTGAAAAAGCCACGATAAAAGGCTGAAGACTTACTTTGAATGGAATAGCAAAGCATCAATGTGGCAGTCTCCTGGAGCGTCAAGGGGATTGCTAGGGCCATCGACCGTCATCATCTCGTCATCAACCTGGTCGGGGAAGCTCTGGTCAATGTCCTCATCATGAAAGTGCCGCGGCCGACCAAAGACGACACCCAAGTAGTTGTCTAGGATGTATGCCGTCCAGAAGGTGCGAATGCCACACTGCGTGCGGATGTAGTCGGTCCGCGACGCCCTCCCTCTCTTGGCGTTTGCTCGGCGGTGAAGACCAAGAGCAGAAACGAGTTGAAGCACATTGCCAAAGAAATACCAGGCCCGGTTGAACCTCGAGGTGGTTAGCAGGTACAGCACGTGAACAGTTCTGGCCTGGGCTGTCTCTAGGCGGGGGAACCCAGTTTCCTCATCGGCAAGTCTAGTTGAGAGGTTGTAGAGTTCGTCGCTTGCTAGGAGTGCTTGGTTCTCGGCCTCTGGCGACAAGAAGCCTTTGGACTTTTCGTGGTGCAATCTGGCAACAGCGAGGGCGACAAGAACGATGGCTGCCTCGGCTCGACCAACGCCATGCCACAAGACTCGCTTCTCTTGGAGGTTTCTCTGCATGGTAAATAGCCAGCCTTCTACTGTCGGACGATGTAAGATGCGGTAAGTGGCAATGCACACATCGAAATAGAGCGCAAGCAGCTTCTTCCCCTCGGCCTGATCTGGCATGTGGGAGAGGCCATTGTCGCTGTAGTCGGGCAACGGCTTGTCGCCTGCGGGCTGGTTGTCGGATGCAGGGCGACCTTTTCCAGCCAAGCCATTCATGTTCTGGGCTGAAAGACGTTTCAAAGCTCGGTGGAGAAAGGTGAGGCCAGAAGTCGGGTCGAAGACTTGGCCCTGGATCTCGGCCATGCTCAGTTCTGGGGACGCTCTGGACGGACCACCACTCTCGCGGGGCTGGGCATACGATCGCGACAGACCCATGTCATGCGCGATGCCGGTTGCTTGTCTGCCATCAACAGGCCCCGGCTGAAGTCCCGAGTAGGTGTTTCCCGGCGTCATGACGACGGTTGCAGAAAATTTGGGCTGAATGTCTGACGGGGGAGGTGTTGGGGGGCGACCGCGGGTGTACTTGGCATCATATGAACATTCCCTCCCCTTAGCCACGCACTTGGCGCACGGTCTGTCCCCAGTGCATCTGGCCTTTCTCGACTTGCAAAAGTCGCACGCCCGACTCACTTTGCGTGTCTTGCGAAGTTCATGCCCCTGAAGGCCGGGGTCGTCGGGTACGCTGCTGCGCTTGCGTCCAGTCGTCGACGGCGACGATGCAGTCAACGACGGGCTGGCAACCAGAATTGAGCCCGCCTCAGCATCTGCTCCAATGCCATTGCGGACATGCTCAGCCGATGACTGTCCAAGATGAGATGATTGCTGCATCGGTGGTTTCAACGGTGGATCGCGGGGAGACGCGTGGAGTTGAAGGAGAGAAGCTTGACGGATAAAGAGGCGGAAAACCCCACAATCCAAGAGATCGACGGCGGATAATTGACGCTAGCGCCTATACTTTATCCGTCATGCCGAGGCAATCCGGGGTTGGCTACCCTAGAAAACTAGGAAGAAATGCACCGCAATCTATCCCCATAATCAGAGCGACTTTTTAATCGACATACATAACTTATCCTTTTCAATAGGTTCTTACATGTAGTTTCTATTCAGAACGAAACGAGCGACATGTCCTGTTTGGGTTTAAAATGGGGAAATTAGGGATAGGTTTTATCAAGACGTCTGCATTTCGTCCATCTCGAGATGGGGATTGTACATTAAAAATGCTCAAGTCAATTTTGATATGCTTATCTGGATGTCCGTAGTTACTACTAGAAATACTAATCTTAACGAGAGTCTCGAGTTAGTCTAAACATTCAAATGCGAATCCCATGTTAAACTTGGTTAAGAACGAAACGCTCTGTTTGGTGGAGCGATGAGGCCACCCATACTCGTTCCTCGCGGCAGCTGTGGCAAGATTTCCGAGACCCATCCGATAATTTGGGGCGCTTGAAAAGATATGCGTAGGCTTCCATCCTGGACCGACATATTCTGCTCCGACTGGTCCTTGCTTGTCTTGGCCGAGGCGCCACACTTTAGACCCCAAGGGCCGTAATTCGCCTGGATAGAGCTGTCGGTTGCAAGTGACTTCATCATCTCACTGCTATTCCTGGTAGTGCTTTTGAATTCCAGGACTGTATCTGCGGCCACGATAAAGGCGGTCGGATACGCGGGGAATTTGCCGTATTCAGTCCTCTTGTTGACGCCTGTCCCTGAGTCTCCATTCTCTACCCACTCTTTGATTTGATGTGCTCCAGGGCTTAGCTTGGTGTCCACTGGAATGTCGACGTCAAAGTCCTGGAACAGATCGCTGTGCAGCCATGGGCGTTTGATGTTGACCACCATGGCGGAGAAAGATCCATCAACAGTGCAAGAGGACATTTTGCTCTGAACCTCCTTGCTTGAGATGGAGAAACTGGTGTTGGCCTGGACTGACGCGAACCAATTCCCCACTGAAACATTGGCAGAGGCGGATAAGTTGGACTCCTTGACCGAGACCTTGTCTGATTTGGACCCGACGCTGAAGGCAACCTTGGTCCAGACGTCCGCGCTCTCCTCTTCAGCCGTAGAGCTGTCCTGATTTAGCTGACTCTTCTGGCTCTCGTATCCCTCCTTGACGAGGTTGTTGTTGTTGTCAACCCCTAAGATGACCGACGGGGCCTCTGTGGGCCCACCAATGCCCGAAGTGCTAAGCTTCCCCTGAAGGTCGCTGATTTCATCGTTGATCGAGGCGAGTTGTCCTGCGATAGATGTCTTCAGCGTTGTAAGACCATCTCCTTCGAGGCTAGCCATGGTTTCCTTCGTTTTGATCTCCTGTAGGGCAACGTTGGCCTTCCTCCACTTTTCTTTGGCTTCATCGAGCTGGACCTGAACTTCATTTTGCTTGGTCTTATCGTCCTCGGTCTTATTGTCGGCGGCTGCGTATTGACGAATCTGGCTCTCGCAGTTGTTGATAGTGGCCAGCGCATCTCTCCGTGCCGCTTCTTGGGTACTTCTGACTCCTCCAGCAATTTCCTCTCTGGCAGCAACGTTGTTGAATCTGACTAGGTCTGCTTCAAGTTTGACCAACTCATTCTCAAGGGTGGTGGTCTTGGTTGCATCCTGAGAGTTTTTGATGTCTTCGTTGGTCTTAACGATCGCATCTGTCGTTTCCTTGACGTCTTTCAATGCATTCCAGAGTGGCTTCAACCTATCTCTCTCGGCCTCCAAAGATTGCTTCTTGCTAGCGTCAGCTTCCTTCTCAATCTTTTCTTCCAACTCGCGGAATTCCTTGTTGGTACTATCCCATGTTGCTTTGGCTTGCTTTTTCTCACTGCGGTTATCGAGATGCTTCATTTGGACGTTAGAAAACTAAATGGGAACCAATTGTTGGGATTGTATCATAGTTTACCTGATTGTAAACCTCATAAGCCTGCTTCATACGCTTGAGGCTCTCCAATCGTAGCTGCAAGTGCGCCGGGTTGGTCCGATTCCGAGTTTTCCAGTCAAGAGCCTTGGTTCGACAGAGCTTTGCCCTATTATCCGATATTCAGCATCTAGTGCGCAGCGAAGTGGCAGAGGAAGTTGCTTACCAGTGTGGTGGGTCGAGAGCTACTTGAGCCCATTCTGTTCCGTTTATACTGGTCAATAGGGAATCCCGTGTAGCCTCCTGTATGCATGTTAGGGTATATGACCCCCCCAATGCTTAATTTGATCACATACCCTGCCCCTTTCAATTCGTGCCATGATAGAGTCACGATCAACAATAGCTGCTGTAGATTAGCGATACTCTGCATCTCGATTCACTCTGCCCAGGTACTTCGTAGACTTACAGAAGCAATACTCGACGCGAAACTTGTCTCCATTGACAACCCAGTCCATCCAACGGGCATGAAGTTCACCTTGAGCCTGAGCACGAGTTAGTGGTAAGCGATTGGACATGTTTTATCTTGTGAAGTGTCAGTGACTCACACGCTTGAGATCCTTCTGTCTGGCGCTGAACATGGCAGCGCTCTGCTGCACTGCATCCCCAAGCTCACGCGCCTCTGCACATTCGTTAATAAAAAGGGCACTGCAGTTCTAATGATTGCAAGAAGATCTTACCTTGTGCTTGACTTCGAACAGCATCCCACTTGCCACGTGCCTCAGACCATGCCAGCTGCTTTTCGACGTATCGATCAACAACAGTTCCTGGGATACCTTGGGCTTCAAAGTGGTCCTTGGCATCTAGAACACGTGACCCTAGGATTGCTGAATTGGGCGTGAGGATCGTTTCCCGTGAGCGCAGGAATTTCATGGCCTGTGAATACTTGCTAGTGTTGTCGCTGTTTCCAAGGTCTGGCTCAGTGTCAAGTGAGCCAATCTCAGTTTTTCGAGGCACAAGCATGTCCAGTGCAGTCATGTAACTTCTTGTAACGCTCTTACCAGTGGGGCCAAGCTTTGCGAGCTAGGTCAGTATCCACGCTTCACGCGAAAAAGAACTGTCTGGGTACAATGTGCGTACCATGACTTTGTCGAGAGGAACCATCGAGTCAACAAGCATGGATTCGTTGCATTGTATCATATTGCGGATATCTGCAGTAACTCTGTCTTTGGGGAGATAAGAACCACCAAGCCTGGTGTCGATGATGGTACCCGGTATCTGGATGGTGACATACTGCTCGTAGGCACAGGGAAAACAGGCTTGTATGGCTTGACGAAGCTGGGTGTTGATGCGACCGAGAGTCTCGATGTTTTTGTCTCCTTGGTCAGCCATCTTGAGTAAGCGAAGTTAGAATGTAAAGAGGAACTGATGCGTGCGTAATATGAGTGTTGTCAGGTGTAGCGAACAGAGTAAGAACAACTCAAGAGGCACAAAGGGGGTTCGAACAGTCTTGAAATACTTGACGAAGCCAAATCCCAATAGGTGACTGTCTGCCATTCCAAAAGCCTTGATGACTCAAACATGGATGACTCGGAGAGCCACCAATCTCAACATGAATTCGCTAAAAATGTCCCATTATAGCTAAATCCAGAAATTATGTGATCATTTCTTGGCCTTTCGAAATGATGTGATGGGCGTTGCGCCACCACCTTTTACATAGCCATAAATCTAGACGCGAGTCGACGCAAATAGTGGTCTTCGTATGGGTTCTTTCAATGAAGAAGACGTGGAGGGCAACTCTATTGCGGCACCCCGTGCCATTCCTGTACCCCTGGTTTATGCACAAAAGCGAAAGTAATTACAGTCTTGACAATTCTTCTTTCCAAGCGAGGTACTATGCACCTTGATGTATGTGGCTCGCAGTCGCGGCCCTGCGTTCCTGGCAGACCGTTCTTGAGATTTCCTTTATGTCTAGCGTGTTTACTAGTCATATAACTGATTGTCTGGATATTTGGGGGTCTGCTCACCGGATGATCCAATGAGAACATTCGTCCGCGCGAGTCTGCAGCTGGGTGTAGATGCTCTCTGTTCTATGTGGTGGTTGCTTGCCTCGTATTGTTTCAACTGCTATCAACATCAAACCAGAGACTAGCTCATAGGCATTGGAACTAGCCAAAGCCTATAATGATCCAATTCCAGCAATCCACAAGATCTAACAAACAACCACGGGGGTACTTGGCAATTCCTGTTTACACGAAACAGATCTCGATGAAGGAAGGTCTCAGCAATGCAAGATTTTGACTGGAACTTAATATAGGGCTTAGATAGCATACTCCGAGCGATCTGGAAAGATCCTAAGATGCCACATGCTAATAAAATCTCGATTTCACGGTAGGTGTTGTAACTGCAATTACACCCAAATGGGGGGCTGGTCGGTATCTGAAGTGATCTGAAGCAGAACGTACAGCCAAACCCATGATTCTATCAGACTCAGGCTTGGCCAGCCGCTAAGACACTCGTCTAGACCCTTCATGGGTTTCTCACCTAAAAGGGCAAGATGTTGGGTTAGTAGGGCGTTTATCACATATCTGAAACCCAGGCTTTCTGCTCCATGGAAATTATGTGATGACTTGCGGTATGTTTACACTCAATTTCAGCTGGCCGCGGTATATTGGTACCGCCGGGATATGCGCCTGACGATCCCAAGTTTACCCGTTGGATCATGTGGGGCGAGGGCCCCAGGCGATCCAACCTAGCAAGCTAGGTTGGCCAAAAAACTGCGGGACAGTCAGAAAACTGCGGGACATCGGCCAAGCCCGATTTTAGCCGTAATTTGCGCCCCTTCCAATCTTTTGAAGTTCACAGGGCATCCAAAGTGATTCTTGAAGCCCTAAAGGAAGCGGAAGTGATGAATGTTGTGATGCTTGAGGAGATGACATTCCTGAAGACTAAGATTGAGCTACAGAAGCCGCTGTTGCGGCGCCCAGGCCTCGCCGGCTTGAGAGACGCCTCCTCACGTATCTTAAGCTGTATCAACGTCCATTGAACGCGGCAGACTGGCTGATTGAACCTCTCTTTCCCTCCTGATCATCTCAAGGATCTGATTGATCGTAGAAGTGTGTGGTTGAGATCGTGAAGGGCACGGCGTTGAAGCCTCTTCCGGCGGGGGTGATGACTCGTATGAGGAGGGTATCGGCGGCGAAGATCGCTGCCAACGGGGAGTTGCTCGTTCATCGTGAAGAGAAGCAACTTCGATCAGTGGAAGGTCCTCTTCTTCTTCTCCTTCTTCATCATCATCTTCTTCTTCTTCGGCGTGCCGCGGCGGCTCGAGGTTGAAGATAATAGAATCGTCGCTACCGGGGAGGGCGGTCCAATCCACCGCGTTGAGGGGCTTCGCGGCGTGTGATGCTTCACGGATCGAGTCTCTGACTTCCTGCGGCAACTCTGTATCTATCATGAACCCGTCAGTCTTTTCATTGAGCAATTGAGTCATCTGAGAGCGTTGTGTATCCATAGATAGATAGTCCTTATCCTTCCCTGTGTGCTCAAGCCACTTCTTGAACTGTAACTTCTTCTTCACGCCGTTGACGGTGACTTCCTTATTCTCTCGCCACTCTGACTTGAGCCGCTCGATCTCCCTAAGGAGCATAGAGCGCACAGAGCGGACCTGCCGCCGCTGCTCCTTCTCACGGTCTGCGGCGATGACTTCTGCTTGCTGGTCACGAAGCTCCTGGAGACTGACGTTAAGTTTATAGTCTCCAACGGGTTTCCCTCTCTTCCCTCTCTTCATCTGGTTATATCTCTTCTCAATACGGCTTCGCCGGTCATCCACATACATAGTTACTGTCTCCTCAAGAAGAACAGCTTCCGTGACGACCTTGCGGACTTCTAGCAGCCCCTCGCGCGTTGGGGAGGAGAAGAGATCGAAATACTGCTCTGTGACGCGCTTTGCAGTATCAGAGGCGCGTTGGAAGCGTGTTTCTGACGGAAGAAGAGAAGAAAAGGCAGGGTTAATCGCCTTCTTTGCCTTCATCTGCTGCCTGAGGAGGAAGGCCAGCGCGGGATCGGGGTTAGGAGGAAAGATGCCGGATTTCTCAAACCCTGACATGATATTCTTTCTGGTGAAGCCGCCGTCGATCATCTCCTGAGGATATGCCTCGATTAGTAGGTCTTCTCGTGAGATACTGTCTAACTTGCCTGT
Source organism: Fusarium sp. JS1030 (assembly GCA_000966855.1). Lineage (NCBI taxonomy): Eukaryota > Fungi > Ascomycota > Sordariomycetes > Hypocreales > Nectriaceae > Fusarium > Fusarium sp. JS1030. Next base: position 2,393,538 of record JWIW01000100.1, read on the forward strand.
AGTCCATTGACGAAGTCAAGGCGCGAGAAGGAGATATTCCCTTTCCGCATAGCTCGGCGGAGAATCTTCTGATGTGCGTTCTTCATCGGCTGGAAGACTCCTACATCCATCGGCTGAAGGAAATGCGTGGAGTGAGAAGGCAAAGGGATCACGAGGATCTGGAATTTGAGGCAATACTCGCGGAAGGCGAAGAGGCCGTGGCCGCTGAATCCATCGAGGATAAGAAGTCGCCAAATCTCTTCACCTGGGTCATGAGAAATAGGAGGAATATCGTATTGAAGGTGCTGCCTGATGGGATCACGGAGGAATTCATCACATCCAAACCACTCTTCCAAAGGCTTCCCGCGGCTCTGTACTCGCGCAGACTTCTCCCAACTGTGTCGATTGAATGCCTGCGCCCACTCAAAGGTAATCTCGCCGTTGGAGAAGGCAGAATCTGACTTTGCGAAGCGTAGCTGCGGATCAGCATCGACATAGGCATAATCTAGCGTTGGGAAGGTCTTGAAGATCGCCCACGGCGGTACCGTATCGCCCACCGCGTTACCCGTACCGATAAGGGAGCAGGTCTCGCGATTTGACGGGTCGAGCACCTGGGTGCGTGTCTTCCTGCTTGTGCGGACGACGAGGCACTGAATCCGCTCACGCAAGCATCCGACTCGGATTCCGGCCTGGTCTGCGTTCCAGCACTCAGAGGCGTGAATATCGTATTTCCTGATGGCCTCAGTAAGTCTCTTGAACCATTCCTTAAGGTCGGTGATACCGCCAGCTTCCCAAGACTCACGAGACTTATCGACGGCCTTCAGGAACGTCTTCTCCAGCTCCGGATAATCGCCACGGAATCCTGCGTACCACATCTTGCTCACAGGCTTCGCTTCTGGGTCCCTACGGCGGCGAAGGGTGTTGGCGGCGTCCTCAATCTCGCCTTTGGAGGCAGGAAAGCCGGCCTTTTCCATCCATGTGACGAAGGCGACGATGGCTTCTTCTTCCTCATCCGTGAGGAGGCGCGGGCGGCCTATTGGCCTCACGGAATCAGGGTTCTCGAGCTTCTTGATGAGACGATCCACGGCAGAAGAAGAAGATGCTTTGTGCTTGGCCGTAGCGGCCCTGATAGAGATTGGTTTGATGATGCCGGAGGAAGCAGCGCGATGTGGCCGCTTGGCGACCCTAGCACGTGATGCAATGACTTCCCTTGCGGCCTTGAGGTTATTTGCGGCACTCATAATGAAGGTGGACGCAAATGCACTGGATTACACTGTCTTGTGTCTCTATTTTCGGTGTTTTTAGGTGTGAAATGCATGAAAATTGGGACGCGTCATGGTGAGGGGCTGTCCCGCAGTTTTCTGACTGTCCCGCAGTTTTTTGGCCAACCTAGCTTGCTAGGTTGGATCGCCTGGGGCCCTCGCCCCACATGATCCAACGGGTAGTTCGAATTGATCTTGACATCAACTGAAAATCAAATGCCATCGTCTACAGCGCGCCACACACCCGAGTCACGTCCACTAACTTATTCGAGCAGCCGGTGGGTAAATAGTTGGAACGCACAAGATAGTATCTTTCTTAAAATGAATCAGTATAGTTACCGGCTATAGTCTGAAATGGCGGACATTGCAGATCTTAAGGGCTTATCATGAATGATCAAGCGGTTTGTCGCTTCGAGCCGGTTTGGCGCATGCACGGCGGAAGGAGGAATGTGGTCAAGCCTACCGACTAACTCAATGGGATTCGGGGATCTGGCATTGCTGTTTTCACATCAATTTTAGTGTTTATTACGACAGTAAGTTTGGCCGTTTGTCTTGGTTTCAGATCGGAATTTGCCAAATACTTCTTGCAAACTAAGTACCTATTCATCAAGGCTTTAATTCTAAAAAGGCATGGTGTTAGAAGCTGTGGCGAGCTGAACAATTTGTCACAATTTCCACCGTTTTCATTTTTCAAGAGAATCAGTGCTTATCACGGGTTGTTGAGCATGTGTTTGATATCCCCCCACAAAAAAAAAGAACCATGTTCATGTTTGTAACTGCTACACCAAGCGTTCTATGTGTTCCAGCAGCAATGATCACGCATCTCCAAAGCCTGAATTCCAAGTACCCTTCATATTTCGCTGTTCGAATAGCTCGTGGCTCGAATTGTGGCTGGCTGAAGGGTGGGTCCGACGTCTCGATTTATTTGGGACCAAAGTTTCACAGATGCCATTCAATCTGAGCACGACCAACAGTCCTCAGTCGTTGAAGAAAAGTTACACTCTTTGGACAGTGTTGCATTCTTGGGATACCGACAAACAATGCCATCACTTGTACCATTCTTGGGCAACTTAAACGTGACCTTGGACTTCTCGGGTGCCTTCCCTTCCTCGACCCAACTGGCTAGCTGCTCAAACATAGACGCAGGGTGGCTGGTCGCACCACCCCAGCAGTGATTAAGACCTGGGACGAAAAGGTACTTGTAAAAGTCGTCAACACCGCCGATGGTCTTGTCGACGAGCTTGTAGTAGTGAAGCGAGCTCCTGCATGGGATGGCTGCATCCGTCTGTTTTACATACAAGTCAGCATTATAGTTCATAGATTCTTTTACGCGACTCACCAGGCCGTGATAAGTCAACAACTTGCCGCCTGCTTCACGAAACTCGGTAATATCAGCATCGTTGATCTCCAAGTTTGAAGCAAATGTGCCTTTCATGGTGCGAAACATGTGGTCAAACTCTTGATGGGTAAGCGTGGTGACATTGCTTGAGTAGTCTCTGTCCACAAAGTATCGAATCGCCGGAGTGAGGGACCCTGCTGAAGGTGCAACGCATTTTCCATCCTTTGAATGAGCCAAGTTGGCGAGGGATGAGATGTCAGTTCCAATATCATAGCCATACCAGATGAAATGGTCATCTGAGAATCTCGGTCGGTCCCAAATAGCGGATGCAGCTAACACGGCGTCAGAGCTGCGGCGCATCTGCGAAACCGTCTCATCACAGGTGAAAGTCTTACCAATGTACGATTCAGGCTTGAAGGCTTTTCTGCCGGCCTCAGGATCTGCGATCCGCCCGTCTTCAAGTCCATCCAGTTCATCACAGACAGACACAGCAAGCGACGTCAACTGGGATAACCCAATGCTCCTCAGTTCAATTACGCTCCCATATTAGCCAATGATGTCATCGCTTCAGGAGGCGATGACGACCCTTGATACCTTGGACTTCTGCTGTCCGTACACTCTGGCACTGCATCTTGGAGCAAGACCGTCACCACCTCTCATCCCATGCGAATTTGCTACTTTAGGCGACTACTTCTCCGAGCTTTCGTTGACACGGTTAGGCTACTTCCAACACTACATCACGTCAATTAAGACGAGTCTGTGTATGTTGTCTCTGGAGCAGGTTAAAAGCTCTGGATTGAGCGTCTATCATCTTAAACTAAACCTGAACCTAATCGTGGGTAATTTGCGGGGAGGTCTTGAGGGAGTCTCAAGGAAAATGCGGGGAGCTTGCGGGGGGAAACTGTGGGGAGTTTCTGAGGTTCCATTCAGTCGATCAGGCCTCGCGGGACGGAGTTTACGGGGTCATTCATCATTCATCCTCGTGGGGCATTGATTGCGTGGCGTGACAATCGATCAGAAGAGGGAACGTTCGCTCTGGATGTCTGCTGCATAGACGGCGGGCGCCAAGTTCTCTCTGATTTAACTTTCTGACAAGTAAGTATGGTTAATTCATTAAATCAAAGACTGCCACTTTTCTTCCCAAAGTTTCTACAATACTCAGCAACCATTATCCTTGTAACTGACTTCACCATGGATGGTAATAAGACAGTCGGCAACTTCAAAGTCATCGTCGTCGGTGGAGGCCCTGTTGGACTGACGGCTGCACATGCTCTTCACCTCGCCGGTATTGACTTCATCGTCCTTGAGCGTAGGTCCGACGTTGTCGAAGATAAAGGTGCCAGTCTCGCCGTTTGGCCTCAAACTTTCCGAGTCTTGCATCAGTTCGGTATCCTGGAGAAAGTGCTCTCTGTCGGCAGCGAGCTCCATCACCATTTGTCATTGACCAGTAACGGCTATGCTTTCAAAGAAGGCACAAGGTGGCGTCTTCTGCGCGAAAAGTAAGTCCAGGACGAATAATTGGCTCGCATTGCCCGACTGACACTCATTGATTAGCCACGGCTATGGCCCTGTTGCCTTTCACCGCGCCGACCTGATTGAAGCCATGTATAATGGTCTCCCCGTCTCTGCGAAGGAAAAAGTCTTGACCAACAAGAAACTTGTCGACATTGAAGCCAGCGAAACTGGTGTCAGGGTGATATGCGCCGACGGAAGTATTTATGAAGGCTCTATAGTCATCGGCGCCGATGGCGTTCACAGCAAAACTCGTCATATAATGCGCCAAATGGCCCTCAAGGATGACCCACGACGGGATTGGGACGCCGAGGAGCCCTTTGTAGCAAACTACAGGGTCCTATTCGGGGCATTTCCAACACCATCAGATCCAGGTCTGGGATACGACACTCAGGCTCAAGATAAATCTATCACATATCTCAGTGGCAGCGAGCGTTCATGGTTTTTCCTATGCGACAAGCTTCCAAAACCCACCACGGAGCGCGTATCCTACACCAAGGAGGATATAGAAGCTCAATACAACGAATTTGCCGACTTCCACCTGACCGAGACGACCAAGGTCAAAGATGTCTGGCCACGAATGCTGGGGGCGGGCATGACCAACCTCGAAGAGGGGATTGCAAAGCACTGGAGCCTAAGTAGGATGGTACTTGTTGGTGATGCATGCCACAAGTTTACAGTCCAACTTGGCCTAGGATTTAACAATGGAGTCCAGGATATTGTGGTGCTCTGTAATAATCTTCGGGATGCCGTCTGTGCGGCCCCTGATGGGAACCCAGATGCTTCGACTCTCACACAAGTGTTTGAGGCGTATGAGGCAGTCCGAAAGAGCTCAGCCAGCTCCCTGATGGCTGACTTTACTCATTCAGCAACAGAGACACGCATGCATGGTTGGGCAACCTGGAGATACTATATCTTAGGTCGATTTCTGACGGTACCAAAGTTTATGGAGAACCTGGGGGTGAAATTTGTCATAGCACCTGAAGTTCTTAAAGCACAAGTATTGGATTACGTTTCAAAAGAGGAGCCATTCACAGGCAAGCTTAGTTGGCTGCACCCGATGAAGGCTTAGGCTAGATGATACCGATAGGTCAAAACAAGCATATTTTGGTACAAGAAGAAAAGATCAACACTAACTAATAGAATAGAAGCTATTAATTAGAAGACATCTATATTCTTGCTCCCAATAGGTTCAAATAGACAGTTATTCGCTATTCAACAGGTTACAATGAAATGGACAAGACAGCTGTGTTTCACCACCGCCGTGGCCACTATCACGAGGAATTCTATTGGGTTGGACCACATAGTTGGCTCTGGCGCAGGAAGCTCACGGCATTGTTTGAAATTTGACCATTTGTAGACTTCATTCTAAGGTGTTCTCGCAGCTGCCGGCCAAACTCTGCTTGTCGGGTGGCTGGGAAACAATGGCTCACCCCAAGTAGGCATAGAGCCTGAAACCGAAATGCACTGTGAGTTGATGATTTCTTATCCCATATAAATTTTCCCCTGTTAGATGATAGATGTTATGAATATTGAATAATCAAGCAAGCTACCTCTATCTCATTCTTATGCCTCGATGACATCGAAATCTTCCATAAATACGAAACTCTCCAATGTCTGAAAAACTAACATTTACAAAAAGGTATAGTCCTGGCAATCTTTTTTTATGGATGCCTGTGGTGACTTCTGCAAGTTCATGGCGTTCCTCAATGGTTGGGTGATGTAGTCCTCAACTTGGTATAGTAGCCTTTGGTACCTAGGCAACGTGGACGACCCGTCTTTTCCCCAAACTACAATGGGAGCGGTCGCCTTGATCGGTTTGGGAGTATCTCTTGTCGCGCAGCTAGGGAGACAGTTATACCCGCACCGGGGAAAATTCACCGATGTATTTTACAAATTGCGTTTCCGAGAACCACGCTATCTAATGACATGGCCATCCCAAGGCAGTGTAGTGTAGCCATGATGCACTTCTCCTTTGCCGAGGTATACAGTTCTTTTCTTTTCCGCCAGTGTGTGGGACGCTCATGCGTAAGTCCCTTGTTTTGCGGGACAGCTAGGGGCGGTGATTCCTGCGGGACCCGTTTCCTTGGTGGCACAGACTACCACTTGGCCACGAGCGGCGATTTAAGCTAATCTCTTCGAAAACATCATTTTGCCCATTCAATTAGGCTAGCACCGGGATCTTCGGAGCATCTAAGAGTGATGTAGCGGTGGGGCTAGTACGTGATAGTCTGTGTACAACTAGGGAGATACCATTGCGCAAGCGATTAATTCCAGATGCCATTTAAAACATAAGAGACTCCCAAAACTCGGCACCTGATGGTTATTATCTCTAAGCATTTATTTCAAACTGCCTATAAAAACCAGTTATCTATCGTTACACCTTTGATATTGTCATAATGACTTCGATCCAACATGAAAAGGGGGCCAATATCCCTCCCGTAAAGATATACCCAGACAAATTCTCTGGGCAGGTTGTCGTTGTAACTGGTGGAGCGGCGGGTATTGGAGAAGTGACTGGGCGCCTTTTCGCGCAGCAAGGTGCACAAGTCATTCTCTTCGACATTGACGGTCAAAAGCTCAAGAGCGTTCAAGATTCTATCCGACAATCTGGAGGCAAAGTCGATTCTAGGCGATGCGATGTTAGCAACGAGCAGGAAGTGGACATGGCTATTACATGGGTGGTTGACACATACAAGAAGGTTGACGCACTTGTCAACATCGCTGGGATATATCCCTTCCATTCCTTGATGGGGTTTCCCAGCGAGCTCTATCACCGGACAGTTGCTATCAATCTCAACGGAAGCTTCTTCCTTACCCGCGCCGTCTTGCCACACATGCAGAAAGCCGGCTACGGACGCATCATTCATACCTCGTCCGCTACATATAGCCAGCCCGAGCCCGGTTTGGCGCCTTATGTAGCATCTAAAGCGGGTGTTATTGGGCTTGTTCGGGCAACTGCAGTGGAAGCCGGTCCTGGAGTGACTGCAAACGTGGTCCTACCGGGTCTCACTGAAACGAACAACATACGGTCTGCTGAGGGATCTCAGGAGTTGTTCGATAGGGTTGTTTCAAAACAGATAATCAAGAGGAAGGGTCATCCATTAGACCTGGCACACAGCTTCTGTTTTATTGCCAGCCCCGAGTCATCATTCTTCACTGGGCAGATTTTCGATTGCAGTGGAGGAGAGACATTCAATTGACAATATTGCGCCAACCAGAGCAGTCAGTAGATAAATGAGAAACAGCCACTATCCCTGGCGTCTATCAGAGCGCAGCGTTTCGCTGACGCAACCTTCCTGTCCGTATGCAAGACATATCTTTGGTTGACTCTTTAGCCTCACGCAATCATGGACTTCCTGATAGAACTATATACCCACTATATGGTTTGTTACTATGAAACTTTCGAGGAATTAGGTCTCGTTTTTCCTCTGGTGGAACGAGCGCAATGCATGGCGCCATCAACCTTCAACGTGCGACCCCTACTTCTTAAAGTCAATTGAGAGTAGCTTCTTTGGCTTGGCGCGTAATAAAGCCATTATTAGGCACCTCGACATGTAGTAGTTCGATTAATAACAGACAGAAGAGATATTTTTCTAGTAGAGTTCTAGTAGAGCGGCAACTTTCTGGTTCCATCTATTGGCAATGCTGTTTCACTCTCTCCAAGAGCGAGTGGCTTGCAGGATAAGCTTTGTGATTCGTGTTAGTAAATTCAAATAAGTCATTTCAAGTCCTTAAGCCATCGGTTGGCCGAGAGGACTTTCGGTGGTAAACAATGAGCTCAGACAAATCGCAGACGGCGGGAGAGGGTTCGTCCCGCAAGGTCCCGCCGTGACTGAAGTACGGATGATGCGAGGGAGATTGCCGAACTAATCGTCCCCTCCTCCATGAACTTGCGTCCCACAGTGTAAGATCCCCGCATCATCAGAGCTTGGAGTAGCCCGACGGATCCACGATTCTGAATCTCTTCTCGCAGGCTGCGTGCCTGGTATCGATACGTTTGTTTTCGCATAACCACGCGGCAACCTATCCCGTGTCATGTAGTATCCCGAACGTGGTCTTCAGAAGCTAGTCCGTCTTTCATCCACAACTCAGCGCTTTGATCATGTCACTTCGCTATCCCGGAGAGTTCGGGCGAAGACGGCGTGTGATCCCAGTACTTGACGGGACCTACGGGACTCGCGGTGTATGCGGGGCAACGAGACCGCAACTCTGACAACAATTACCGACAGTCCCATCTCTGCTCGAACAGATCTCCCATCCCCGTCTTGTGGAACATTGGTTTTGCCTGCAGAGCTTTCCCCGTCCATAGTCTCTATTGTGGCCCACTGCGGATCACAGGATGGATCAGGACCTCGGTCGCTTCCCCTAGAAAGTGAAAGTTACAGGTGGCTAGTGAATGGCATCGTCCATGCTATGGACGACGTCCTAACGGGATGCATAGTTGATAATGAGTAGAATTGTAAAATTTGTAGGCCCGTTGCTAAACCATTTTAAGAAAAGGAAAAGATTGGATTCTGATATCCAGCCTGTAATCAGTTAGAAGATCTTTTGCTATTGCGATAGACACTAGCTTCCGTCTCCACCAAGCCCGTCCCGCCTTTAGACAACGAAGTGGGCTAGTCTGGGTTTGCTCAAACATGGTAGTCAATAATTAATAATGTACTGTGTATTAGGCTTTGGTATGATGCTTGTTTAATGTATAAAAGCACGGCTTGGACCCGTGTCCACTACCAGATAGACACGCAATTCAGTACATCCCGAGCTACCAAACCATATCATTTTCGTTCTGTAATATCGACCACCCGACATGTCCAAGATTTTGACTGTATTCGGTGCCACCGGGAACCAGGGTGGTTCCATCATTCGTGCCGTGTTAGACGATCCGGCTTTATCTGCAGAATTTAAGATTCGAGCAATCACTCGCGACAGGTCGAAGCCAGCAGCTAAAGCCTTGCTGAGCAAGGGCGTTGAGGTAAAGGCGGTGAGTCTACTGGTCAAGATACTGTTTCCTAGCCGCTAAGTCTTCAAAGGCCGACTTGGATTCTAAGGCCTCTGTTCTGGAAGCTATCAAAGGTTCCCACACAGTCTTTCTCGTGACTACGTTGAACTTTTTGGCTCCCGAGGAGAGCCCTGAGTTGGCTCACGGAAAAAATGTTGCGGACGCCGCCAAGGAACTGGGTGTGCAGCACCTGATTTACTCGTCTTTGTTGCATGTTTCGGACATTACCCATGGACGTTTGACGCACGTCGTACACTTCGATAAGAAGGCCGAGGTTGAGCGCTATATTCGTTCCACGGGCGTACCTAGTACCTTTATCCTTCCAGGCTACTTCATGTCAAACTTCAGCGTCTTCCAAATGCTACAGAAGGGCGCGGATGGGGTCTACAGTCTCTATAACCCAGTTAATGAGAAGGCCGAATTCCCCCTGATCGATATTGAAGCAGATATGGGTAGGCTGGACCCTGGAATCTTAACTAAACAAACGACAAGGTGCTGACTATGACAAGGCAAATATGGCGTTGCAGCTATCAAGAAGCGATCAGAAGTGCTTGGAAAGCAAATTCTTGCTGCGGCTGACTACTATAGTCCGATCCGTATCGTCTCCGAATTTCAAGACATAACTGGGAATGAGGCAAGGTTCATTTCTGTCGATACTGAATCTTATAAGAACTCGCTGCCTGCGCCTATGGCTGATGAAATGATGGAGAACCACTGGTTTATTGAAGACCCGGGTTACTTTGCTGGTAGAAGTCTCAAGGAGAGCCTCGATCTGTTGGCGAGTGTGGGGCTTAAGCCTACTACTTGGAAGGACTATCTGACAAACAACAAAGGCTTATTTTAAGTGTTTAGTAAACTTATCATCCTATCACTCTGTGCTGATACCTCAAAAGAGAGCATGTTCACCAGAGCTTTAGTCTTACTGGTGGGAAATATTTCAAACTGGTGTATCTTCAGCAGCATTTGATAGTTTTTGATTTGACTTAAACTATACTAGAAGTCCAATTGTTAAACAGGTGACATTAGAGTTGAATTCCTTTATAGAACTTGAATGTCAGCTAAAAAAGCTTGACTAAATTATATGAAAATTCTAATACCATAACCAAGTGTTTTGGTTCACCAACGGGTCAGCTACACTGTTCTGGGGTTTCGTTGGCGGGACTCTAGCGTTGGGAGTTTGATTGTAGCAAAGATATGTGCTGTTTAATGGATAAGGAATGTGGGTGAGACTTGTTGGGGTAAATAATCGTCAGAAATCGTAATAAAGACAGCATAAATTGATGTTATTGATTAGATCTCAAATAATAGACGTAGCGCACAGAGATACCTTGAGGAACAAAAAGACAGAAGATTCTTGCCGCCCACTGCGCTGGCCATCCGATCATTGCAGTGCGATACCTGCCTAGGATAATGTCTAAACACCTAGGCCTAACTACGGATGTTAGTATCTACAACCACTTCAGTCAACCAGGGGCATAGCTGGTTTCTGGTAGAATGTCCACGGCAGCCGATCTTGACCTAGGAACCCGGTTTGATTACTTTGTTCGATATCGTTATCACTTGAATGAGCTTAGTATGTCGATCCACCGTATTTTATCGTCATTGACCTGTGATGGTGTCCGGCCATCCATCACGAATTTGAGCTTACTCTGAAGACCAAAGTGTATGCCAGGTGAGTTGCACGGCTAAAGTTGACCGGAACACTGGATTACACGAGCTACAAATTAGCTGATACGGTTTGGAATAGGCCAATGGCGACATTCCGCTACATTGCCATTTGCTTCTAGATACGTCTAAGCATGGCCATGTGTTACTTTAGAGAGTGGCGTTGGTCTCAACCCATTATATCAAGTCTCATCCTAGATCAAGAAGGTTTGGCGGACGCCAAGTCTTTAAAACACGGGTTTCAGACAAAAGGAAGAAGGTAATGTGGCTGCCCTTTCCCAATTCCCACCCGATCCTCCTTCAGTTTTCCATGACCCATTCCAAGATAAGTCGTTAACCTAAGGCCAAAGATCCTCGATAGTTGCAAGTCTGTGGATTGACACAATAATCACACCCACGTATAATAATAATAATAAAAATAATGATGATGATGATGATGATGATGTCTACTACATTTTATAGTTCATTGGAATACAGGATGGTGATATACAGAGTCCGTGACTGTCGAGACCAAGGATTTCGAGAGGCTTAAAAAGACGAGTCAAGGCTTAGCCATGCACAGAAGTACAATGGCACTGCCAGTCAGCTACTACTCTTCAGCTAACTCTTCTAGTTTTACCTGTCCTGCTAAGAGTTCTACGAAGAACCTCCTACAATGGGGCCGGCCAGGTTACCAGAGAACCTAAATATGGTATACTTTGAGTGCTGCCATGACGTGAGTGTCTTACTAACAATACACACTTCTGTCACTCTATCCTCAGCAGTCTAATAAAGGTAGAGAGCTATATTACGCAACGCCCTAGATTCGGCTTGCCCCTTCTTCTATACCCATGGAAGAAAGAGACATCATCAAAGACGCTAGTTTCCGCGACAGATCCCAGTGTCCTATGCGCTGCAGCAAATCCACCAGACCGCGTAATGTTCTGGAACCAAAGCAAGGAGGCCGGAGATTCTTGAATCCGTGTGCCTGAAAAAGCAGCTTCTCGCTGTCAACACCTGATCTCTCAAGCTCCGGGAAGGTGTCCTTAGAAACCACGTCCATCCTGGTATAACCCCGACCAAATTCTGTGTAGCCATACCAAATTATGGCAGCCCAATACAATACGCGTGGTACGTGAATTGCTGGCTCGGCTCCAATGGACATGTTCTCCGCTTTTTGTAAGATCAGTGCTCCGTGAAGCGCACATCTTCGACCATCTTGGGACGTAGCCCAAGTCCTGGCATAATCCAGATGTTTTTGTGCTTCTTCGTATCCGTCTTTGCCAGCGGCGAGTTCCAGACGATTCAAGTCTGCAAATAGTGATATAAATGCTGCGTGCCAAAGAATCTCTTGACAGAAAGAATCAGCAGTAACAGAAGACTTTGGCTTAAGATGCCTCATATGAAACTGCAATAGAGCCGATTCAAACTGCCGAGAGATCTGTAACCAAGTGCCAGTCGCCTTGGCCTGGAGTATCGATGACGCAATACTTTCCAATTTCAAATATGCATTAAACTGGCTGTGTTGAAAACCCTCAGGGGTCACCGCATCAGAGTCTGACATACTGCTTGGGCTACCCAAGAACCCAGAATGTTGGATATTTGTGGCTTTTGTGGTGTTATTTAAGATCCTTTTCCATTCTTGGGCATTTTGTGCCGCCCACAATTCGTCGGAGCACGTAAATAGTTGGTCCACGGACGTTCTTATAAATGGTTCCGTACTGAAGAGTGCTGAGAACTCTGCGTCGTGGATATAAATTGCGGCGGCAGCTCTAACAATGACAAAGAAGGTTGTTAGTCGCGCCCCCGAACCCTGCTTCGCATCCATTTCAAGGCTCACCTAGACTGCTCTTCTCTTTGAACCCATTCCTTCCATGCTTTATCAGGATCGTGATCAAGAAGTGTGCTCAGCTTGGCTTCTGGTTTTCTGCGTTGAAACATGCCGTCTCTTCTTGCCCACTAGCCATAGCTTGAGTCAGCAACGACATCAGTGTTTCGCAGGATCTGCAGTAGATTGTCAAGTACTTACCGTAATGACAGTACCGTGAAAGGTTTGGACCAGCAATAAATCACGGGGCCTCTAGTCATATCAGTAACACTAGCCAGGGCGACGATGTTGATCACTTGAAGCATGTGACATACTCCTGATAACATGCCAAAAGTCTGGCCAATCAGACTAGTCTGAATCATTGCGAGTGTTTCTGATTTCCCACGTGAGATGAACGTTTCCCACTGCTTCAAGTCAGCAAGCTCTAAGCCGTTAAAACCGATTGATGGAGACGCACTGAAGCTAAAACTGCCTTGTTCAACCGTTCGAAAATTCTTCTCCCTTGTGTGGCAGCACCAGGGGAGCCTATAAACAAGCTTCCAAGAGAGCATATTGACAACGTCAATAGCGAGCTCTTGGTAGACGGTCGAAACGTCGGTGCGTGCACGATGGGAAAGATGTGATTGAAGCGGGTGAAATACATTTGAATGCAAAGATTCTGGCATCGTCAGATTATTGAGCTCCGTGAGGGGAGAATTAGGTCTCACCAAAAATTCAGCTGATGGTAAGGGCTCGTCCGGGACCCTGGGTCGTAGCTTTTGATATAACTTCTCCCGATACCGCTCATCGACATGTGTCTCTTCAGCTCCATTGTCTGGTGTAGCATAGCCTGCGTCACTTGACTCTATAAAAGTGAACCACTGCTGTCGGATCATGTCCTCCTTGCGACAGGACGTAGTGGTGAGGGCTAGATGTTGGTGGTCTTGTTGTTCAAAATTAAGAGGGTCAAGGATGCCATGGAGCCAATTGTCTGAGGGGAGTAGAGTGGATGGTTGAAGGGTGTTAAGCTCCAAGTCGGCACTTGCGAACCATGTCGGTATCGGGAAATCAAGGGTATGACCTTGGAAGCCTCCATTGTAGGGGTTTTCCATCATAGCGGAGGCCGGGTTCGGATTGGCAAAGATGGCGAGTCCGGGGTCTTGAGAATCCTGGCTTCCTGATGAGTCAATGTCTTGGCTTGTGGAAAGCTCTAGTTGTACCAGAGGCTCTGCAGGCAGCCTGACCACATCATGGTCCGAGGATGGTGATTGGGGTGGCTCGGGAATGATTTCCTGGGTCGTCTGGACGTGCTCAAAAGCGGTCAATCCAGCCGTGTTGTTCTCTGTCGAGACATCGTTCGTAGTTTCCATCGGCTCGGGCAACTCTACGGGTGCAGGAAAAGATGTTGTCGACACATTTATGGAGTGTGATTCGGGATCTAAACCGTCTCTCGACTGGCCTGAAGCCATTTTTTCGCGGCGTTGTACGTTCCGGGAGAAGCCGTGCCCTCGGGCGTGTCGAAGGAGAGTGTCGCTGCGCTAGTTAGTCCGTAGTTTCCCAGGATGGTGGAGCAAAGTCGTTTGGCAATGACCGACTTTCGACTAAATGCTTTCTTGCAAACGTTGCAGGCAAATGGTTTCTCTTGAGTATGAGATCTCACGTGTCGGGCAAGGTGTTCCTGCTTGGAGAAAGAGCGGGAGCACCAGGAACAGACCAGGTGTAGTTTCTCTCTGCCAGGTATGCCGGGCATTATCAGCATGAGATTGATGGTATCTTGATGTGATGAATCAATGATCAATGGTATAAAAAAGGACGGTTCGGTGAAGACTCGAGAAACCCTGAATATGCCCAGGTAGGTAGTGAGTGTCTTAAGTACCCCCTATCCCCGACGCTACCCCGCATTTTCAGCAAACGCCACACGTTTTCTTGCCGGGTGTATCGGAACTTTCTGGGGTAGGGGCCGTGGTTTCATGGTCTGAGTTGTACCTTGCTTTATGGACGAATATTCTCTTAGCTCAGGGTCTACCCTGGTCACAAACTATCAGCTGCGGCAACCGGCCTGCATATGTACTAGCAGTATCCGGTAGATGCGGAGGAATGGCCATTTGGTAAAGTTGAAAATAGCCGCTAATTAATATAGCGTCGGTAAAGAATGTTTGCCGAGCTTACGTACTATTGATCTGCTGCTTGAGTCGTGGCGTAATCCTGATACCTAACGTGACCAGCCACATCGGAGACATTGAATTAAAAGCAGATGGAAGATGTGACGAGCCAAAAAAGGGGTTGTGATCGAGAAACGTCATGTACCATGCGCCTGTCGTGATATTACTCAATGCGAAGGACCCTTCGCCACCATGTGATAGATGCATCTTGCAATTGGGCCTCGATTGGTTTGTATATTGTCTAACCATAATCGTAGGTTAAAAGTAATAACCCTGAGTCTAGCTCGATCATTGACTTCCAATCACGTAATATAGCCTTAAGATGCTCTTTACAATTGCCGACGTGGTATCCTTTTGTATTTTCACAACTTACTCTATCTGCTCCCATCACAGCGTGTGGTCATACCAGGCCAGAGCTTGCAAGAATGCTTGCTCCTTGGAGAACTTGTTGTGGGGGACACTAAGGTCAGATCTGATCGTGAATCCATGAGTTACCCCACTGAAGAGGTTTATCTGCCAATTCTGGCCGGTTTTCCCCAGGATCGATTCAGACTTGTGGCGCAGCTCCGCCGTAAGAATATCATCAATCTCTGAGGTAGATGTGAGTATTCAAGCAGGTCCGTAGCAAGATAGAGTGTTATAGGGTACTTTACCTGCGGCAGATATGGAAAAGGGTTTTTCAATAGTTGCAAGCTCATCGTCAGAGACAAACGACGGATGGCCGCTGTAGCCAGTATCCAATTTGCCTTCCTTCAAGAAGCGCACGACGTACTATGGTTGATGAGCGCTCTCATTAGTTATTGATCTTCCTCTGGAGTCTCTATCGACATATGAGCATGTTGTAGAACTACATACCTTGCCACCGAAGCAGTATCCGGCTCCAGCAATCTTCTTGATGCCCAGAACGTCTCTGAGGTGGTTGATAACGCTGTCAATGATTGCATCTATGACTTTGGTGCCATGTCGGGAGACCCATGCTCCGATGTCAACCTTTCCGGCTTCGAAGTCTCCAATATCCACTTGGTCACCCTCGAACAAATCTGGAAGAACTGCTAGATAACCATTGGCAGCAAAGTCATCGGCAAGTAGTTGACTATTGACGAATATGCCAAAGATATCACCCAAAAGTATGACGGCCTTGTCCGGAGTCTTGTTCTTTGGGTAAGCGAAATACGTGTGAACTACAAGAGGTAAGTTTCATGTGATGGATCAGGCTAACTTGGGAACCCCCTCACCTTTGCCAATAGACTTAAACTCTCCGGCAGGTGTACCTTCGTGCTTGAAGCCAGTGAAACAACAAGCACCGGGCGGGTTAGAGGCCATAGTTATCTTCGATAGGTTTGTTGGATTTAGTTGAAGTACAAGCTAATAGGTTGTGGTTCAGTGACTGCCGTGGAAGAAACGACGCCAGTAAATATAAACAGGTAAACGTGAAATTATGAACATTGAAATGATTCATGAACTACCACTTCCTTGATGAGAGGCCGGTGTTGGTCTGATCCTCGTCCCACGACCCGCCCGTAGCGTCCCGCCTCCAGTCCCACATCGCACCCTGGACCGTTGGGGTCTCCCTCGGCCTTTCGCGTTAAGGCGAATGCCGGACAGTGGGCGGGTAAATGAGTTATCTCCCCGGTCTGTGCTGCTACGTCCATTAGCCTAGTTAAACCTTGTTCTGTATAACCCCGGAATTGGGGATGTTCCCCGCACCCTAACGTGGCCCAATATCCGTTTGGGGACATTGTGGCGTCGGCAATTTCGTCAATGCAGCCAATGTCCCGCCTTCTGTCGGCTGATATTAGTGAGAAGGTGGAGAAAGGCCGGCACTAAGAGCCACGACGATCAATGCGCCAGGAGGTTACTAGGGTAGTTTTACTATAGTGGATCGTAGGAATCAAAAGCCTGGAGGTGGGATATAGGTTAGATGCCGCAACTCGAGGACAATTTTCTTTACCCTCATCCTTGGTCTTTAGGCAGACTAGCATTGAGCTCCCTCCTACTTGCAACTCTTATGTTTAGACGATCTTGAAATCAAAAAGACACTCAGATAAACCCTTCTATAGTTATACATTGTTTGTTACCTCGATGATTTCTCATGTTAATTGAGTTGCAAACATCGCGATAGTAGGCAATGAAAAAAATTCTCTATTCAGTTAACTTTGTTCTCACTCGTTCAACACTCAGAGAATCTGCATACTCTTTGAGAATCATGCGGGTCTCTCAGTTAGTTAGACGATATGATTTAGTGACAGTGAGTGAATCCGGTTACGGTATTCAAGTAGTGAATGTCAAGTTGTCACACGGTATACAGTTCTCGGTGTAAATATAGTCGATAACTAATATCAAAGAAGTTTACAACTAAACTCTAGAGTATGCAACGGCGTTGTGCAGAGCGTTCTGGAACTCATCCTTGGTCCCGCAAGCGGCAAAGATAAACCGATCGGGCCTCAGAATGATATACTTCTTTTGCTTGATCTCTTTCCCCAGGCGGTAAGGGTCATAGAAATCCGGCGGAAGTCTGCCGTTGCAGAGTGGAGAGTTAGCAAACTCGGCCCCAGTTGCAATCCTAACGACCGACGAGAGATCCTCTTTTGACTCTTCAACCTGGGGTGACGTTTCTCCCACTAGAAAGGTAACGTCGTTCATATCAAGCTCTCCTTGTGAAATAGCATGCAAGTCCCCTAGGTCGTGTCTTGCTTGAACAAGTTCTTGTAAAGTCCTCAGATAGACAAGTACTCGGAACAGCCCCCTTTTCCGCGGATCGAATATGATGTCATCTGTGAAAAGAAGTTCCGATTTACCCTTGTCCAGCAGCTTGCAGTAAACTTGTGGAAGGCATCTTCCACCATCGAATTGTGGCATGAATGGCATTCCGGGTTCGTGCTGATACTTGGTCATACCCTCGCGCCTCTGGCCAAGACGCATTCGGTGGCTCCAGCCGGGTATAAACGACATAATCCAAAAGAAGCAAGTACGGAGCAGGATCTTGGCAGGATTCTTCTCGTTAACAAATTCTCCGTTCTCAATAGTCGCCCGAAGCGATTTCTCGAGCTGTTGCTTTCGCTCCATATACCACGAAGCGAGTATGTTGCGGCTGGAGGCAAGACTCTGAGTTGGAGACCGGCATAGAAGGGCCAGTCGCCAGGCCAATGAAGAGGCATCCCGGAATCCAGATGCTATGCCTTGACCACCAACTAGGTAGCTCAGGAGCCAATGATTAGTTTTTGTTTTTTCCAAAGTGGTATATCCGCACCCAGTTGAGGCTTACATGGAGGGAAGACGTGTGCTGCGTCACCGCATAAAACAACCCGGCCTTCTGACCATCGGTTGCAGCTGCGGGCAGAAAACAGAAAAGCTCGAGAGCGTAAAACCGTGATACAGTCCTCCGGATACTGAATATCTGTCGATAGCCTACCCATCGATCCTTAGTCTTTTCTGCGCTTAGAGCTCGCGACAAGTTAAAGGAAGCCTACCCATATTGATGACCTGCATGAGTGATGTAGGGATAGATAACCTTCTTCATCTTCTCTGGTTTGGCCATCTCGTGGCCATCCTCCGTTGCCAATATGGCATACTCGAATCGCCATAGTCGATCGTGAGGTAACCCAAAGCGACCGCATACTGCGGGCCTGTTTGGATTACAGATGAATCGAAAGTTTTTCGGGAAAAACAGATCATACACTTGTTCCGGGTTGTAGCCAAGTTTCCACAAGGGAAACTCCGGATGGCTGGTTCGTGTCGGCAGCTCGATTTTCCAGTTGACTGCTACCCAAGTCTCTTCGTAGAACATGCTGCAGTAAGCCTTAGTAAGGGACGGGGTTGGCTACAACTTCGTAGGAATCGTCCACTTACTTATGAAGCCGTTCCAATTTGACTCCTCGAGATTCCAAGTACTCCTTTCGAGTGAAGCCAGTTTTTCCGTCAGCACCGACAAAGAACCGGGATCGGATCTGCTTTGCTTTGCCATTTCCGTCAATATATCGACAGTAAGTCCAGTTTTCATCCTCAGCTAGCTCGGTCACCGCACATTGAGTTCTTAGCTCACAGGCCTCCCAACGATCCATTACCTCTCGAAGATGTTTTTCCAGTACCGGTTGTTTATGGCAGATGAAACCCATATGGCCAGTCCCACCCTCTGTCTGATGGCGGAAAAGGTCAGCTAGTTAGACATATGTCCTGTCGGTACATCGCTTTTGTGGCGACTCACTGTGTCATAATCAAACTGCATAAAGGGTTTTCGACCCAGCACTGTAGCCGTTCCTCCAATAAAGAGGAATTTGTTCATATCTGTGTCCTCTAGTCAACGCTCATTGGGCTTCTTTGGTTCGTTTCGATGGCCCCTCTTGACAAGCTTAAAACGAGGTATCAGCTGCACATACATGTTCCAATATCCGTATAAACCTGGTCGTAAATGCCCAAGCCCTGGAGTAGGCGAATTCCGTCTTCATCGAGGGCAATCCCCCGAGGGTCGGTGGTTATCCGAGCTTCTCGTTCCAGCACGATGTTTCTAACTCCCATCTGGCCCAAATAGCCGGAGAGCATCGCACCAGTAGGTCCGCAACCACAGATGACGACATCAGTGGTCTCCATTTCAGTAGCGGTGGAGATTTGTTCAACAAAAGTGGAGTTATTGGGGTAACATTTAAGGTTGCGCCTCAATGAAGACGTCTTTAGACACGTAATATATTACTAAACTCCTGAGACCTCAGTCACGTGCAAACATATCTCTATCGATTAAACTCGTGTGGGGATAACCTACCGTCTCGTGGGACCCCTTCGACACCTAAGCCCTCCGAGGTTCCTTAGTTGTGGGACGTGGGACGACTGCGGGACAATGACGGGGATGACATTGGAAAGTGGGACGGAAGAAGGAAACGCCACCTCTCAAGATGCTGGAATAATTAAAAGGTTCGATAACGAGCGATCAGGTTTGTAGCTATGACGATTTGGGAACTAGAAATCATTATCAAAGCCTTCTAATCAAGTCACGATGGTATGGGCCCAGATCTCTCGTAATCCAACTATTGTCACCATGCTAACACATGTTGATTGCTTTAGTCAACTATGCAGGGTAACCATGGTGTCTCCATTCCAGATGTTGTTGCAGTTGGTGACAACAAGGAGTGCTTGGGGGATTGGAAAAAGATATCAGGAATTGACACTAGCAAACAAATCCGTCTCGTAAAGCTCGCACACATGCGCTATCAACATCCTGACCTCGACAGCATCACAACATTTCTCGAAGGTAGGCCAGTTTCGCCTTGTAGGGAAGCGAGCCTGACACAGATTCCAGATTTTGGCATGCATATCGTCAAACGGACTGACAGCCAGGTGTTTTATCGAGGAACTGGGACGGACCAATACGTTTATTTCGCCCAGAGAGGTCCCATGAAGTTCCTTGGGGGCACGTTTGAGGTCGAATCCTACCAAGACCTGGAAAGGTAAACGGGCAACTGTGCGCGGTAGTCTACTGAGCCATAAACTGATAATATTCTAGAGCATCTAAACTTCCCAATGCCGGCACAATCCAAGAACTCAAAGATGCACCAGGTGGAGGCCATCTAATCACTCTGACTGATCCGTTGGGATTTCCCATCAATTTACTGTACGGACAGCATCCCAGGGAGTCAGATGGGTCAACGGACAAGTTGGTCTACAACTACGAGTCCGAGAAACTGAGGATTCGCAAGTTTCAGCGATTCACTACCGGTCCAGCTGCCGTCCACAAGGTGTGCACCCTCGAAAAGATATTACTTACTATAATGACATTGCTAAACTCGATACCTCGCATACAGCTTGGACATTTTGGGCTTTGTGTTGCAGACCTTGACACCATGGCCAGCTTTTACACCACGACGTTCAATCTCGTACCCACTGATTTCATGTACGTGGAAGAGAACGGCAAGAAGAGAATCGTTGGTCTATTCTCCCATATCGACCGTGGACGGGATTGTGTAGACCACCATTGCTTCTTCATCACCAAGAACGCAACAAGTCACGTCCATCATGCTTCATTCGAAATACATGATTTTGATTCCCAGCACCTTGGCCATGATTGGCTTGTCAAAAAGAACTACAAGCCTGCCTGGGGCATTGGTCGTCATATCCTTGGTTCCCAAGTATTCGACTATTGGTGGGATCCCACAGGTTTTATGATTGAGCACTATGCGGACGGCGATCTCGTGAATGATGAAACGCCCATTGGTTATGGCCTGGCAGGGAATGAGAGCCTTGCTGTTTGGGGTCCTGATGTGCCCGAAGGGTTTCTGGAGTGAGAGGATACTATCACGACGCCTCGACATGTTGTCTTGGGGATGGATCAGCGGTATGACTTTACCGTCGCGGTCAGGATGTACTATGGCCCCAGAATGAGCAATTAGTAGGCCTATATATAGTATCTTTGTGTTATATTCAATCTTATGGCGCGTTGCTTTTATATATGCTCCATTGGCTTCGACCATTTTGCTGCAAGTCATAGGCACTTAACTTGTCTAAGAATAGGCAGAAAGTATTGATGATATTGTTTTATGTTCTAGGCTGCTTTGATTGACAATTCCGTGCTTAGATGATGGGACGTGCAAATAAATTTAGAAACTTTAGTCTTCGGTACGAACGGTGCCATTCAACTCCTAGTAGTATCTAAGTATCTATCTACTTCTTAGGTATCTCCCTTCTACTATAATAAAGAATATAGTATCTTAATATATTATAATATTATAACTAATACTAATATAGTTACCTAATCTTTAACTTTTTAATTAAAGAGTCACGCCTAGCTATATAATAAGAGGCTATTTAACCTCTTAGTAAAAATAAAAGCTACCTATTTTTCTTAATGTATAAAAGCTTATTTTTTTCTTTCTTTATATAATATATTTTAATAATTTTTAATTAAAATAGCTACTAATTATAATAATATAATTATTAATAACGTATATGATAAGCATGCGCCGCATCCAAGTATGCGCCGCACTTTGTAATTTACTAGTATTTATACCTAAAAATAAAAGGGCTTTAAAAATTCCTAGAAAAATCAGCACTGGCTTAAAATAGCTATAAGCTTATAAATAGCTTTACTATATAAGTAAAACCCTATATAAATTTTCGAGATCTTTTTAAAAAATCCTATATAGCTAGTATAGAAAAAAACGTATTTACACTGTGTAATTAGCTTTTATATATAAAGGAATTTTTTTTAAAAATCTATAATAATTCTTTTAAGATTCTATAAAGAGTTGGATTCTTAAAAATACTCTTTTTAAGTCCCTAGCTATTTTATAGCAGTTTTTAGAAATTTAGAATTTAGTAGTTTTTAGTTATACAGTATAGTGCGGCGCATACTTGGATGCGGCGCATGCTTATCATATACGTTACTAAATATGCAAGTGAAACAGTCAAGCAAGTGAAACAGTTTACCCTAAAGTGTAATTTACACTTTAGAGAAAATTGCTTTAAAAAATTCTAGGAAATTAGGTTTAAATTAAGTATGTCACGGTCATGACAACAGGCCACACGTGACGTCAGGGAACCCCACTAGGTCCACCAATCAACGGAGGATCGTCGGAACATCACTACGATCCAATGATCCGGATCGTTGGATCATCTGCACGATCCAACGATACACTCAAGGAACACTCAATATATATAGAACCACATTCCTTAGCATTTCTTATGTAGAAGCTTCAGCTATCAATACAACTAAGTTACCCAGGACACCCTCTTGGTATTACTTGACGTGACAATCAAACTCTTTGCTCAGATCTCACCCTGCACTTCTGCCAACATAAACCCAGCACGGCTCAGGTTTATTACCTTGGAAGAACCCAATCGTCACAAAGTAAAGCTAAAAAATTAGAAATTCTCTATTAAGACTATATAAAGCTATATATATTTTTATAAGAACTTTAGAAAAACTCCTTATAATGTAACGTAGTTTAAGAAAAAGTATATTCACACTGTATAAATAGCTATTTCTCTATAAAGAAAATTTTTTAAAAATCTATAGAAATTCTTTTTATATTATAACGTATATAATAAGTGAGTGCACCGCACAAGTGAGTGCACCATTTGTATTTTCACCTAAAAAGACAAAATTAAAAAATAGCTTAAAATTCGAAATCTTAATTAAAATTAATAAGATTTTACTAATATGCTATTTATATATTATATAACCTTATATAATTCTCTAAAAATTCTAAGAAAATTCCTTATAAGTTAGTTTAGAAAAAGTCTATTCACACTGTATACTTAGCTATTTCTCTATAAAGGGATTTTTTTAGAAATCTAAAAAAAATATTTTAAGATTCCTTAAAAACTTAGGTTTATAAAAATACCCTTTTTATATCTATAGCTATTTTATAGAGAAAGTTAGGAGGTATAGGGTAAGCTATATTTTGCAGTACAGTGTAGTGGTGCACTCACTTGTGCGGTGCACTCGCTTATCATATACGTTATATTAAGTTAGACTTTTAAAACTACTCTTCCTAAGTTAATAGCTATTTTATAGCAGTTTTTAGGAATTTTAAATTTGCTATTTTTAGGTATACAGTATGCTGTTTCACTTGCATATTAAGTACGTTATCTCTTTCTATAACTAATAAATATATATCTCTCTTTATTACTAATAAAGGGCTTTACTTAATATTAATTTTAAGAGCCAAAGAAGCTAGTTACTAAATAACTAATAGATAAAGATTTCTTTATTAAGAAAATTAAAGATAATAAGCTATTAATAAGGGAGCTCTTTTAGCTATTAGTATAAATATAATTATTTATATTATATTAGCTATAACTAAGGGATAGATAAGGAAGCTAGCTATAGAAGATAAGTTAGGGAGGCTATAGTACTAAGTCTTATTACTAATATAAGTTAATAAGAGGAAGATTAAAGTTTTCTAGTTATTTGTGACGGTTGGGGATCCAACTGTGTAAACCTAACCGGATTGGGTTTATGTTGGCAGGAGTGCAGGGTGATCTTTGAGCGTAGCGAAGAAGTCACGTCTCTTAATAGACAAGTAATGCGGGTGAGGCTTATTGTCGTAAAGAAGTTGTATTGATAGCTGGTGAGCTCTATCTAAGGAAGAGTAGATGGTTGTTTGTATATATACATGGATGGTTCACTTGAATGGTCGTGAGCTTTGCTGGAAAGCTCACGATGGTCCGCGTGAGCTTCAAGGTGAGTCTCACGGTGGTCGGAGTGAGCCTTTCCTGGGCTCACTGTGGTCGGAGTGAGCCTTTCCTGGGCTCACTGTGGTCTGGGTGAGCTTTGTGTGATTGGAGCAAAAAGTGGAGTACACGTGACGTAACCGCTGGGGTCGTAACATTATTAAGCTAAAGAAGTAGGAAAATCTATTAGGTTAAAGGTTTAGGGGGTCTAAGGGAGTACGGTTAGAGTTTTATAGCCCAGATATAACATCTCGGCTCAATACCAACTTTTATTAGCAATACTTCAACTTTAAACACAATAGTGGTATCTAAGGTTTATCCGTAAAGGACTCATTTATCTGCTTTTCAACCATGTATGATTAATATCCGGCAATGAATTCCCGCTATCTACTATCATATCGAACGTTGTTTACCAGAGTACCAATTCCACTGATCTCAACCATAATCTCATCACCATCATTGAGTACCACCCTAGGCTGTCGGAAATACCCAATTCCTGCTGGGGTACCGGTGAGTATTATGGTACCTGCCTCCAAAGTCGTTCCTTGAGACAGGTAAGAGATCTGTTTACGGACCGAGAAGATCATGTCCTTTGTCTGCCCATTCTGTACAACGTTTTTGTTGTAAATAGCCTTGACTGTAAGCTGGTGCGGATCAGGAATTACTGAAGGTGACACAAGTATCGGCCCTGCACAGTGGTATTAACCAAAGTTATAACAAATAGCCTAAGCATTGCTTACCAATGGGGCAACTGCCGTCTAACCCTTTCGAGAAAGACCACTGGGCTGTAAGCAGCTGTAAAGTCCGGGCTGAAACATCATTGGCGGCGGTGTAGCCAAGAACATAGTCCAGAGCTTCCTCTTCCGGAATATCTCTACCAGACTTCCCTAGTACCACGCAAAGCTCTGCTTCGTAGTCACTAGTGCCATCCTGCGCGCACTTGGGAATGTTGATGGCCGCAGGATACGGCCCCGCAAGCGCGGTCCGTGGTTTCGTGAAGAGAACAGGAGCTTTGGGAAGGGGCAAGTTCGCTTCCTGTAAGTAAGACGTTAGTCAATGCCATTTTACTGACTACCAGTGTCAACATGGCATGCTGCTTAGTTGTACCTTTGCATGATCGAGATAGTTCAAGCCAAGACAACGGATGTAACTACAATCGTTGGTAGCGACAGGAGAAAGGAGCTAGGGGCAAGCAAGATCAGTCATAAGTTTGTGGGTAATACGCAAGATAGAGCCCAACCTGCTTAACATGCAAGATCTCCTTGGTGACTTTGCCGTTAAAGATAGTCCCGTTGACCACGTACACCTTGATTTTAAGACCTTCTCTACTATCCTTCCCCACGTCACGTGTAGTGTCGATTAGCTGCCCGATGTGGACTTGGTTATCCTCCTCAGCAACAAATCGAACAAGGTGAGTCCATGAAGAGGACATGGCGAAAGTGGTGAGAATCGAACAAATTGTTAGGGTTGGTTAGAGTGTTATCAAGGTTTAATGACACTGTCCGGAAAATGTATTGTCCTTACGGTGAAATGCGAAAGACCGCGAACTATGTAACAAGCACCAAGAATCGAGAGTGGTTAATAATATATATGCGGGGATGATATGTGATACTGGATTTCACGGGACCTGGTCTTACGGGACCTGCTTTCGCGGGACCGTTCGACTATTTCCCGTGGCAAATGGTCCCACATAGCTCCAGCCACAGGAACCTTTCGATCGGAAGGTAGCACAAGTTTACGTATTCTTGCTACGGCGATCGGAGCTCTGATCAAGAGGCAGAGGGGATCACGAATCACAGGCTACTACAACTAGGTGGGATGGCCAGTAACCTTGCAGAACTCAGACATGTGTCTGGCGTTACTTCGAATGAGGTACAAGATAGTGAGCGATGTTGTATGTGGCATCGGGCAAATCTATAATGACTACTTTGCGTATAGCTATGCGCCCTTTTTCCGATGTGCTGTAGTCTTCTATCTGAAGGCAGTGAAGATAAGAAGCAATGTAGTAAGCGATTAAACCTCCTCTATATATTGATAATATCGTTCTGGATATTGTCGAATTTATCGATTGTATGATTTAAGTTGAGACCGAGCTTGGTTACTTCTGTGAGCTGCTCGAAAGAAATGGCACAATACCCTTTGTACGCCGCCTTCTTTGGTCTCGTTCTTGGCAAAGATGCTGATAACAATTTGTATGGCAATGACGACATAACAATAACTAAGCTAGTGAGAAGGAAACTTTTGTGAATGTTGGAGTAAGATTGGTTCCTTGCATAATAGAATGGTATCTCGGTTACTGATAAGTTGTGTAGCCCGATATGATGTATCTTAGTCAAGGTGTTTTCCCTATGTACAGAAAGAAAGACTATTAGGCAACTATGTTAACAACACGCTATGGAAGATGTAAAGGAAATATGTTCTTTGTCATTGTTAAATATCCCTAATCATGGTAGAGAAATAATATACATAAATGGAACCTACCATTAAATCTTAGACAGATTAGATGACTACAAAAATTCAACCTCGCTTGTACTTCAAGCTTCGAACTTGAGATAGTAACCAAGATCATCCCCATTGGCATCCCTTTTAGTCAGACCATTGCCAAGGTACCGAAATTCATTCGGTGACCGATATTCTATTTCAAAGTCTTCACCTCGGACGTCTTGTAGGATCTCTGATGGTTTTCTTCGTCAATATCAACTTGCAACTGTGGATAGCAGTTGGGAGATATCCTTACCTCGATAATGAATGACGCTGCCTGCATGCAGAGCCGTAATCTTTCCGTCGACCGTTCCATTCTTGTACCAGCTCCTGCACTTACCCGCCCACACCGTCTTTGACAGGAGTTCCTGGGACCATACGCTCAGATCATCCACCACCTTCTGTTTGACTGTAACTGACCTAGCTCATCAAGTCAGTTCTCTCGAATATCAGTCCACTGTAGACTTTTCAACTCACTTGATGTCCTCTTCGGCGATTTTTCGGCACCACTTCAAGATGTAGCCTGTCATGGCATCCAAGGAGGCTGTAATCACACCGTGCGCAACCGGTGAGTTGGGACCCGTGTAGATGAAGTAGTTGGGATGGTCAGCAGCGCACATGCCGAAGTAAGCCTTCGGTTCGTCAACCCAAGCCGTTTTTAGCGACGCCCCATTCCTTCCGACCATGTTCCATGATGGTCGGAAGCTCACGTCAAAGCCAGTAGCAGTCACTATGAGGTCATATTCTTCTTCCCCCTCGGAGGTTAGGATGCCTCGCTCAGTAACCTCCGTCACCGGGCTCCAAATACACCGGACGTTCTTCTCTTGCAAGGCTTCAAGGTAGCCGTCACCAGGCGTGAGACGACGACAACCTACGTTGAAGGAAGGGACCAGATGTTTGACAAGCTCGCTATCGTTTCCAAGACGATCTTCCATGATTTTTCGATATTGTTTGTCCATAGCCTTTTGCTGCGGTGTGCCATTAAGCATCGCAAGGAAGAGCTGATTGAACCTAGAGAGAGCCAAACGGTCAGTAAAGAGATTGCTCTGATGACAAACTTGACAAGCGTTTACCCATGTTCTAGTTTCTTGCGTAATTCGAAGAGCGACTCTGGGTTCTCTCGGAATTGCTTTCTTTTTTCTTCAGAATAAAACTTGTTCCCATCATCACTGTATTCTTCCAGGAAGTTGGCTGCTATCCAAGTAGGGCTGCGAATGTAGTTGACAACCTCCTTAGCTGTTCGCTGAAGATGCGGAACGACCTGGATAGCGGAGGATCCGTTGCCAATCACAGCAACCTTCTTGCCAGCCCAATCATACGACTGGTCCCTAGCAGCAGGGTCAGCCGAATAAATGAGCATGTTCTGTTTACTTGTGTACCCACCAATTTGCGGTATGAAGAAGCTTGCCCTTAAATTCGTGCAAGCCTTTAATGTTAGGCCACCTCCATTTGCTAGAATTGCATAGTTAGTATAGTATTACTACCATGCGGATGGACATGGGGCGCCGGAGACTGACTTGAGGAATCCCGACGCATTTACCAGCACGTCGCATGTGTCTTCAACGATGTTGCCGTCTTCATCGACTTTCAAGTTCCACTTTCCCTCATGATCATCCCAGATCGAATCAGTGACTCTGGCCTTGAATTTGATGAATTGCTCGAGCTTCCACTTGACGGCAGTATCTTTCATATACTGCCAGATCTCGGGACTGCTGGCATAAAAGCTGGTCCAGTTCGGGTTCGGTTCAAATTGGAACACGTAGGAGTCTATAAATTCGGATGAGCATAATCGCCGCAACGGCTCAAGGTCGTTACTAACGAGCTGGAACATCGCTATACAGATGGTAGGGTTAATACACAATTTGCAAGTCGGCCACAAATGGGATCACTTACCAGGCAGCTCCAGGGTATCGATTCTCATACCAAGTTCCACCAATGTCATCGTTCTTTTCATATATCTGCAGCTCAATGAAATCGTCCATCTTCCAGTCGTACTTGATCTTGTGAGCAAGAATCAAGCCGGAAAACCCGGCGCCAATGCAGACGACGCGGAGCTTGCGTGGAGTAGATAGCGGCTTGTCCAGGATCGGGACCCAGTTTGAAGGCACATGAGCCTTGGCCCCATTTTGATTCTCATACGATTGCATATTGTCGCGAAAAGTGTTGCTTTATCAGTGAATATTATTTTTTGCTGTCGCGCTGAAAAACAATGATTGCTCCAACTACCTCGTAGATAAGCTAAGAAGTTATGTCCTTTTATTCTAATTCATCAACTGAGAGCTAGCTTCTCTCCGCTTCTCTCCTCCAGCCCCGTCGACTTTCTTGGGTCACACGCAGAAAGAGCCGAGAGTTTGTCCCACAGGAATCAGTACTTCCCTACAATCCCCTGACTCTTCCCCGCCATCTCATCTGCCAATATCATCGTGCAGGCATTAACCGTGGGACATTGCGGGACATGGCGGGGCGTCGCGGGACATCGTGGGACTCCACCCAAAACGATCTCATAAGCACTCAGACTATGTTCGGATGTCAGGATCTTGATCTCGGCCAGTTTCAACATCAAATTTAAGCTGGGCACTGATTATATATTAAAATATTGGCTGCTTAGCCCAATATGAGGTGGCAGCTCAAGGTCACCGTCACGCAGAACCCATACACCATCATCAACCGCATTCAGGAATATCGTCACCTTTTCAGCCACTTTGGTCTTAATAGGTACCCAACATGCATACGACAATCGAACAAATGAAATCTCAGTTCCCAGATTTGAGCTGGCAAAAACTTCCGGTTCCTGAGGATCACCCACGCTACGTGTACTATGGTTTCCAGCCAGGAAAAAGCGTACTGATAGAAGGCCATGTTGGCTTTCCTGGCCGTCGAGCCTTCCCTGCAGATACCATCCTGGAAAGAGACGTGGCAATTCGTCTTCGCGATGGCATTAAGATCTATGCAGACATCTTTCGCCCTACAAGCTCTGACTCCGGGCAAAAGGTTCCGGCCATACTCCCTTGGAGCCCCTACGGCAAGTCAGGAACTGGAGTACAGCAATACGACACCATGGCCCCCTTCCGCGTAGGCATAAAATCGGACCAGACATCGGGCTATGAAAAGTTTGAAGGCCCCGATCCTGCCGACTGGGTCCGCCGTGGATATGCAGTTGTCAACATAGATGCCCGAGGCGCTGGCAACTCAGAAGGAGATGTAGTATTCTGGGGCCAGCAAGAAGCCGAGGACATCTACGACGCCATCGACTGGATCTCTCAGCAGCACTGGTCCAATGGTTCTGTAGGCATGGCCGGGAACTCTTGGCTTGCCATTGCCCAAATCAATTTTGCATCGCGTCTGCAGCACCCAGCCCTGAAAGCGATCGCGCCCTGGGAAGGTCGAAATGATGTTTATAGAGATACCCTTGCTCGTGGGGGAAAGAAACACAATGCCGCTCTACATCAATTCCTTTTGGCGGGCTTTGCCGGTCATGGGTCGGTGGAAAACATGCCGGCTATGCTCACCAAGCGCCCTCTGTTTGACGATTACTGGGCAAGCAAGTATATCCACACCGAGAATATTCAAATTCCCCTTTATATTGTCGCCTCTTACTCATCTCAGCTTCATTCAAAGGGATCATTCCATACCTTTCGAACGGCGCGGACAACGGAAAAGTGGCTTCGAGTTCACCCTTATCAAGAGTGGTATGATCAGTATCGGCCAGAGATGGTTGATGACCTTCAGAAGTATTTTGACCGGTACCTGAAAGGGATCGAAAACGGTTGGGAGAAGGACACTCCGCCTGTTCGTCTCTCTCTGATTGGATTCGACACGGGGGGAGGTTTGGTCCAAACCGTTCGCGAGCGACCAGAAGCGGAGTGGCCTCTCCTACGGCAAAATCTCAAAACACTTTTCCTCAATGCCGCAGAAATGACCCTTGAGAGCCGGGAGATTGACACCGAATCCTCGGTCGCATATGACAGTATAGATGTGAACGAGACCTCGGTAAGTACGAATATAGTCACTTGGATGAGAGCGTACGCCTGACGGTGGGCAATAGGACTTCACGCTATTTTTCGACAATTACACTGAAATAGCCGGCTATCCCAAAGTACAGCTTTGGATGTCCTGCAATGACCACGACGATATGGACATTGCCGTACAAATCCGGAAGATATCCAAAGACGGCAACCCCCTTGAACACCTCAACTACCCATGCCCTGTTGTCACCAAAGATGTTCCAAATCTCAACACAGCCAAGTATATCGGGCCACAGGGGTTTTTACGCGCTTCTCATGGAGTCACTAGGGTCGATGAGTTCTCCACCGACCAAGAAATATTTTACAAGCATGACCGACGTCAGCCAATTCCACCCGGATCGATCACGAAAGTCGAAATCACTCTGTGGCCAATGGCTATGGTATTTGCTGCTGGCGAGGGGCTTATGCTACGCGTTTCTGGTCATGACATGTGCTATCCGGAGACGGATTTGATTCAAACAGCATCAATAAACAATGAGAATGTGGGCCACCATAATATTCATACAGGTAGGAGGTATGACTCTTTGTTGATACTGCCATACATAGAGTAGGCCAATCATAGCTCTCCTACAATGAGTATAAATTTATACATCTCAAATGCTACTCAGGACTGTTCATTAAGTCGGAAGCTTGGGCCAGGCTGGTAGTAAGTGAATCTTGGCATCTTTCCCATGCGTTATCTGGGCTTATAGATCTCTAGAGCGTCTCTGACGGCAAAGATAAATTGATAGGTTGCCATGATCAAATTTTAGGTCCCCGGGTTCGCGTTGCTTTCCTACATGAATGCCAGTTGCAAGGTGAGAAATACCTGAACAAGTTCTGATGTGGCCGCGATTAGGCATCGCATATAGCAGTGCCCATCCATTCTTATTCAACGCATAATATAGACCTCTTCAAACCTCTGCTGACAATTTGAGGGTATTTTTCAACCCGCAATACTCCACTTGTCCGGATGGCTTTCAAAGCAACAATAGAAATGAAAGTGATCCAAACGGTTAAACCGGCTACTATCGAGCGTGTGGTGAGCAATATTTAGCCAACTGGGATACGCAAAAGCCTAAAAGGTGATAGAGTTTGATTAGCCAGCTCACTCGCACTTGGTCTGTTTTTGAGATGCTATTTTTGGCAATGCTCTGGTCAGTTAGCTCAAGTGCCGATGATACATATGGGTTCCTCCTATCGGGGTTCGGGTTCGACCCAAAACGCCGGTGAGAGAGCAAAGACACTGAGGAACAGACCGACCAACCCGTGCAAAATGCAAGCAAGGAGGGAAAGATTCACCCCGCAACTTGTCCCGCAAGCTACCTGGTACTTTATCCCACATCTTGTCCCACAGCTTGTCCCACAGTTGCTGTGGATTAACAAGCCTCATGGCCATTCTATAAACCAGCTTAACGGTGTACTTTCCTGGGACAGGATCGTTCTGTTTACTACCATCAAGGCTGTATTAATATTCAACCATTATACTCTCTTACATCCGCACCATCATTTCAACTCCACATATCATGAACACCTCTGTTGAAAAGACCTTATCTGGCAAGGTTGCCCTTGGTAGGCCTTAACCTGGGCTGAGCTGTTGCTCCTGCTCTATACGGCACTAATAGTCCCTTTTAGTTACTGGCTCCAGCCGTGGTATTGGAGCTTCCATTGCCGTGCAGCTCGCAAAACACGGCGCGAACCTTGTCATCAATTATGTCAGATCAGCTGCGGCTGCTGATAAGGTGGCAGAAAATATCCGCGGGCTCGGTGTTAAAGCCATCGCCATTAAGGCGGATGTCTCCGATGCCGATGAACTTGCATCTCTATTTCAGAAAGCCAAGGTTGAGTTTGGAAGATTAGATATCGTAATGAGCAATTCAGGTATTGAGCACTTCGGCCGCTTAGACCAGATCACCAGCGAGGAAATTGACAAGGTGCTGGCCGTTAATGTCAAGGCCCAGTTGCTGGTCGCCCAGCAAGCACATAAATATCTTGAGGATTCAGGCCGATTGATGCTCATTTCATCAGTCTCTGCTGTCATGGTTTGTTCCTAACCTCTGTTTCAGGCCTGCCTGAACTGTATATGAATCAATCTGTGCAGTTCATTAATATGATTTTTATAGGGTATCCCAAACCATGCGCTTTACGCTGCGTCTAAGGCCGCAATCCAAGGCATGACCAAGTGTCTTGCCTGGGACTTCGGGAAGCGGAATATTACCGTAAACTGCATTGCACCTGGTGGCGTCAAGACGGACATGTATGCCGAGGTGGCCAGGCATTACTTCCCGGGTGGAGATGATTTAACGGACGAGGAAATCGACGCTAGGGTCTCTCAGTGGAGTCCCCTAGGACGTCCTGGATTTCCGGATGACGTTGCGGGTGTCGTCTCGCTTTTGTCAAGTCCTGAGGCACAATGGCTTACTGGTCAGACATTTTATATCACTGGTGGTGCTCATATGGTGTAAGACATCCTGTCCCATAGATATGATAAAACGACTCTTATCTCACAAGCGACTTATTTCTCTCTGATATTGCAACTCTGCTATTAGATGCCTTAAAAGTACCAGACCGGGCTTGGTCATAGAAGAGATGGTAGTGTTATAGCACGGTAGCCTGTGATCAGCCAGGGTTGGGTGTAGCGACTTGCCGGTACCTCTAGTGGAGATCTAGGGGACACTCGCCTCAAGGCTCTCGCGACGAAATTTCGCGTGAGTCGGAATCGCATGATCCCCACAAATGAGGTCAAACGGCTGCTAGTTATGTTCACTGAGGACGGAGTCTCAGAGGCCTCGGGGTTCGGCCAAAAGTGCAACGAGTCAAATTCAAAATTGGCATGCAAAGTCGTGTAGTGGCTGAGACCGACTCAGTTGCGTCGTACTAAGCCAACGCTTGGTTATCGCATGGGACAGACAGCCAAGCTCGACGTTGGGCCTACTATCAATGCCCCGTCTCTAGTCTAACTCTGTGGCCACCAATAGTTGGGATTATTTTGCAACTCATGATATATCTCCCGAGTTATTTGCACTTCTGTATACATCATTCTCTTGATTTCACTTCGAGCTACGCTTCTTGTGCTTTCAAACATCTAGAGCAATGTTGGTGATTTAGTTTTCGTCCTAAGGCCGTAGGCCACACAATCTCCTTCTGGAGCAAAAGTGTTGAGATAAGACCCATGTTGTTTGAAGACGATGGGGCAATGAGACAAGTACAGGATGTGGACCGTGTCGGGGTCGGACTAAATCCTTAACAAGTGCATAACAAACGTCTCGACCTGGGCTTTGTGTAGCTGTAAGCCGCAGTGATAGCTTCATCTATGACGACCCCGCCCGTTGCCTCGGACTTCTCCGATCCAGGGATCCACACTCCGGCCAACCTGAACCAAGGAGCTCGTGCAGCCCTCCCGCAGGAAAGCCCAAGACGTAGCCAAGTCGCAAATCTTCGGAGGCGGAAGCCTCGGGAGTGCAGATGCATTGCTAAAATCAGGTTACGCGGTGGAAGCGTAAATATCTTAGCGTGCCTGTTGGTCTCAATAGTAACGAATTCTATCCTGTCGTTTGACCGCAGCGGTTCTTCCGTCTTGCCGAGGCCGAGCATCCCCCGCGGGACGATGGATCGAACACGGTATTTTCAATTTGCGGCATGATGCAACTTCGTTAATGAGGTAAATATTCCACTCAGCTATAGGATTAAGATGTAGGTAGTTCTAAAGGATAAGCAACGTGGTTTAGTATCCCGAGTTCTAGATAGTCGGGGCTCTCTTTACTGCTATCCCGGTTAAGTCCGAGTTGATAGATGTCGTGTGATCAGTGTCCCACATTGAAGCGGGACGAATCTACTGACACCGGGAAGGGATTATCAGGGTGGGACCAGCGTTTCGGACTTAGCATATCTCCTGAGCCGAAAGTCCTCAACGTTGTAAAGGGATCTACCTACCGTAGAAACTCAACAAGTCCGTACATGCGCCAGTATCTACTTTGACTCCGATTTTCGCTATTTACCATTCCTAACGTCAATGTCAATCAGAAGTACCGGCCAGGACAGCATTTGCGGGACACTGGTGCTGTGCGATTTAATGTATTTGTACAGTGAAACATACTGTACAACCCATACAAGAAACAGTACTTGCCGTTGCACCTCTTATATATAAATAAGTTACAAGGCACATCTATAGGTAAGGATATACAGCCCGTTTTTACACCCGACAGGTTCTTCTCAGCACTTTAGTCAAAAGCTCCACGCAAATTCCGCAAATATGTCTCATCTCCAGGGCAAAGTCTTTATCATTACTGGAGCATCCAAAGGCATCGGAAAAGCCTGTGCCGAAAAGCTCGCCGCCGAAGGTTGCTGTGTGGCAATCAACTACAACTCAGACGCCACATCCGCGAATAAGTTGGTAGACTCCATTGGTACCGATCGTGCCATTGCTGTTCAAGCCGATGTTTCAAAGATGGAGGATATCAACAAGCTGGTCAATGCCGTTGTGGACAAGTTTGGTAAGATCAATGGCCTGATACTTAACGCGGGCGTCATGCCTATGCGCAATGTTTTCAACACTACCGAAGAGGACTTTGATACAACATTTGCACTCAACGTCAAAGGCCCATTCTTTCTAACACAGGTATTTCACACCAGTCACGTATCTGTAGTCTAGTGATTTATTGACCGTTGCACAGAAAGTGGTGCCATATCTGCCATCGGGATCGAGAATCATTCTTCTGTCCACCAGCATCTGCCACTTTTCAGCAGTTACCCCAAATTATCTCCTCTATGCTGCTACTAAGGGTGCAGTGGAGCAGATAACGAGGGTTTTGGCAAAGGATTTGGGTTCTAGAGGCATTTTGGTCAACGCTGTGGCACCAGGACCAACGGCTACAGATCTCTTTTACAAAGGCAAGACTGAGGAGCTCATTGACACCATTAGAGCGGCGAACCCATTAAACCGAATAGGCCAGCCAGAGGAGATTGCGAGTATAGTTAAATTCCTCTGCAGCGAAGATAGCTCTTGGGTGTCGGGGCAAACTATATTAGCTAATGGCGCTATGATTGTATGAGAATAAGAGTGATTAATGTCTCATATGAGAAGGATCCTTATAGGTTAGGAAGCTTGGATTAGTAACAGTCCTGCGTGTTGCTTGCGATACTATTAAATAGAAAGGTTTTTTTTGAAAATATTATTTTTACTTAGGAACCTGGCTTTAATAGTAATTTTTAAAATATTAAGGGGAAAATATAATAAGTAATTAACTAGTTTTAATTAATTAATTAAATTTTTATAGTAAGTTATATCTTAAAGATATCCTAAGGCTAGGATATATACTAGACACCTAGTCTAAGTCTTTAGAGCTAATATAGTAAGTCTACTCTAGGCAGCTATAGCTAAGGCATTAGGAATAATATTAGCAACTATAGTTAATATTAATAAGGCTAGCCTTATATTTACTAACAATAAGAAGCTAGCTAATATAACTTTTATATACTTTCTATATAGTAAGGGGTATATAGAACTATAAGTAGATATAGCTTTTAAATATACTAAGGTTAGGGCCTGCCTTAATGCCTATATTATTATTATTATAGCTAGAGGGAGGGTAGTAATTATTAGGATTAATAGATTAATATAGACGCTAAATCTAGGGTTAGCAGTTATTTAGGTGGTTAAGCTACTTGGTATATAGAGATATACTAATACGTTTCTTACACCTATTGACCTGCTAGCTGCCAGACAGCTTGACCTCTAGTCTCTTGCCCCGATTTGATTTGCTGAATGCTGGAAGGTCTGAAGTTTGTTCTAAAGAAGTTTTCTGACTTGATAAAATGCATTATTACTTCCGAGGTGTAGAATTTGGGATCAAGCCGTTCCCAGTGCCCGAGGTTGGATTTGATTTCTTTATCTCCTATCGGAAGTCTATGGCCGATGATGGTTGGGGAAACCCTACCTAAATGTTGCCTGTAGCGTATTCACTCAACAATGAAGACGAGCCGCTCTCCTCGAAAATCGACGATGTTGCATGATGCTTTATAGCATCCCTGTCCTATTTTGAGCCAGACTCTCTCCCGCGACGATGCAGTGGTCGATATCTAGGAGCGCGCCATTTCATATTCCATTCCGCCTGGAGTTGAAGCCTTTCCGATACCCTTCGATCATTTATCTAGAAGTTTGTCTCACTTCTAGGTTGACAGAGGCCCCAGGAGGCAATCAACAATCGTAGCTTCGACAGTCACGGGAACTTCCGCGAGTAGATCTGAACGCGACTAGCACATTCGTGATTACCGTGGGACAATGATCATGAACCTGTCAATATCAGTGGGTCGCCGTTCTCAATGAAGAGAATGATATTGCAACAAGGCCTTACGTCGGTCTTTGGCCGCCCCAATCATGAGAAAAGAAAAGCCCCGGGAATTTCTGAAAACCCAAAGATAAAACAACGATGATATGAGACCTTCTTTCAGTATTTCATCGATATTTAGGGTTAGTAGCCATATGTTGATATTCGGATTTAAGCAGTCTAGGAGAGAGGGAAAGGTGGAGTCTTGGGAACTGTCGTGAAAGCAAGGATGGGAACCACTCAAGTCCAACCTGGCGAGGCCATCCGATGCATTTGGGATTGGTGATACCGCGGCACAGTATTCCGCAAAGATTGTGGTAAAGAACTGAAGGCCAGAGAATGGACGCCAAAGAGAGTAATTGCATTGGGCATTGGGTAAGAGCCGAGACAATTCGTATCAGCTGTCGGGTTCCAAGTTGCGTCAGCCGAGAGTACTAATAAGCCGAGCACTGCTTCGGGATCTACTGCATTCTCGGAGCTATATTTACGTAGAGGTGGGTCGGGGTGGCAGACTTCGGTAAAAGCAGCCGAGCCTTCTAGCCCGGAAGCATGTGCCATCCTTGTCAAGGGGCAGTGTCGACCAGATCAGCGAATCAGAGGATCAGAACGACGATCTATCCCAAGTTCGCCTCTAACAGTCACGACAAGCTACGGCTTCGGCAAGTTACATGTCCGTTTATTGTAGAAGTCGGAGCACGTCGGCATAGTGCGCTTTATTTTTATTAAATCTTCACATGTGTTCTTATCGGTGCTTTTGCTCATAAGTGATCGAAATGCGCATCGAAGTGATTGGGCGGGATGTGCCGTAAACAATTGTGATTACAAATCAGCACGTTGTGGCAATTGCGATGCCAGAAGCAAGTTCCTGCAGCTCCCCGGAGAACCCGACCGAACCGAGGAAAGAAACTCCAAACTCCATAAACTCCAAGGAGTAATCAAAGGGCTCCGATCAATACCACTAGCTTATCTTGTACCGGTGTACTATCTCCAAAACTTGACTAGACTACTACCACAGGCGGCACGAACAGAGTATAAGAAAGCACTTGCGTTTAGGGATATTTTCTCTCTCCCACACATCGCCTCATCGTTAAACGACATCAGATCATCTTGTCTTAAGGCCTACTCAGAGCCATTGTTTCTGATTTATAAAATACTTGACAAAATGTCAGAGCTCAAGATCACACGGATTGATGTTTTTCAAGTCGATCTCCCGTACTCGGGTGGTGTCTATCATCTTTCCGGTGGACGGACCTATAAGGATTTCGACGGCACGGTTGTTCGCATCACCACTCAGGATGGAATTGAAGGTTTCGGTGAAAGTACCCCTTTCGGTGCTACTTTTATTGCTTCCCACGCTCTCGGTGTCAGAGCCGGTATCGCTGAAATCGCTCCTCACTTGATTGGACTCGATCCCCGCGACGTTGATCGTATCAATGATGCTATGGATGCCGCCTTGGTCGGCCATCTACACGCTAAGACGGCTATCGACGTTGCATGCTGGGATATCTTTGGCAAGTCCGTGGGTCTCCCAGTCTACCAGCTTCTCGGTGGGAGCACGGGCGCCAACCTACCACTCCTCACTTCTCTTCCTGTTGCCGACCCGGAAAATACCCGCAGGCTTGTCGCTGAAGCTCGGGCGGCGGGTTATACTGGATTCTCGGTGAAGATTGGGGAGAACCCTGTGTCTGATGCCGCACGCATTGTGTCGGCACTTTCTGAAAAGAAGGAGAACGAGTTCTTTTCTATCGATGCCAATAGTTCAATGACGGTGGAAACCGCATTGAGGATGCTACGACTACTGCCGGAGGGATTAGATTTCATTTTGGAAGCCCCCTGCGCCACACATCGAGAAACTTTGTCTTTGCGACGCCGGACCAATGTCGCGATCCTCACGGATGAGTTGCTCACGGATGAGCACTCTGCTGTGCAGCTTATCGCCGATGACGCCGCCGAAGGTATTAACCTAAAGATTTCTAAAGTTGGTGGTCTTACTCGAGCTCGTCGTATCCGCGATATTGCCGTGGCCGCTGGTTATACCATAGTCACCCAGGAAACATGTGGCTCAGACATTGCATTTGCAGCTATTGTTCATCTGGCTCAAACCATCCCAGAGCGCCACCTGCGCCCTATTCTTGAGAGCCGCGCAATGCATATTCCTAAGACTGCAGATGGTGCTTATGATGTCTACGAAGGATTTGTCAAGGCCCCTAACGCGCCGGGCTTGGGTCTCACGCCGCGTTTAGATGTCTTGGGGGAGCCAGTTGCTAGCTACCAGTAGATTGCTTCATAAAGTATTAGGAGAGTAGTTTGCTATTTTCAACTTAAATGCCCTTCTTATTCTGATAAACCCTAATAAACTGAAATGCTTCAGAATCTGACGCCCTGCAAGTCCTACCACGGTGAATAAGCAAAAATCTAGTAGGCAATTGCGACTTAGGTCTTCACGGCTACCACTAATTATCACGGTTAAGTAGGGGTTTTATATGTACTTTACTTGTCTAAAAAACATAAAAGAAGAAGTTTTATTATCCTTAGATCGATATTGCTGTCGCGGCATGTCATGGCATATCACGATGTAGTGACAATCGATTGAGCGTTACATTTCCTATTATAGAATAGTGTAATTCATCAGTTAAACGTTGCATAGTTAGCACTGGTTCAAAATGTTCTTAAAGTAAAGAATTGAGTTGCTCTTGACGTACATGATAGCGCACCAGCCGTTGTTGCATCGGCGTCGGCTGTAGAGGTTGTTGTTGTCGAGGCGGTTGGCTTCACGGCAGTCGGATGCAAGACCCTTGTCAATAAAATTCTTCAAGCCCGGGTTAGTTCGTCCATCCTCATCGATGGCTGAGGTGTAGTAGAAGCCGTCTGTGTCAAGGTCAAGAAGAGGCTGGAACTTGTGCTCGATCCCGTGGGCACCATGGTCTAAACGTCCTATGATAAGCTTTAGATGGGTAGAAAATGTATTACTAGATAGCTTAAAGAGTGGCCTGTCTAATCATATATATCCTAACCAATACATCCTAGCTGTTGTGGCGCTAGACCCCTGTAATTTTCTCAGAGAGAGAACATTCCTCCAAGTCCTACAGTCTCTAGTAGCTATTTTTGTGTGAAGCAGCTGCCTGACCCTGACCCTGACTCTATCTGCACCACCGATACAGTCTAATACTCACTACTCCCCAGGCGCCTTAGGGCGAATCGGGATGAGACTCCAGTCCTTAACTTGTCGGTATGCCCTCCGCGGCCCGTTAGGCGGCAGGCCCAGGCCGGGGTCCTCTGAATCGCACTTTCCGTCACAGTGGACCAGCTTATTGAGGGGGAGGCGGAAGTCAAACTCCATCTGGCCTCGGACGCAGGTCTGGCCGTTGCCCGTGTTCTGCTGGACTTGACCGCCTGAGCACTTATTGCAGACGCGCTGGGCCTGGCCCCAGATGTGCGCGACCCGGTCGGCGTACCAGATCTGGTGGCAGAGGTTCTGTTGCTGGCCAGTTGGATTGGACCATGTGCACGTCACGACCGCAGTATCGGCGGCGCAGTTTTGTCGGACTCGCTGCTCGGTACTGCTCCAAGAGTGGGTTAAGCCCAAGGTGCTGATGCCAGCATCGCCCTTCAATGGTGAGCCGGTTGGCTCGACGCCGATCCCGAGGGAAAGCTCAAAGATCTTAAAGTCGAAACCACTCGTTTCCGAGGTTGAGGTTTGGGAACAGCTCTGCTTCAAGGACTGGATGGCGAGGCTGCATGAGCTGCCGGCCTGTGCAGGGCAGTTCACGGCGGAGCCACTCTTCTTCCATGAAAAGTACTCGATGGCCGCTTCGACAAGAAAATATTCGGTCCAGCATTTTTCATCGCCCTTGCCCTTGGTGCACAGATCATCGTTGCCATCTTTTGGGATCTTGACGCCATGATACGGCGGCCAGCCTGGCTTCTTCGCGTAACTGGGGTCCTTGTCGCAGCCCGGGATCAAGCCCACGTAGTCGTCGACTGTAGCACGTTTGGCATGCTCCAGGAGCTCATCGCTGGAAATGCCCAATTCTTCTCCGATGCGATAGTCGGTCGAATTGCTTCCTTCGTCACGGACAACTTCAATGTTGGCTCGCTTCAACGTGTCAGGCACCTGGCCGTATTCCCCCCAGGGATCAATGACACCCTGCCAATAGTTGTTTGGGTCGGCAGGGCCAGGGGCCCCAGGAACTGGAGTAGGAACTAGAGTAGGAACTGAAGCAGGAACAGCAGCCGCCAGAGAGGCGAGACCAAGCCCGAAGGCAACGGTATATTGCATCATACTGAGGATGAAGTTGGCGGGATGTGCAGATAGGTAAAGTTGATAGCAACTTAAACAAAGTAGGGCAATGATGCAGTCAAGATAAGCTAGTGCGATGGGA
The DNA here is from genome assembly GCA_000966855.1 of Fusarium sp. JS1030. NCBI lineage: Eukaryota > Fungi > Ascomycota > Sordariomycetes > Hypocreales > Nectriaceae > Fusarium > Fusarium sp. JS1030. The sequence goes on from JWIW01000100.1 coordinate 2,434,600, forward strand.
TAAGAGATGAAGACGTAGGAAAGCTGAGTTGAGTTGTTGATGAGATGTAATGGGAAATAAAGATATATTCTACGGCTACCTATTGCAGCTTTATATACTTATTCATTCTTTCCTTTTGCTAGGCCGCTGTAAGGCCAGAATAATTCCAGCCCCCTACTCTGGTCTTTGTTGTTGTAGAAGCTGGATACCAAGCATTGCAGATAGATTTCAGCCCCCAAACAAATAGAGGACGAAGGAGCAGTAGTGTAATTGGCGATGTCTAAATTGACATGATTATATGTATCCGACGCCCTCTGGGCGCGTCTAAAGCTCAGTAGACTAAATGTAGAGGTGCATGCAATGCGCCCAAATGAGCATGGTCTATACCTTGATGGGAATAAAGCAATCAGATAGTATGGCTGTGTAGGTCTTTGCCTGCGCCACATCGCAGTATATTAGGCGCCCGAATAACCACCCCTACCAGGCCCACCCCCTCCTCGACAACTACCTGGAATATGCCGTTCTGTTTATATCAGGGATTATCTCTGGTTAATACAATACGGGGGCGATGAGAGAAATGTTTACCTAGATAACCTGTATAGAATGACTTCTGAACAAGAAGCTGCTTCCTAGCCTAGCGTTGTCTCTATTGAAAACGCAATTTATTATAGAATGAGCATATAAGTCCGAGTAGGGTCTACAGCTAAGGAGGCTGAGCCACCCCCAGACACATATTAGTCGTGAAGGAGCCGTAATATACGCCCGGGCGGTATGATAAAACGCTAGGGCCCCTTCTCGTCTCGCCGCACTCAATGGGTGCCTAGGATACGATTTGCCCGACTTGGTTAATGAGCTAGAATAAGAATTAAGGGCAATAACAGAGCCTACTGCGTCTGAGGTGAGACATTACAATGTTCGCATCGTTCGTGTTACCATCCAATGCCGGGAACCCCCAAGTTCGTAGTGCTTATAAGTTTCCGCATGCAAGTAACAACATCATATTACGAGGAAGGGGCGCAGAAGTCATGCACAAAGAATAAGCTAAGAATTAAGCTTACCGTGACGATTGGGGCTTCAACTTGGGCGCGTTAGCCACGCTGGATATAGTTCATGGGTTCATTGTCTAGGTAGGCTGCAAGATGCGAGAAGGAGTGAGATAACGGTGATCAGGGACAGCCTCAAGACGTCCTGTAAGTCACTTGCTGCAGCACCCCAGCAGGTTCTCTTGTCTCATGGTCGCCCCAATCTCCTTGCCATCCCTTCTCAGCAAGATATTTCTTCCATCGCTCATCCTCATCGTCCAAGTCTCGACTGGCATCCTCGAGCAGAAACCAGGCCAGAATTGCACCGAGAACAGCAAAGCCAGATCCGATCATAAATACAACCTGGTTTCCCTTGTCCGGCTCGTCTTTGTACTTGCTCAGTATAGCAGTAAAAGCCTAGACATGGTCAGCTTCACCCTCGACTTGATCCCTCTCCAATACTTACTTCAGTGCCAAGAGTTGCGCCAACCTTGGCAAAGGCCGAGATGAGGCCGTTGCACTGGGCTCGGATCGAGGTTGGAAAAGGCTCAGCTGATATCAACGCGATTACGCTGTTGTCCATCCAGTTAGCATGCGTTGGCTCTAAAGTGGATATCTCGAAACTAACCTTCCAGGACCAAGTTCTCCGAGAGTGAGAAAAACTCCGTACATGACCACAAACAGGGTAAATATGCTCTGGATCTTCTCATAGGCCCCTCCAAGGATGAATCCAAGAATAGCCTGTAGGCCAAAGCCCAGAGCCATGGTTTGCCTCCTTCCAATCTTGTCGGCCAGCCATCCACCGATGAAGGGGCCCGGCAGGTAGAATGCATTGATGATGACACCCCAGCCCAGTGTCTTGATTATTGACTCTGACGCATTGACCCTAGAGACAACGGTTGAACTAAAGACGCCGAAGGGGATGGAGATCCAGTTGTAGATGAACCACGTCCATCCAGCTGCCAGGAGACGTCTCCAGTACTTCTTGATGATCAACCAGTATGGCTGCTTCTGCTTTCGTAGAGCAGACTTTCTGAAGGCAGTGGAGACGGCCATTCTAAGCCGGAACCAGAAGATGACGAGCGGCGGGATCATACCCACGCCAAAAGACAGTCTCCACACCAGCTCGTATTTGCTCTCTTTTTGCTTCACACACAAGAGGAGAATCAAGGGGACGAGGGCACCAAAGCAGTAGCCAAGTGATGCCGCGACCTCGCTCATGATGGCGAAAATGAAGCCTCGTCGCTTTCTGAATCCACTCGACTCGTCGGTAGCCTCCATAGCACCAGCGCCTTTACAAGTCAGCTTAAATGATCCACATGTGATAGAGCATCGGGTGTGTTACCAGTGACAGGATACTCTCCACCAGCCCCCACACCGGCAATGCCTCGTGCAACAACGAGCATCCACAGCATGCCTTCTTGAGTTGTTCCACTTGCTGCCGTACTCAGTATAATACCCACGGTCAGTATGATGGTGGTTGCAATAGCGCCTGTCTTGCGGCCGAACTGATCGGCGACATAACCAAAGGCAATCATGCCAAAGATCATGCCGATCAAGAAAGCGTTGGAGAGCCGAGAGTACATGGTGGAAGTTGAAGCACCAGGGTACAGGATGTCGAACAGCAAGGAGATGTTGCCAATCACGGCCGCGTTGCTAGACAATTCATGTTAGACGGACATGTCTTTTGGTCAAGCAAGGCAGGGTTAGGCTTACTATCCATCTGACGCCGTCGCGATTGACATGAACGACAGGGTAAGCCACACAGAAACCTTGCTGAATCTGGACTCGGAGACTTGGCCAGCCTCTTGACTGGAGATGTTTGTCATCTCCAACGCTTTGTCGTCGTCCTGAGGGTAGGCATGTGAAGCAGGTGTCTTGTTGTGGGTTGGCGACTCCATCTTGTCTCCGAGGCTTGCACAATACTCGAGGTGAGCAGTTTAGAATGGTTGCCCCAGATGGAGTGGGCAGACGGGTCCGTTTCTATAGTCACAGATCGCGGGGAAATGGAAACGACATCGATTACCTCTCTGTTTCCAATTGGACGGCGAGGGACAGAGAACTCGCGATCTGTCATTGTGGGATCCAGGCCGAAATAGCCTTGAGGACGGATTTCACAGAGAAGGGCAATAAATTGTAAGTCTAGCCGTTTGTCGCATAGTGCCGGAGATCTGAGGTGAGGCGCTAAACCGCATGCGGGTATTAGATTGAGAAAGTGAAACCTCGCTTGCTTGATTGGCTGGATTCTTGGCCGACTGCCGTATTAGCCAGACTTGCTGTGTTATCAATGTAACAGATAGATGCTCCAAATCGTCGTGATAAGGCTCTTATCTGTTAGTGACTTAGCCTCTGTGTTCGCCGATGACCTGAATCTCCCTCGGTGGGATCGACTGTATACGGTTTGTGGGAGACGGTCTCGTGCGGATCATGACATTGATATTATAAGCCTAATATCCCGCAATTCTTCTGCCATTCTTTTTCTCGGTTCAAGTCGCCACGGATTGTCATCATACCACAATGTTGACCTTTCAGCTCCCGATCCGGGTTTACGAGAACGAGCGAATCGTCCTTAGCGACGGAATCACCCTCTCGGCCTTGATCTGGATGCCGGAAAATGCGCATGACAGTCCAGTTCCTGCTATTCTCGAATATCTACCCTACCGAAAGCGTGACGGAACGAGCCATCGAGATGCTCTCAACCATCCCTACGTTGCCGCCCATGGTTATGCATGTGTTCGAGTTGACATGCGCGGCTCAGGCGACTCTGAAGGCCTTCTCTTGGGCGAATACTTGCAACAGGAACAGGATGATGCCCTAGAGATCCTGAAATGGATTTCTTCTCAAACCTGGTGCACCGGCTCTATCGGCATGATTGGCATCTCTTGGGGAGGTTTCAATGGTTTGCAAGTCGCCGCTCTACGTCCGCCGGAGCTGAAAGCAGTCATCTCGCTCTGCTCTACCGACGATAGATATGACAACGACGTCCACTACATGGGTGGCTGCCAACTAGTTGACAACTTCCTATGGGGTGCCACCATGTTTTCCATCGCACCAACACCGCCGGATCCCGCTCTCGTCGGTGACAAGTGGCGAGACATGTGGCTGGAACGCCTAGAGACTGGAACACCCTACATCGCGGAATGGCACCAGCACCAGAGGCGCGACGAGTTTTGGAAACATGCTTCAATCTGCGAAGACTATAGCGCTGTCGAGTGCCCCGTCTACCTCGTCGGAGGGTGGCATGATGCCTACACCAACTCAATATTTCGGATGCTGGAACATCTCCAATGCCCTAAAAAGGGTCTGGTCGGTCCTTGGGCTCACAAGTATCCCAACTTTGCCAAGCCTGGCCCACAAATTGGCTTTCTGCAAGAGTCTCTTCGTTGGTGGGACAAGTGGCTCAAGGGCATAGACACCGGCATCATGGACGAGCCGACACTTACATGCTACTTGAATGACACAACTCCTCCACAACGGTATTACAGCAGTCGGCCTGGGCGATGGGTTGCAGAAGCAAGCTGGCCCAGTCAGGAAATCGCACCAATGTCCATGGGTTTAGCACCAGGAAAGCTAATTGATGGACCCTCCACAAGTCAACAGCACATTTCTTTCTGCTCTCCGCAGACTGTGGGGTTTGCATCAGGCAGATGGGTTCCTTATGGTTCAGACTGGGATCTGCCGGGTGATCAACGCGACGAAACTGCCGGCTCGCTTGTATTTGATAGCCTTCCACTTACCCAGCCGCTGGATCTACTTGGGCCCATCATTGCTAGGCTAAGAATTGCCAGTGACAAGCCCAACGCTTTTGTGGCAGCTGTTGTCTCCGAAGTGTTACCAGATGGCTCAGCCACGAGGCTCTCATACGGCTTACTCAACCTCACCCACCGCGAGAGCCACGTTGATCTCAAAGCACTTGAGCCAGGACGTTTCTACGACATTACGGTCAAGCTGAATGAGTGTGGTCAGAGGCTCGGCTCAGGCAGCGTCATTCGGCTTGCTCTATCGACCTCATATTTCCCAACCGTCTGGCCCTCACCAGAGGCTGCAACACTCACTATCGACTGCTCCCACAGCACGCTGGAACTCCCAAGTCGGCCGAAAGGCACACTCGACAATGAGCTGCGACCTTTTGAGCCGGCGGTAAACGGTCCGCCGCTGAAGGCAAAAACACTACGCTCAACTGACACCAAGAATCACATCACGAGAGACCTGGTAACGGGAGAGGTCACTATCGTTTTCCACAGTGACGAAGGGCTGTTCGAGAATGAAGAAAACGGCTGGCGGTTTGGTGGAACCACCACAGTCACCTGCAGCGTTCGTCCCGATGACCAATTGTCGGCACGCGCAGAACAAAAGTTCCATCAAGACTTTGGCCGTGAAGGGCAAGGGTTGGCGATCGACGGTTGGACTGAGATGAAGGCCACTGCGACAGACTGGCATATCACCACTCGAATGGATGCGTGGGAGGAAGATAAGAGGATATTCCAGCGCGAGCATGTCTATACAATCCCACGCGATCATATGTAGACTGTCAACCAATTGCGCATGCAAAACACTCTAACTTCACTGGAGACAGAATCACATTGCTAGAACCGGTGTGCCCCTGCCCTCCCATTCCCTTGCTAACGCGATCCAATCCTGGTCTGGGCTTGCCCAAAGCTCTTTGAAGAATGCCGGAATGTTGGCATAGTATCGAAACGGCGAGCTGCTTGCTAATCTGCACAACATATCCCTCACGGTGCAAGTACGCTCAGCATCACTACAGCTAGAGATGCCTGCCACAAAGATGGGCCAGGAAAGATTAGCAAGACAAGCACCTATATTGTCGAACCTTCTAAATAGCCTGAACAGCTTGGAACAGTGATGCTTCTCAAGCTGTTGCATTTCAGCGCCCTGAAGTCGTTTGGAAGCGTAAACGAGGCCAGCGTGGTTGAAGGCTTCAACGAGGAGCACGACATCATGTTGGTAGGAAGTACTTGGCAGGTCCATCAGTCGTCCTACCGCGATAAGAGTCGATGCTCGTGCCAGCTCGAACCTATCCTCGAGTTCCGAGAAAAAGTCGTTGTTGCAGTGACCTCCATTATCAGAATGTAAAGACCGTAATGTGACGTCGTGTATGATGTGCAGATAGTCCCCAAAGATGATAGGGCCATATTTTAGCTCAGGCAAGACAGCACCCTCCACAAGATCCGGGGTGAAGAGAGTAGTGCATGCTAGAACGTCGAGGCTGGCCACCTGATTCCGTAAAAAGACAAATAGTTCATTGCTGGACTGTCTCTCTGACACAATTGTTTTAACCAGGGCCCTGGCGGCTCGGAGGTGAAAGAGGGCAAGCGGTAGATTGAACTCGAGGAGCGAATGATTGCAGAGCACGAGTGTAGCGGCGAGGACAGCCTCAGGGGTCTTGTCTTCGTTCCCTACGAACGCATGAACTCGGTCCAATTCCATGTTTGTCAAGGTTCGCATCCGATCGGTTATGAGCAATATCGCTGTGCGGCAGGCCGATTGTGAGAACTCGGAGGTGAGATCGAGCTGGCAGTTTTGATGTGCTGCAGCTATGCCCAGGATGGCAAACCGTAATGCCGGCTGTGACTTTGCCAGGGGAACAACCAGCCGTGTGTATTCGTTGTTCCGGGAGTCAACCCACACATTGATTGGCGCAAGCTCAGTGGCGTAATAGTGCATCAACTGATTGAGAAGAGTCTCCGGTGGGATATCAAGATGGACGACACTATCACTAGGAGATATGGGCGGTTGGGGGCTTGATTCGATGCATCGTAATGGAGATTCTGAGGCATCTCGTCGCTTGACCGCTGTGTCGGGCATTGAAAGGCCCTTGAACCGACCACGGCTTGCGATGGAATTTGTCCAACGAATCTGGACTTTGTACCCAGGGCACGAGTGGTTTTTCCTCTTGCATTTTATGCAATGTGGTAGTGTACGGTCACAACGAATACGTCGCAGGCGGCAAGTTCTACAATCTGATAGACAGTCAACCAATTGATCGGGAACAACAGGGATGATCAACGTGAGATGATCAAGGTGGTTGTACCTTGCGTTGGAGGTTGCTGAGACATGGCTGAACGCGTCACGAGACCAGGTGATGGGGAGAAAAGGGGTGGATAATCTTGAGTCAAGACAGGGATGCTGGCGACGCCTTGACAACGGCGGGCGGTCAGCTCGGGCAGAAATGAAATCGGCTAATTACCTGATAGGCAAAGCTCGCTTTTCCTCCTTCATCTCAATCAAACCAAGGAGAAGCATACAGATTTCCACACTTCTCCTAAACTATGCTGAAAGACTAACTAAATTTGCTCCGTAGCCATCTCCAGATCGTCCTTGTTGTCGTTGGCCTGTTGCCTATCACGCTCAAATTTTCCATAACCCAACGGACCTCCTCTGCCACCGCCTCGGGCTTCTGCTGAATCACATTGTGACCGCAGTCTGGTATATGGATGTACCGGTTGTTGCTAGATAACGCCAGTTGGGCCTTCTTCAACCTCTCATCTTCCTTGTCTGTTGCATCAAGCAATTCTCTCTGCGTCAAAAGGCCTTGGCTAGGACCGTTGCTCTCTGCAGCCACCGCCTCTTCGTATTGCTTCCACTTTCCTATCAGCGTGTTCCCTCGAATCACAACAAGAGGCCTGTCGCCTAGGAGTCGCTTCCTGTATTGCTGTTGCTCGACTTTCGCATCCAATGCAGTCTCCTGGCCCGTCTCGACGAGAACCATCCCGGCCACATGATCCGGCCTCTGCTGTAGAAACAGACGCGCAAACGTGCCACCATAAGAGTGCGCTACTAGCACATATGGCGGTGGGAGCTGAGCTCGAGCCAAGTAGTTCAGCATTTCGCGCACAGCCTGTTCGGGCTTGGGATTGTGCTCTTGGCGATCCCACATGAGCACCCGGCATGTGCAGCTGAGGAGCTCCGCAAGAGGCGCCCAGGACGCGCACGAGTCGCCCGATCCATGGAAGAATATGACCAGGGGATGTGGGTTGGATGGATCGCCAATCACCCTGGCCCGATCGTCAATATCGTTCATCGTTGTCGACACGTCTGACGCCATGTGGACAAAGACGTCGTAACTATCGAGCTGAAAGTAAACCTACCGTGATTTTATAAGCTGACAGCAAGGTTGTGCTATTTTTCGCGTTTTAGGCAGCCGTTCAAATGGTTTGAACCAATAAGAAGTTACCTAGGTGACGCGGTAGTCAAAGACAGGCGAAAGTGGCGTGTGAGAATTGCGCTTACATGGTGAAAATACGGGCACTCTAGGGTACCTATTCCCGTCATCAAAAACCACGCAGCCCGACATGACAACCGTGGTAAAGAAGTGGATAGTCGGTTATTCATAGTCGGTTAATGAATCTTGGTGTAATCAGCAGTGTGAATGTCGATTGTCCCGAAACAAAACGTTGAATTGCCTGGTTGTGGCACGAACAGCTCGGACATCTTTTACAAGGAGGCCTTCTTTGCAAAACTGTTGCTCCACTGCCTCCTACTTTGAACCACCACTGATCATACCTATTATAATACGTACACAATAATACTCGATTTACCTAGGTTTACTCATGCGCGTGTTTCTTGTTCTCAGCGGAGCTGGTCAGGCCACGGTCAAAATACCAGAGGTCAATTGAGAAAACGTCAAGGCAGCAGATTCCCCAGCGAGCCACTACTGTCCGCCTGTAGATGCTTGTTTGTAGATTTCTATGAGAACCGTGAGTACAACTGCTAGGCTTGGGGTTACTTAGGTATGGAGAGCAAAAGGCAAACCTACCACCTATAATCTTCTCAAATGCGAGCTTGACATTGCCGTTATCAAGGGCGGACGTTTCGGTAAACAATAGCTTATTCTCGCCTGTGAAAGGATTATTCATATACGGCAATATTACTAAAGGACTAGCCCGGGGAAATATACCAGCAAACTGCCTGGCTTCTTCAGTGGTGACAGCCCTTTGCTGACCCAAGTCGGTCTTATTTCCTACGAGCATGACAACAATGCTGGCCTCGGCATGGTCTCGAACCTCACCCAGCCATCGCGAAACATGCTCATAGCTCTGGCGGTTGGTAATATCATACACGAGTAGTGCACCAACTGTACCATCGTAGTAGTTCGCTGGGCCTCGGTATCGCTCTTGGCCGGCAGTATCCCACAACTTGACTTTGATGGTCTTGGAATCGATGTGGACGGTTCTCATGGCAAAGTTGATACCAATCGTTGTCTTGGAATCTGGGTTGAACTCGGCTTGCGTGTACTGGCTGACAAGATTGGACTTCCCGGCTCCCGAGTCTCCAAGTAACAGTACTGTGATAGTTGTCAGTAAGAGATGGAATAAGGAGGGGTTACTATGCGGCATTGCCTTTAAACAGGAACTGCAATGGATTAATATTAGGCCCAGCGGCAGAGGAATCCGAGAGTAGTACGCACATCATAGTCAGTATTAGTCATGATGGTAGTATCAGCTCAGGGAATATCAATATAGTCGCTAAAGGAAAACGTGAAACATAGAGGATGAGATACTGCTGTTTAAAATAAGGCATGAGCGGAGAGTCTATAAAGAGAGGAGATATGCAGCCCTTATGTTCTGTAGGTTGTTGACTAATGAGTGGGGACGTGTGTTGCTGCCTAATGGCCTGGCATTGACGTCAAAGATAATGTTCTCTAGCCCAAGCCTGAACTAGCTCATCCTTCGAGCTTTTAAGGGACCCTGTCCCCTTGAAAGCTGCGAAATACCTTGTCTGTTGCAGAGGTACCTCAAACCTGGTGATAATTTGCTAGCCTCTAGAGTACTTTCGTTACAGCATAGGTCTCTCTTGTCAAGTCACTCTTTATCGTTAATTCTCTATTGGTAGATCTTACCCCACAAGCTCCATCGCTTTTCGTGGCGAAGCAATATACCAACTATTGGTTCCTATACGGCCAGTACGGTGGCCTCCTACTTTTAGGTATTGGTCCAATGGTCTATTGTCACAAACTTCAGGAATACTGCTACGGTCTCATCTAGCATTGTTCAGGCTCTTGGTTGTCAAGACTAAGAGGTGGGGCGTGCGTAGCTGGCCGTCCCGGATCATTACTTTGGCGATGGATCAAATTAGTATTTAACAGTATCATTAGTCAATCGTAGTATGCTAGATTGTTTTGAGATCCCAAGCAGTTGCTTTGAAGCCATCTTAGTTGTATACCAGCTTCAGTAGAGACTAGTTACAAGAATTGCTCTATCCATCGCTCAATGTCACGCAGAACTTGAAAATCAACATTACCAGGAGCATTGTACTCCAGAGGTGTCGATTGCCCCTCGCCAGCGACAAAAAGATGGTTGAGGTCATCATATACGCGGAAGTCGACATTCGTATAATCTTTCAAATGGTCATGGAATGTTGCGTAATCCTCCTGGTAAGTGACTTGGTAGTCCCGGCGCCCTTGTAGAAATAGAACAGGTTTCTGAACTTTGGGTAGTGTCTCCCGAGCGTCAAACTCCCGATACTCGAGCCAGTATGATGGCCCGAGGCCAAACGGTAGGTCTTTGGCAGGCGTGTTCGAGTCCAATGAGGGGCTGTCTGCAATTTCAGCCTCTCTATGTAGTTGTAGCACATAGTCGTCCTGTTCGTCGTTATTGATGCCAGACTGTGTCTCAGTATTTAGGGATGCTAGATAACCAAGTTGCCGTATCGCACATCGATACATGGGCTCTGCTGGAGGTGCCATCAAGACACAGCCAGCAACCGGGAGATCACCCGACGTGAGTTTGGCCGCAATCAAGGCACCAAGGCTATGGCCAAGGAGGAAGATTCTGTTCTCATCAATCTCTGGGTGCTGTCGTGCCTGATGCACTGCGCTTATCACATGATGAACGTATTCATCACTTAGAGTCATTGTCTTCTTTTTCAAGAGTAACTTTCCCATTATAGTAGAAGTGACTTTGTCGAAGCGACACGTTGCGATACCCAGAGATGCAAGGCCGAGAGCAAGGTCCTTGAATGGCTTCAAAGCACCAACCGTTGAGTTTTGATCAACAGGACCAGAACCTCCTATCAGAATAATGCACGGCATCTTTCCAACTGCTTCTTTCTGAAAAGGCAGTGTCAACGTGGCGTTGACTCGAAGTAACCCTCGTCCTAGTCGTAAGTTTGACTCCCTCGAGTCTGTAGTTGCATACTTGGGAACCTGCCATGGCGAAGAAGGTTGCATAGCAATGTTTAATCCGAAAAGCTTTCCAGAGGGCGTCATTGAAAACAACAATCCGAGAGTCGAACGGCTGAATTGTATTGGCACTTGAACGGAATACCCAAACCATCTTGCGGTAACCACGGGTGATCCAATCTGCTGCACAGACCCAAAGATGCGTAGGGCTGCCTTCCATCCGGAGCTGAGGGTTGATTCGGTCAAGAATAGCCGAAGAGGGGCGACAAACTGCTGCCTGAGGGAAGCCCATTCTCCGTTTTCGAGATACCTCAATGTGGCGTTCACTTGCTGTTGTATCTCTGCAACTGACTTGTAAAAAGGGATAAGAACGCGGGATCTTCCCAAGAAGCGGCAAAGTGACTCAAGCATGTTGCTTCTAGTGGGAAAAGAGGCGTGAGATACACGAATTAACCTTCGAAGACTGCTTGAGCCAATTGAGGGGTAATGTGTTAAGAACTGAGTGAGGCAATTAGATATCACGCCACGAATAGAGCCGTCTTACACACGTGACGACTCAACATACCACAAGCCAACCGACATAGAGCGTATCACCATAAATAGTTATAAGACGTTCTAGCGAACATGAATTTTCGTCTCTTCCTATATTCTTGATATGAGTAACACATCCGCCAAAGGAATCATTGATATGATCAACATACCTAGGGTTAACCCACATATACATCAACATTACTGTCGAATGCCGTCTTCGAGAGATTTGTCTGCTTGTCTACTCCTAATCAGGAGATCTCGCAACAGACTTCACAAGAAATTTACTTATAAACAGTAAAACAGGGTAACTAAAGTGAGATTATGAGTTACTACCTATGATAAATATGCTTTCACCTCAGTTCAGCCATCCGCTAGGACTGGAGCTGAATCTCGACAAACTGGTGGAGAGCCCCGGGTACCTGAGAGACATATGTAATCTTCAACCTCTCGTCAACCTTGTTCAGCAATGACTGCCAGGCGTCCAAGTTGCGTTCTAGAGAATTGAAATACTGAAGCATATGGATATCGGCTGCATTCATCATCCGCCCAAGTGTTCTGAAGGGAAGCGCAGCCGTGTCCGGTGGCGCGACGACCTCGACCAAAAGAAGACGCGATCCTGATTCCAGATGGGGTAGTAGATTTGCAAGCACCTTGGCCGCATACTTGTCGGGCCAGTCGTGCAATATTGTCTTTAGCATATACACCTGGCCTTGAGTGTTCTGGGGCGAGAAGAAATCATGCGCTTCAAAGCTGATGCGAGATCGGAAGTCCTCTGGAACTCGCTCATTGAAAGCGCTCTCGACTTCAGGGAGGTCTTGCACAACGAGCTTCAAGTTTGGGAAATTTTTTGCCAGCGTCAATGCATCATTACCGCTAGAACCTCCAATCTGTAACAATTTAGTAGAGTTCATTCGGCAGGTTAGAGAAGACAACTTACATCGACAACAGTCGCCTCGCCTAGCTTGGCCCAATCGTAGCCGAGCCTGAGCAAATCATCGATGTGGATGACAGAAGCGCTGGCGGCAGCTTGCATAGTCTGGGCAAATTCGGTAGCTCGGTATCCCTTTGGTTTGCCCTCGACGTCACGGTTCAAATAATCCCAATACGACTCGGGCTTTTCCAGCCTGTCGATGTTGGCGAGGGAGAAGCCACTCTCCACCGGCTCCTCACTTGAGTTTTCCTTGCCGCTGCTGAACTTACGCAAAGACTCTGCTAGATGCATGGCACCAGGTCTACCCTCCTGAAAGTTATGACGTATCCAGGATTGAAACAACGGCTTCTTTGCGGGGAACGCCGAGAGTGAGGTGTGCACGACGCTATCTGGAGAATCGGGAGCGCTGGCGAAGAACCTGATCGAGATGGCGTACTTGAGAACACGGCGAACAATATTCTCAGGAAGATTGACTCTAGTAGCAATTTCGGCGTATGTCGCGGATCCACCCAAAGGCACAGCAGCCCAAAAATTGAATTGGTTCAGAACATCCATGATGGTCGCGTCATAGTTGAGCTGTTTCCCGAGGTCAGTTCAAAAACTCGACATATTGTAAGAAACAACGGACAAAGAGGGGTTCCATAAAGGACGCGTCAGTTGGCCCCAGCGCGAGCCGGTACAAGTCTGTTACAGCATCTAGCAACTGCATTCGAGCGCCCATGATCTCTGGAGACTTTGGGTATTCAGCAAGGCCATCTTCGGCGAACGAAGGTCCAGGATGGCCCTCTTGCTCGAGCTTTGCAGCCAAGGCGTTGGCTGCCTGCGATGCGGCCTCCGCCAGGCTGCTAAGAGAAGGTGTCTTGTCGGTCATGTTGGATGGCGCTGGTGCTTGATCTTGATGGTCTGGTCTTGTCAGGAGACTCTCGAGAAGATGTGCTAGTTTATAGCATAGCTCAGAGGCGAGAACGATCCCATTCCCGGACCCGACTAAGTAACAATCGTCATACGGGCTTTCCGACGTCGCCGATTAGCTGGACAAGTCAGCGCTACTCCCTAGGCAGTAGGTCAATGATGCATGAGGCTATAACGGGCCTGGTCTGCGGGGAATGCGCGCGTCTGAAAACCCAAGAGCAGTTAAGCGAAGTCAGCTGAACACCCTGCTCCAGCGCGAAGTGCGAGCACACCAACCAACTGAGATCTCGGCCCCGTCCCGCAGCCTTATAGGGCTTAATCTGGCCATCCACAGAGCCCCACGTTGTTCTCATTCAATTCTGTTGGCTTCCGCACTGGCTTGACTTTGCTTGGCAGGTCGGCGATGGCACTAGCTTCTGGATGTATCTGCAGGGTTACTGAAGTCCCTTGTAAAAAAAGCCCGGATTCGTATCGCGTGAGATCATGCCATCCAGTCCGCGGCAAGTCGACCATGGGTCCACTACCCAGCGTATGGTTTAGTTGAGATAAGCTAGGGAAGCGAAGACGCCTTATCCTGAGTATAAATGTCGGCAGTTCGGTTCGGGCGATCAAGATGATGATTTTCAATGAGGTATACAAAAGTCGTAATTGTATCACGTGACCTTCCCCCGTGATCTCCTCGAGATATGGTATTTGCATGAGATTGCCTATCATGCAAGAGCTGCTCGTCATAAGACATAAGGTACGAGAAAGGCGAATATGAAAATCGCATACGGTCTGTAGTTGCCTGGAAGCGCGTTTGTCGGACTGGGGCTAGGCTTAATTAAGTGCTATAACCTTAAACTTCTCAAAGTAGTTAAATTCTATATCTCTAATCCTTTACTTAAAGCTTAGTAGAGACTAAAAATACAGCTGTTTTAATAATCAGGAGATCTCAATCATGTTCTCTATCTAGTAAAATAGCCACCTACTCACGTGCTGGCTCAGCGCGAGAGCTGGTAACGCCCGGTGCTCACGACGGCCGGACTAGTAGTTACGTCACGACAGGCTTAATAATGAGGCGTGAAGAAAGGGAAATGAAATGAAGTAACAGACGATGGCACAACAATGATTTAATTTACAGCTACACATTTACGAATGGCTACTATATGAGGATAGGGATTGATGAAGATAGATAACGGGACAATCCGTCCATTGCGTTATTTCTGCAGTTTTGTATCCCTATGAGTCTTCTTCCACACTGGGCATCTTACTCGTAAGGAATTATGCCGATAGCTTGCTTAGTCTTCCTGTCGATTGTAGGAGGGCCGTAGGGATGGAGAATATTCCAGCCAGCCATTTGATTCTCTTTGAGGACAAAGTCGGTAGGGTCGTGTGGCTATGTATTGGACTCGGTATTAGCGGTTGCATATAGAACAGGGACAGTATAACCTGTTCTCGTGTTTCCTGAGGAGTACACTATAAATAAACTCACAGTCATATAGCCACGCTTGAAGGCTTCAATCTTGCGCTCCCGCTGTTCCTCACTTAGGAACTCGATAGGCTTATAACAAGTGTCTGAAAATTTTCAATCAACTCTTGCTCTATATGCAAACAACTACTCATCTTGTGCTATCGGGAGGAACTTACAGACAGCCATTCGCTTATTGTTTCCAATAGGAGCGGCGCCGTAATGGACAGCGCGGGAGTCCCAAAGCACAAAGTCACCAGGATCCATAGAGGGCTTGACCCATTCGCAGCCATGGTCCGCAAACCATTTGAGGGTGTTGTCGTCCCAGTTGAAGAGGTCACGTTTGATCCAACCACCCTCAGGCTGTTCGCCTCAGAGATTTCTTATCAGCTACCAAACGTGCCTGATGTGGTGTAGACATATGGCGAAGATTAATCGCAACTTACCGGCTCGTGTTCCTCAAAGTACTGTTTGAAGAGAGGAGCGGTACCACTCATGACCGCAAGGCCGCCATCCTCAGGTCCATTGGGTAGCTATAAGTTGTCAGTTAGAGATCAGGTTTGATGACCGCCACGTTGTTTTTGGAGGGTGAAATACCAGGTTGAGGAGACCTTGAATGCAGTGAGCCCATGGACGATATGCACTCTGATCGGACTACAGTTGTAGATGTCAGTGATGTAGTAGAGACGATAATAGATATGGCAAGACTTACATGAGGCCATGGAGCTTTGCCATGGCCGGGTTCGTCTGGGGTGGGAAAGGCTAGGGTGCCTCCGTCTGTTATCCAAGTAGTCAGTCGGATAGCTTACACAATCACGGGAAGCTGGAATGCACCGAAAGAAACCGTGAGCTTGTCTGTGCCCCAAATCTTGGCGAATATTTCCCGGACCCCGGGCTCGGATTTGCAGTCCCAAACGAACTGAGCGTGGGCGAAGGAGAAGCTGTCAAGAGGTGGGTGGATGATTAGCCGGTGTCGTCCATATCAGGACTAACAATATGTGCATCAAGTCCCACTCACTTGTCGAAGAGACCGCCGTATCTATGACGAGGTATATTGGTAGATTTCCAAGTTGAATGATCGTCGCGCTTGTATCCCATATTGAAGCCCTCGAGCCAATCTTCCCCCTTTTCGGCGTATTTCAGCGCCCGTTCCTTAGATACAGCGCCTTTCACAAGGGCCCACTACATTTCAATAACACACCGCTTAGCATTGTTCAGTCTATCGGTGTCCAATTCTGACTTACACCCTTGTTGTGAAGATCGTGCAGCCATGGGGGACTGCTGGCAGTGAGAGGAGCGAGCTTTGGGCTGGGATTGTTGATGCCCAGTGGACCCGAAGCATCCTCCCAGGCGTCTTGAAATGCCCAGGTGATCTCTGATCTCTTCTGGAGAGTAACAGCTGTCCTCAAAAGATGGCGTCGGCTGAAGGGTTGTCCTGCCGCCCGCGGAAGCTTTGTGAGGATCATACTGTCTTGCCTAGTGTGAAGCTAAGGATGTAGATACAAATGTAGAGGGCAAGAAAAAACAGGTTGGAATTAGCTGATTTATTCTTGTAGAAGCAGAAATCACGTAAACGTCATAAGTTGCAGACCAACGGCTGTCGCTCTCTTTCTCCTCAAAGCGCAATCTTGATTTGGCCTGCCGTACTCTGCTCCCATTGCGGTAGTTCGTTGTGTGGGGCGGGGCTTTCTACCCATTCTGTCGATTTAGCCCGTCATTCTGGATGATCCCATCTTCGACCCGCTCAAGATGGGTTACATGGATTGTAGTATCACAGAGCCAGCTCAAGGAACCAAGGGCGACGTTTCAGTTTAAGCGTCAAGAGCTATGTAGCTGACTGACGTCTGACTAGTAGAATTCACTGGAGTGTCCAGTTCCCGACCTAAATGCATTCATGCAAGAACCATGGAGATAGTTATAATTCCTAGGCATCTACTGCCAGGCTTGATTTATTTGATAAGATTTCTCACAATTCCGACGGCCTCGACATGCATAATATTAAGTTCATAGAGCTTCCTGTAATGGCTTGACGACCCGCGTACCCTCCACATCAATTCGGGATATTTGGAAAGCTGTTTTCAACTCTGTATTTAAATGTCGAATATTACAAGGCTATTCATTCCTCAAACATACGAAAAGAGTCTCTTCTTCTCATCACAGGTTCCCAATTGATCTATGACTTTTCATGCTTGTCTTGCTGCTTCTCCTACACGTCCTCCTTTGCACTTGAGGTGAACGGATTCTAGGTAACCCTCCGTCGCACATCAACAAACAAGTCTCCGGGGTTCGAGTTGAATCGTTCCTCAGTCTTGAGTTGGAACCCTTCAGGAACGGTGCAGTCGTAGTACTTGGCGAGGGTGGCAATAACGACAATCTGCTCAAAGTAGGCAATGTTGCGACCAATGCACGCTCGAGGACCGGTGCTGAAGGGCAAATGATTCTTGTTCATCCGAACCTTGAGGTCGGCGTCATCCGTCATCCATCGGTCTGGATTGTACTCAGTCGCAGAGTCAAAGACGGTCTCATCCCTAAGGAGTGAATATGTAGGAACCGAGACAACAGCGCCACCTGGCACAAACTTGCCTGCAATGACACGGCCACCCGGAGGCACGATGCGTGGCAGACCAAAGGAGCTAGCAGGGCGGACACGGAGGGATTATTCAATGCACGCACGGAGGTACGGAAGTTGCGCGGCGGCTTCATACGAGGGCATCCGGTTGCCCGGGAAAGCCGCATCGAGCTCAGTCCGTAGCTTATTCAAGACGGCAGGATGTGTATATAGAAGGTAGACTGTGTTAGTCACAGCGGCCGTGGTGGTCTCAGTGCCCGCATTCATCATGGAAGAGCACTCTGCAACCAGCTCGCCCATCGAGGGATTGAGTTTCTGGCCCCTACTGTTGGTCAGAAGGCAGTCGAACAGATCTGGTTCTTGTAGATCTACGTTGTTCAGACGCTTCTTGGTGTTATGGAAGACAATATTCTCCCAGTTGGTGCCAGCCTGCTTCCAGGGGTGCTGGTTGACAACAGGCTTGACATAGGGGACGATTGAGGGGGCAAAGGCGAGGAGAGTGTTGACGACGGTGACTTGTAGCAGTGAATCGATAAAGGGAACTTTGTAGAGGGAACCATCAGGACGCTCGGCATCCAGCATGTCGTCCCCGCGGTCAATACATCCAAGGCGGCAGCTGTAGAGCAACAGGCCAAACAAGTCGATGGTGAAATAGTTGAGCAGGCGGCGCATGTTGGCTGGCTGACCATCCTTGGCGTGCGAATCCAGCTTGGCCATCAGCGCCTCAAGTGTCTCAATGAGCAGCGGCTCAAGGCTGGTGACTGTTTTGGCGGCAAATGCGTGAGCCAATGCCTTGCGCTTGGCTTGATGCTCGGCCTTGTTGCGCGTGTCGGCAACGTTGCGATGGACCCCAGCGCCTGCATCATACCAGGCATCCTTGAGCATGCCGGCGCCATGGCCGTAGATGTCGTTGGGGGCATCTGGGTGTAGAATCGAGACGTGATTGGGTGCAATGCGGACATGGGTTCCCAGTTGTTTGTGAGCATTATCGACTGCGAGATAATGCTTCATCTGGATATTGTGCCACGCACGCCATAGAGGCGTCAACGCAGAGAGCGACGTAGAAGGGAACTTGCGGAGGCCGTATGGTCTCGAAGATATTGCATAGCGGGGTATACGATGAATCCGAGGACTAAGCTTAGCCCAGCGAGACTCAATGTATATGGAAGGAGTTGAACGATGATCATTGTGTCTTTTTGTTGTGCGTATCGGTAGAACTAAGTCGTTGATGTGTGGATTATCTAGGTTTCTCAAGCTAAGAGCGCGTACATCTTGAATAAGATGCTTTCAGAGCGACGGCTGTTGGAGGCTATCGTATCTTGTATTTTGTGGCCATCCTATGATTTGCATTGCATGGCAGGCTCATGTGCATATTCCCAGCCAAACTGTGAATACTTGGCTGGAGGCGACCGGAGCATTACCGAATGCGGTAATTTACTCCGACTGACTCCCGAGACCCACTTCGCCGACGGTCCGGATTTCCTGATTAGGCCTTCCGCAAAGTCTGGGGCTTGGACTCTCTCGACGCGTACACGATTCACTGTAGGGTAAAATAGTTAGGGACTATGGCCCGAACAGCAACGCGGTTTTAAACGCGACTGTCTTCCTGGTGGGATATTTGTTGGCCTAGAAGACATGAGTGGCTTCTGTATTATCAATTGTCGTGTTAATACAGGCCTGGGTGGCAGAAGAAAGGAAGAACGCAATTGTTGATTGTTTGTGTCGGACAGGTTTAAAACTCAGTTCCCAGCGCCTCATCTAGCTTCTTTAATATGTCGATTTGTTTCCATACATAGTCAGTCACTCAAAATCACATCCTCATCCACTCGATTTAAAGTGCCATGAGTCAGCAACCGGTGAATTGGGCGGCACTATTCGTGCTCAATTCATCTTCGGTACGTGAAGTCAGTCATGTCAGTCACTACCCCAGACTACCCCGCACTGAGGCGATGCTCGTTAGCGTGGGCTAGGTACTGTAGGGATTGCCGCCCTCAGAGATTTACCTCCCATACGTGTTTAGACTCCAAAAGCTCGTCCAACTCTATCACCTACCTCTTCCGAGACATGATTTTTTACGCCATTATCGCAAAGCGCAATGGCGATGAGCTTCACCTTTGTCCCTCAGTCAGTAATCAACTCGGACGGTCGCCGGAGGATGCGATCGAGGACAGCCTGTGAGGCGTGCAGGAACAAAAAGGTTGGCTCATCTCGACGGCATCATCACCGTCTCCCATCTTCAACTCGATAGATGCTCGTAGTACTGACCGGGAATGCCTTGTACAGCGCCGCTGCGACCATTCTCATCCTTCCAGCCATGAGTCGGCCTCGCGACGGCTCACCGCGTCTCCTTCAACCGCTCATCCAGTCTCAAACACCAACACTAGCACTGTCCCTGTGGTTGACGACGACGATGGGCGGAACAATCGTGTGGAGGAAGTCACGGACATGGACCTTGCGCAGGATGCTGCCAGTAGCAGTCCCGTAGCTCAACCTGGGGCGCAACAATCGGCTCAATACCATCAACCATCACCACAACCGCCACCGCCACCACTTCTTCCACCACAGTCACAGCAGCACCAGTCGCCTTCTCGACCACGCCAACTGCCATCGCATAATGTCCCAGAGCCGCAACATCCGCCAAACACGCATTTCCACAGCCATATTCCCAGCGTATCGCCGCAGACATACGGTGCATCACCATCCACCCCGCGCTTCGTCGGTGACCTAGACCCAGCAGCCAGGCTGCTCGACGATGCCAACAAAAGCCCTGACGATGCGCAGCACGCCGCTGCTGACAAAGTGGGCGTATGGATTCACAATCCTCGGCCGTGTTCCAAGTGCGCCGGTGCGGCCAAAGGCTACTCGTCTGCGGGTAGCCTATTATTGGCCAATCTCCCCGCGGCGCTCTCTGATATTGTCCCTGTTGAGACTATTGCCGCACTCTCGGAGCTTTATTTTGCCAAGATTCATCCTCTTCTTCCCATCCTCAACGAGGGTGATTACCGCCAGTCCTTCATTCTGGGGACATTGCCTGCGGCACTGGCTCACGTCGTCTGTCTGTTGGCAGCCAAGGACGCATCCGCAGAGCCTCATCTCAAGCTTCTCCAAGCTGGGGGCACACTAGTGTCGACGAGACAGTTCTGCAGTCGCTTGCATACGTCGATAGTTACCTCGCTGGTTACCCGAGTCAGCCTACGGCGACTTACCACCATCCGCATCATGGCGCTACTCTCACTACACCACGAAGGTTGTGATGGTGCTGAGCAGGCTTCCGGGTACATTGCCCAGGCTATCCATGGTGCCCAAAGTCTTGCACTGCACCTGCGCGTGCCCAACGACGATGGTTTCGAGATGAGACGAGCTTTTTGGTGCCTGTACGTGTTGGACAGGCTCAACGCCGCAATGCACTCGAGACCATGTGTCATGTGCGACCATGACATAGCCACTGAGCCCATCACGGCGCAGCAGTCAGGCTTTCCTGCCTTCGACATCTTGTTCAAGATAGTAAAAATACTCAATAAAGTGATTGCGCTATACCGACCAACGCATCCCGACTCAGTTACGGGCATTGGTGATGAGTTTCCGAGTTTTAGTCACATACTAGACGAAGGTAGCGGCTGGAACCTTGCGCCCTCAATTATCTGTGAGTACCGCTGTTTTTCTTTTTTTTTTGAAGAAGTCAACATCATGATTCAATACGCTGACTCCTTTCCAGCCACACTACAGATATTCTACTTCGCCACGGCTATCTTGGGCCATCGACTCAAAACAATTACTGCATTACCAACATCAACTCCGGCAAGAATGAGACAGCAGCTGTCTGCCATACAAGTAATAAGACACATGCGTGATCCAGAGCAGCTACAGGCACTGCATCCGTTCCCCATTGTAGTTTACGCAGCCTCTCTCGCCGTTTCGGTGTCATACCAACAGCTGAGATACAGTCGCCTCAGTACAGATCAAGAACAAGCCAAACATGACTTCAACGCAGCATGTCAAGTATTGCAAGTGTTGCGGCAAAAGTGGGAGTCGGCGGATGTCATGGCTACACTGTCCCATAGGATCTCAGCCGAGCTGAACAAAGTTCCGAGCCTTGGTTTGCTCCGTGTAAGCAAACAAGATGGCAATGGCGTAGGCCGACAATCGGTAGAGGGACATGATATGGTCATGGCAGGACAGCGACAAGAGCAGCAGCAGCAGCAACCGGTTTATGGTGGTTTCTCAACTCTTGACCATTCACAGCGACATACAAACACAAGCTCTTTGCAGCTAGAGCCGGCAACAGAGGAGGGTGGTATCAATACGTTACCATATACGTGGGATATCGAGACATCCCAAATCTTTGACGGTATGGATGACATGGCGTGGATGTATCTTGACTTGCTACCGACGGTGCGGGATGATGATCTTCAATGAGGGCAGGCCGATTGTTTGTAAGGAAAAGAAAAGCTGGATTTTTAAGAGAGTGGAATAACGATTCCTTGAAAATATGAGAAAATTGGGGGAGAAGGGGCAAATAAATATGAAACGTCAAGAAACGGTGCCTATTTAAAGGCAACTGTAATGTATACCGGGTACTTGAAATAGCCTGAAATGGGCATTGCCGTTCCGACATGGCGGCAAAGAATTTCTTCCCCTTGTGGCTAAATTGCGTCCTGACACGAAATTAGATAAGCTAGGTCATTGCTGTCATCACGTTTGCGGTCTACCTCACACCAATACCGGAGATTTCGCCCGTAGTCTGCCATACTAGACCCGCCAGTTATTGCAGCATAGCGTATGTCTGTTTTTGATGTTACACGGACGGTACTTATTGCCTGCTTCGGCCTATAGGACCATCCTATATTTCCTTAATCGGAAAATGGCACCCGTTTGCTATTTGTCCGAGTAGAGCTGCCGATTGCACACAACTCAAATCATCAACAAAGACGACATTGTTACATCACGGCTTTCATTGAGAAAATGACTTTTGCTCTATATCGTTGGGCTTCGGCCATACTTTAATTGCTTAATCTACCTCCTGCCAGTGTTCTGGGGTGAGTCGGGGTCAAAGACATCTGAGGTTATGTAGTCTGGATATATGACACCACCTTGCTGTAAAACTCTCTCCATAGTCTCCATGATAAGGACACTCTCAGCCCAAGGCAGCCCTGAACTCTCCTTTTTGCCATCACGCAGACAGCGTGCGGCTTCGTCGGCTTCCCAGAACATGCCATGGCCCCAACCACCCCTCTTGGGGTCACCAGGGACGGGACTCTGCACCGTCTCGCTGGTACCATCTGTTCTGAGTATCTTGAACTCGGTGGGCCTGAAACAGGGAGCATTAGGGAGATGGATCTGGCCTTTGGATCCCTGAATACGGACGGCTGGTCCTGCACTGCAGCTGCTGTCGCATTCCGTGGCGATGCGGAATGAAGAGGTAGCAATACCCACTGACTTATGCTTTGGGAACTGACAAATAACGGTCGCGCTCTCATCGGTTCCCGTATGATACTTTTGCACAGCGGCAATGATAGTAGGTGGCTCTTTTTCGGCCTCAGGCTGGACGTGGTAGAGCGTCTGAAACACCTAGGTGAGCGAGTAAATACCTAGGTCGAGAAGCGTGCCTCCGGCGAGATCTGGACTGATGAGGCGATGCGAGTCATCAATATCGAGCTTGCCATCCTGTAGATCCCTGGCTAGAGAGAGATCCGCTGTCAAAAAAGAACTGTTAGCTACAGCAACCGGACGTTTGCCGCTCACCCCGTCCCAGAGACTCAAGGACACTACTTACCAAAAGTCCGATAGACGTTACCAATGGCGCCAGATCGGACCAGGTCGCGAATTTTGATGCTGATAGGGAAGAAACGGGTCTAGACAGCCTCCATCAGGAACACATTCTTTTTTTCAGCAGCAGTATAGAGCAGAAGTTCTGAGCCTGGGCAGCGGTAACGGTTAAGGCCTCTTCGCAGAGGACATTCTTGCCGGCCCGGATGGCGAGCATGGCGTTCTGGAAGTGATGACTGTGCGGCGTGCCTATATGGATGCTATCGATGTCTGGATCAGCAACGAGGTCGGCGTACAAGCCATATGCCTTGGTTGTCTCCGGGCCGTCAATTTTGTTGAGAAAGTCACGGGCCCGCTCTTTAGAAGTTGACGAGTCGACAGCAGAGAGCTCATGACGGATGTCGTAGGTGCCACGGATGGTAGGGTCTGTCAGGAGATCTTTGGAGAATTCTTATCAGTGGGTATAAAATGTCAGCAGCAGTATGTGTTGGAACAAGACGAGGGAGACTTGCACTCAGCAATCCAGCCGGTGGCCATGATGCCCCACCGGACGGTATAAGGAGCCGCCATATTGTAAGGGCTTGAGAATGTCTATAGGCCCTTGGGACACCAAGTGTGAGGCGGGGGATGGCGTAGAGTGCAAGGAGGAACAGGATTAGGGACAACCCGGGGTTTACAGCTTTATTCAGGCAGAGAGGCTACGATTCTCCACATGGACAACACAATTCACACTTTTCGTTCAATCAAAGGTGGCCCGAGACTGCGGCTTTCCTATTGTAGTAATTACTGCCGGTCAAGCTCCCGCATGTGGAATACCCAACTCAGAAGCCTCCAGGACATCGGTCAACACAACTAGCCTTAACGGGTGAGGATGCCCCACATTTGCGGGCTTGCCGACGGGAATTTATTGCTCGGAGAACAGGCGTCCACCAATCAATCACCTTTATCATCTGCAAATGGTGTAATGCGATTTGCAGAAAATCAATGTGCGGAACACAAAGCCCTGGTAGTTCAAAATAGACCCAGTTTTATGAGCAAGCCATATTACGGCTGAACTCTCCACCCGGAAGACAGGCGTCCGTCCAAGGTAGCTTTATGGACTGGATGGCCATTCTACTATCAATATTGCGAGAAGGGTGATCGGAAAACTGTCGTCCGGACCATGAGAAGGCCCTTTCTTGGGTCTAGTCCGGGGCCATTACCAGCGACCCTTAAAGAGACCAAGAACTTCAACACTTTCACTCAGGATTTAGGGCCAAGTTAGAAGTCGCAAGTCGTTTGCAGCACGCCTACCTCTCGCTTCATAACAAAACTAGTTCGGATCCTATACCTATTTGACCGAAACTATCGATAAAATGATGTCCTACAAGCCGCGCATCGAAAAGCAGGAGGGAAGCGTAAGTTCGTATACATATTCCGCAAGATGATATTGACGCACACGCAGATTGGGAACTCGTTCGCCTCTCTCGCAGGTGAGAAAGAGACCCTGCTTCCTGAAAGATACCTGGACCTTAAGCGGTAAGCATAGTCCCTCGATCCATACGGCTGGGGGTGAAACTGCACGAACTTTGCTTATTAGTCCCCTTCAGGGACCTCATTGGTGACGAAGCCAACCAAGCGGCCCTCATTGCAGCTTGGTCACGATTGACTTCTCGACTTGCCGAGCTCTCGGACGAGATTGAGGAAAAGAGGCAGCGCGTACGTTGTAACTTGGCCCTGCACCTTTACTGCTGTTGCGTCGTACATCACTTGCTAACCCCCATGGTCAGACAATCCCGGAAGCCACCTATGATCAACTCGTCAACAATCCCTCGCCTGAGCTTATCTATTGTATAAGGGAATGCGGGTCTGTAGTAGTCCGCGAGACCGTCTCAAAGGACCAGGTTATAAACAGAGACATTCTGCATTGCATAGCTCGTCCACTCGCTAACGCAGTATAGGCATTGAAATGGCTTGGAGATGTTCGAGACTACATCAAGTTGAATCCTCAAGTAAAAGGGTTCCCCGAGGATGACAAACAGGTTTACGAGATCTAGTGCGTTGATTCCATCATCTCATTTCACACAACTTTGTGCACCTACACGCTCCACTTAATGTTACTAACCAAGGAGAAGCTGGTCGAAAGCACAGCAACAAGCACGTTCTCATCCCCAGATGCTAAAGACACAAGCGGCACTTCTGTCTATCTTCACCGCCCCACCCAAGTCAAACATCTCGCTCAACACTCCCTTGTTGTATTCGGATCGGCTGCGAATTAGGAATCCAGGAGATGCTAAATTCGCCTTGGGCCCCCACATAGACGGAGGTAGTATTGAACGATGGGAAGATCCCACTTACCGTCAAGTCTACGAGAAGATTCTGACAGGCAAGTGGGAAGAGTATAATGCCTGGGAGATGGGTGAGTTTTGGCGCAATCTCTTCAAACCATTTGGAAATATGGCTGAGTTATTTGAACAGAAAAACGTGCCGACGCGGTTCAAGATTTATATCCGGGACCTGGAAGTGTAAGCGTTCTCCTAACACTTTCACATAACTACTCATCGTTGCTCACTCCAAGAAAAGACAGGCTTGTATCGTTCCTGGCAAGGCTGGACATCCCTCTCGGAGACAGGTCCCACCGAGGGAACCTTGCTCATCTACCCTTTCATTCGTGAACATAGCGCCTATCTACTGATGCGTCCGTTGTTCAAGCCGAGGAAGCCAAGGTCGGACTTTCAGGACCGAAAGGCGTTCTTGGCCCCTAACAACTGGGAGCTAGATTTTGAAACCACCAACTTCCCGGGCTCACCTCACCGCCGCAACCAAGAATTAAACGATGAAACACACCCCCACCTGGAGCTGTTGCGAACTATGGTGTGCATGCCGAAGGTATACCCTGGGGATACGGTGTGGTGGCACAGTGGTGAGTTGTGACTTGCTGACCCTGTCTCTCTTATGACTAACCCGTCTACCTTTACCAAGATGTCATTCACGCGGTAGAGTCACAGCATTGTGGGCAGAACGCTGCGGCAGTTTTCTACATCCCGGCCGTTGCTCTCACTCCCAGGAATGCTGAATATATACGGGACCAGAGAGCCACACTACTCTCGGGGAAACCGGCCCCAGACTTTCCTGGTGGCATCGGGGAGAGCCAATTCAACGGTCGGGGCACAGGAGGTGACTTGCTGACCGTCGGAGGAAAAGAAGGGTGAGTTTCAGCCCATGGCTCTGATCAAGTAAAGATCCCATCATTGACTCAGTCAGCATCGGCCTCATACCGTTCAGAATCGATAGTGATATGTCAGAGACTGAAAGGGCAGTGAGACAGTCAGCGTATGTACCCTGAAGTGTATGCCATTAGCAGTCAGTTGGCTAATCATTTCGTAGCAATGATATCCTTGGGTTCTGATCTATGCCAATCGCAGCTGGGATATTGGAAAACAGAGCAGGTTTAAAAAATTGACGTAGATAGAGAAATTGTCCTAAATGCCGCGGATCGCGCGTTGGAATGACTTGTACCAGCCACCTCAGCCCTCGCTTAAGTCGCCTCGGAGTAGGGAACGAAACTGTCATAAACAATGTCCTAGGCACAGCGGCCATCGTCATCAATGGAAGGATCCCGGTAATCCCATAGTCGTATCTCCCCAAACGCTTGAACCAAGCTCGCCGGATAAGCCAAAGGCCTGCGTCTGGTCGTCCCAAATCTCGGAACTACGCAACTTCATGTTAGCTAATTTGCCATAATTACCTTGAGCGACATTACGCACAGATAGCGCTCAAAGTCGAATGTGTCAATGTCTGCTGCGAGGTTCTCTTCAACCTGCCCTGGTCGTGGACCCTCGGCTGAGCGACCTGGTTGGAGACCGGGTCGTGCGGAGAGTACTTTTTCCATGATCTGGACCCATGCCATGGCTAGCTGTTGGTTGTTAGCTGGGCATAGGACGAGCCACGGCACTATGGGCTGACTTACTGGTTTCATCGACCGAAGCTGCCGAAGCCATGACATCGTGTCCATGATACGCTCACGCCACGACGTTGCGCAAGGGCTATGAGGGTCGCTAACGATGGACAGTAGAATGGTCAGCGAGGCTTGGATTCCATAATACAGCGTATACCACTCGAAACCCCTGCGTGCATCAGGATTTGTTCGCACGAAGTGGGCGATGTCTCGCAGATTATCGATGGCCAAAGTTCGGCAGGTGCTGTTAGCCAGGTTAGCAGTGATATTTTGCATTCCTCGGTGATTGCAGGGCCTACTCGATGATTTGTCGAACCTGCTCATCTGAACTTGGTAGCCCAGCAGAGCTCCATGCAGCGGAGAGGAAGACGGGTCGGTATAGAACAGACATGTAGTCTCTAGCTCTCCAGGTCTGTATTGCCCAAGCCAGCTCATCTGGTGGAGGGGTAGCTGTTTGCATGTAGGCCGGCAATTCTGCCAATTTGTCTCGAAAATAGTCTCCGCACCACTTTATTTGCTCGACAGTAGGAGAAGGTAGTAGCCTCGAGATGTAATCTAGACTGTGCAGTGCCATTTGGGCAAGCTTTGCCTGCTTGATCAATGGGGTATACCGCGTTACGCCTAGGAGATCAGGGGGATGCTGGATGCTGGAGACAGTGAGGTACTCGTCCTCAGTGTTTTTAGGAAGCCGGGCTGAAGAAAGGGAGGGAAGGGAAACAGTGTGAGGTCGACCGTATGTCATACAAAGGCCAGTTTCCAGGGTTACTAATCCCCACCAGATGCGGCATCTCATTTCCGATTCAAGGACAGTTAGTCCCATACCATTGCCGCTTGAGGACGAAACGTGAAGCCCAAGTGCCATGGCTATACGGATGGCAAGTCCCAGGCAAATGTAGCTTGTGTTTGGCTTGTCGTTCCGCTGAAGAAAGATTGCCATAATCGCGAGCCCTTGAACAAGTAGAAGAGACCCCCCCTCAAGCAAGTCATATTGAAGAGCTGCTCGTGCTAGTTCGTAGTACTGGGACCCGGCGTCACGAGGTGCGTTATCGGTAGCGTAGTCACAGGCTCCCATTGCAAAGATCATGTAGAAGAGAACATGGCTGCCGTTGCCGGCGGGAAGAGGAAGGGCTCCTGTAAGCTGTGCTCGTATAGTCGGCTCATGCACGATCGGCGTTAGGGCATCTATTTTGGTCAACCTCGCTGCATCAGTTCATCTCAAAAGGAAGACAAAAGGTAAGACAAACGAAAGTATCGGAAGTAAGAGTCTACGAGTGGGCCAGTCTCCCTAGCAGGCGGCAGTGCAAGCGCTTCGCGTCTCTCAGCGCGTAACCTCGAATCCGGAATCCTTGGAAGGAAATCGGCCACTGCTTCTAGTCGATACGATAAGGTGACGTTGTTTTCAAGATCGAGTTTCCGTATCATGCGAAGCAGGGTGGACCCTGACGACAAGCCAAAGTAGCCGACCCCTTCTGCCACTCCCGTGCCAAAGTCTTTACTCGGAGCTGCATTCGCCGTTGACGGCCGAGGGGCATCTTCCCAGGGTGATTCGTTCTCATTCCATTCGCTTGAAGTTGTTCGAGACGTATACTGTTGTTCAAAGTCAATATTAAGCGACAATGTGTGAGGCGATCTGGGGCATGTTGGGGAATACGCGTCTGGTCCGGCGCGCGTACTTCTCGATGTATTTGATGACGCGATGGCCAGATTCATGGCTTGGCTGCCGGTGTGAACGTGTGTTGGCGGGGGGGGAGCTGGGAAGAACCTTTTTTCTGACGGATTGGTCTGCGAAAGGGTGAGCGACCTGGGTTCCTAATCTTGGTGTTATCCAGGCCCACCTGTTGTGGTGTAGGGGGAGCACCTTGCGCGGCGGTCTTGATCTCCTTAACCGTCTCATCAAGCCCGATTGTGGTCATCTTGGCACGAACAACATCGAACGGGTAGTGAGGATATAAAGCAGTCCAGATACGGTTGTGTTCCCCGAGCCTGTCGATTGCTTAGCCCTGGCCATTTTCCAACTAGAATTACTCGTTTTACTCCTCTTCCAACTCAGTCATACGCTTGCGTGTAAGAGGTGTTCTCTCAGAGACATCCATGTCGGTACATTCGCGAGCATCCTGGGTACATCGAATGCACGGGCGACCACCTCGGCATGATATCTTTCTTATTCCTAATGGACATGTCAGAAGTGAGATGTGGGAAATAGCAGATTCATGATTCACTGGGGAAACCGGGAAGGTGACTGACGACAATTGTGACAAGCAAGGCCGGGTCGGACCCGTTTAGCTGGGCGTTGATGGTTTCTATTGTGGGGGGTTCCCGTCTGCATTGTATTGCATGAAGTCTAGTGCCTGGCAGGGACAATAAGGGGTATCAAACCTCGCATGGGAATAGGGCTTGAGGCTGGAGACGGATAAGTTGGAGGTGTATGTTTGCGGCTGAAGAGTTGAATGATCATGATGCCCTCACTGATTAGGCCCTCAATTCCGAAACTGACGTTGGCGTTGGTCACGTGCTGTGGCTCAGCATTAGATTGGGCGGTCAGTCACGGCAGAGCCTCAAGGAGGAACTTGTGCACATGAAGTATTTTGAGAACGGTCGCGATGGTTGAATTGAGAATCCAGGATTGGAGATTGCGCCCTACAGGTCGTGTTGTTAGGCAGAAAATCCGAGTGCTGACAGGTACGCAACAACGTGTCTCGCTCGCAAAAGGTTTGCGAGTCAGGCAGCTTGTACAAGGCAGAATTCTATTCAGCAGCTCTCTAACTAGGAAGAAGAGTCAAGGGCCGTGTAATAAAGCTAATAGCGCGACGAGCTTGCCCTCTCACATCCCTCGCCGGACTTTACATCGAATCACAGTTGACACTGTAGGTACGAAAAGGCTGGCTTTTCTCGAGGGTAGTCATGCAACGACCCACTAGCAGCGACACGCCTCCCAACTTGCAGTTTAAATCGGTAAAGGCAGAGACTGCAGAGGAAGGTTAAGGGTGGCCATGGGCAAAATTCGACCACTAGGACTCGGGAGCGGCGGGCTTACTAGGAGCGGCGGAGACACCCAGAGCCAAGGCGGCGATAGTGGTCATGATGCTGACAAAGTGGATGATGAACTACCGCAATTATGTTTGCGTAGGCAGTTGAGAAAGTCAAAGTGTAAAGATGATCTGATCTTGTTAAGCTTCTACCATAGCGTTGGTGTTGAGAATGAGGACTTTCAGGTGACGCTGAACGTTTGAGCAGCTATATAAACTCGGCCACAGTGTACTATGAATCAAGGTTACTAAAAGATAATATGATACTATTTTCAGATACTAGTATTAGCCGGGCTGTTAGTCCTTGAGTCACCTAATAGCGTGGGTCGCTCTGCGCGTGGTGAGATCGTGGATATATACGAGATTTAGTACCGATTCCCGTGATCTAAAACTCCGCCTCCTGGGGCCCGAGGAAACGGTGGCCATGCTTAAAAGTGCCCTATAGAGGACCTTTTAGGGTGCCTCGGAGTATCTTAGGCATTCCGAGCCTAGAAAGCTCAGTTTGTATCTGTTCCGCTCCTGGGGAGTCCGGCTCTACGCCTGCATGAAACAACGGGGCCAAGCAAGCACCAACGTGGTTAAACAAACACACTGGCAACTATAGATCGTCATCACAAAATCTTCACGTCGGGTCCTTGTCTTTTCATACACCGATTGATCCTCACAGACTACAAGACGCGGGCTTTGCCAAAAGGCGGATTTCGTGTCCATTTCGGACATGCTGCTGCCCGCATAAGCCTTGTCTTAGAAGCCATGCACATACCGTATCCAACCAACATCACCTACTTGTGGCGCAGCAGAGACCGCGTTCGAGGTCTTTTATACACCATTCACTGGACTGGTCGTAACCACAACTTTCTAGTATCGAGGTAGATTCTCCCCACCTCTTATTTGCTTTTCTGGACTCAAAAACTGCCGCCGTTGTTCAAAGACGCATTTTCAAGTCTGATCGTTCCGCTAGAAGCATCAAATTTACTCATCACTATGAAACAACCAACGCTTGCTTCCACTCATAGCGGCATCGACCAGCAGGTCTCTGTCCAAAACACTTTGGGGCACAACTTTTCTCAACTCGATTTCTGTCTAGCCGCCATGTCTTTCATTGGGCTGCCAAGTCCACCACTAATTCCGTGTAAAAATCATAGATTTGATAGGCCTTTGGAGCTCAAGAATCATGGGATGAATTTTTAAGCCTGGTGTTCTTTCAACAACCTCTCTGTGGAGAACTTGTTTGAATTGCCGAATATGGGCTTGAATGTCGCTCCCATGGCTGAAACATAGCTCTGTATCTATATCAATATGTTGAGTGTTTTCTCCTCTTTTACATAAAATCTAGATAGACCGCTTTTGAGTAAAGTTGCTGGTGAGATCGTGTCAAGTTCCCTGTCGAACGGCAGCAACCGAAATTCCCGGGTCTGGGGTAGGAAGGGGTGCGTGGAGAATCTGGAGAAGATACAGCCAACCAGCTCGTCTTTCAGTTTGAGCCTTTACTCAAACAGGAAGGTCCAAGTGACAAGTGTCGATCGCCCTCGACTTAGCCAATGGCGGCTTTCCTACTCCGCGTAGCGAGATGCATTCCTATTGGTTGCCGACCCCCCTGAGTCCCATCATCAGCTCCGTCGCATCAGCCAATTCACGATCCAACGACGACAACAACACAACCTTGTGACGCGACGTCTGCGACCCGGCATCATGGTGCTTACCATGGGCTGGCACAAGCCAGAGAACTTTGCGGGCTCGTCAGCGCCGGCCATCATGGTCGGGCTGTTTGTGGCCTCTGGCGGGTTGCTTTTTGGCTACGATCTGGGGTAAGTCGAGCAAATGTCTCGCGGTTTTATTTTGCCACCGTGGCGGAGGTCACAATACCAACACGTCTTCCATGGGCAGTTCTGACTGCACGAGCCTACTTGTCTCAGCAGCTTTACCGACCTGAAGGGGGTTGGGAGACTGGTGCTCTGGTTAATTCGAATAGGTCGCATGCCGATCACAATGCTCCATGGCGCGTTTGCTACCTTTCATTAACTAATCTATTCTATTTCTCCTTATAGCCCTTGCTAATCATCTCGCTCGTCGCTCGTGTCTTCAGCGTCATCAACGGCATCCTCGCCATGGACGTCTTCAAGAACCAGTTCAGCACCGACCAACGCTGCAAAGACGACGAGGGTCACATGGATCTATGTCCTAAGGACTCGTCTCTTGTTGTGGCCATTCTGAGCGGCGGAGCTGTCATCGGTGCCCTTGTCGCAGCTCCAGCCGGAGATAGCATAGGTAGACGGAAGACCATGCTTGTAGCAGTTGGGACATTCTGCATCGGTGCTATATTCCAAGTGTGTGCGCAGGCCACCCCTTTGCTGTTGGTTGGCAGGTAAGGCCAGGTTTCTCGAGTTGCCCCCTCCACATTGATATCATCTCTTTCGAGATACTGACCGTCTCAGATCACTGGCTGGCCTTGCTGTTGGCGCCGTGTCCGTCGTGGTCCCTCTCTATCAATCCGAAACAGCCCCGAAATGGATTCGAGGCACTATCATCTGCGCGTATCAACTATCCATTACGATTGGGATCCTATCTGCATCTATCATCAATGTCATCACCTCCGGCATCAACGATAGTGCAGCGTATCGCATTCCGCTGGGGATCCAATTGGTACCAGGCCTCATCCTTACTAGCGGTATCCTTCTCCTCCCCGAGACTCCTCGATTTCTGGTCAAAAATGGCCGAAATCACGAGGCAGGGCTTTCCCTCAGCCGCCTGAGAAGACTCGATATCTTGCATCCCGCTCTTGTCAACGAACTCCAAGAGATCATCGCCAACCACCAATATGAATTAACGTTAGGCCATAATACTTATAAAGATCTATTCACAGGGAGTTCTCAACTGCGCCGCCGCACTCTGACTGGATGCGGGCTGCAGATGCTGCAGCAGCTGACTGGCATCAACTTTGTCATGTATTACGGCACAACCTTCTTCGACAGTGCCGGCATCAGCAGTCCGTTTATCAAAAACCTCATCATGATTATCATCAACTTCGTTTCGACAATACCCGGTCTGTTCGTCATTGAGTCTTGGGGCAGGCGCAGACTTCTCATGGCCGGCGCGCTAGGCATGGCGATATGTCAGTTGCTCATAGCAGCCGTCTCGACAGCAAACGACAGCATAGCAGATAAAGACCTTGGGAACGTCTCTGACACCGTCCTTGTCGTGTTTTGTGCCATCAACATCTTCTTTTATGCTGCGTCTTGGGGGCCAGTTGCCTGGGTGGTCACGTCGGAGATATTTCCTCTCAAGGTGCGAGCCAAGGCCATGTCCGTGTCGACCACGTCAAACTGGCTGGTCAACTTCGGAGTTGCCTATGCCCCTCCATTCATTCTTGGGAGAGGTTCCAATGCTTTCGGATTGAAAATATTCTTCATATGGGGCTCATTCTGTATGCTTGCTGTTGTCTTTGTCTGGTTCATGGTGTACGAGACCAGGAGGATGACCCTGGAGCAGATAGATGAGATGTACGAGCGTGTCAGTCACGCCTGGAACAGCCCTAACTTCAATCCCAGCTGGAGCTTTCAGCAGATGCAGAACACAGGGTGGACAGCAGGCGGTCAATCTTCAGTGGGATCACAGGCTGAGCCAACGCAATTGATCACCAATCCAACAGCAGCCAACGGCAGCTCTTCTTCTGTGGTGGCAGACCATTCAACGACGAACGATTCACATTCGGTAGCTTCAGCTGGCGTTCGTAATCCTTTAACACCTATCCCACATGTGGATTTCGATTACTAGGATAGACTTAATTAAGTGTGTCTTGGGCTGCTTGACTGTTAATTAGGTCCCGTTGCACGTGTTTAAACCTCTTATAATCTCTAGAAAACTCGGGAGAGAGAGAAGTATAGAGATGTATTAGCTGGCCCGAGGATAATGTTATAAAACGCTGCGGCCTAGAAGAGGAGTGAGTTTCAGACTTGGTCTGTTGATACCGAAAGGCTTCCCAAGATCCTCCCAGTAGTCTTACTCGGGTCACATCACGATCGTTCGGACTCGGCGTACTGTACTCCGAAGGGGCTGAACTCTGCGAAACGCAGGGGTTGTTCCTAGAGTCGGTCCAGTGGCAAAAATGGCACTATTTGGCGAGTAGGTCATTCAGCAAATGCCTCGGGGTTTCCAATTCATTACTGTCTACAGCGCTCGGGTGCCCCTTGTGGATGCCGCGTCCGCCGTGGTCCGAGTCGTCGGCCCCCAGTGCCCCGATAACGTCTTATTGGTCCGCTGGTCATAGTCCTAACCAGAAATGCCAATTCCCCGCTGGATTGATGGCTTGCTGCTAGCTGCAAAGGGGCAAAGCCGCCCCCGCATGGGGTGCTTCCCCGGACGTCCGTGGGCCGCCGAGTGGAAGAAACTCCGGGGAAATGGTTGTTGGTGCGGCTCTTCATGTGAGTATATATAGTCTATGGCGTCTCGTCGTTACAATGCATCTCTCCAGGCCAACTCTCAGTCTTCCCCGATACGCATATCCTGAACATCTCGCTTCGCCGACATGACTGACAAGGTCTCACCGCCCGCTGTTAAGCACACTGCTTCTCACATGGAACATGCAGGAAATGTGGAAGGGGGTGAGGTCCTGGAGACAAAATATGCGTGTGAGCTATCCAACAGTCAGGTTTGAAGCCTCAAGTGCTAACCGCTCAGCCCTCGGACGATGGGCCGTCGTCATTACATTCTGGAGGGCCATGCTCTTCTGTATGATTCTCAACTGGGCAGCCCTTAACGACGGTGTAGGTTAACTTGTATATCTGTCAGATCAAGCTAACTATTTCCTCAGTTCCAGCAGCAAATCCCCGGAAACGTCATCCCCATGCAGTCCTTCATCAATCAGATGGCCGACATCACGATGGACGGCGAACCTGCCATCAGCGCCCAGACCGTCTCGTACTGGCAAGGCTTCGCCGAGATGTCCAAAACACTTGGAATGTTCACCGGGGGTCTTTTCGCAGACCGATTCGGCCGAAAGTACGCCTTCATCATATCCCAGAAAAGCCTCCACTAACCCGAGGTTACCAGACGTGCCATGATTGGCGCCATCATAATTCTTCTTGGCGGCTCAGTTGCCGAGATCACAGCCTTTGATTGGAAGAGCTGGCTTGGTGCAGTGGTTCTTGTTCGAGCCGGTGTCGGTCTGGCTCAGTCAATCCTCATCGTCTACGTCTCGGAACTGTCGCCTTTCCAGATCCGTGGCTTCATGATCGGCGCTTACCAGCTGTTCATCGCCATCGGCCAGCTCCTCAGCGCTATCGCGACTCAGCTAATCACCATTCAC
Organism: Fusarium sp. JS1030; assembly: GCA_000966855.1. NCBI lineage: Eukaryota > Fungi > Ascomycota > Sordariomycetes > Hypocreales > Nectriaceae > Fusarium > Fusarium sp. JS1030. Next base: position 2,470,169 of record JWIW01000100.1, read on the forward strand.
CAGCCAAACAAGTGGCGGCCATTGATTGCTACCGAGTTCATTTTTACTGGCGTATGTGCTAAGACGAAACGGATGTTGTCCGGTCTCGCTGACATTCCCTCATTTAGGTGCTCATCATCTTGATCTGGTTCGTTCCCGAGTCTCATTTGTATCATGCTCGAAACGGCAAGCATGAAGACGCCAAGAAATGCATGGTCAGAATGTACGGTAATGCTCCAGACTACGATGTGGTACGTATCCCAGGTCATGAAGAGCACGATCTAGCTGACATGGCTCTCAGGAATACGAGTACCGAGTCATCCAGCATGGTATCCAGGCCGAGCGAGAGTTCAATCAGGCTTCCAAGGGCTCATTCATCCTCGAAATCTTCGACAAGGCGAATTGGCGCAGAACCTTGGCTGGCTGCATGGGCATTTGCAGCCAATGGACGGCCGGTGCTCCCATCGTCTTTGGCTATTCTACCGTAAGGTCAAGGTACCACCTGGGGAAAGTCTTGAGTGCTAACGCAGCCATCAGTACTTCTTCAAGGTTGCCGGTCTCAAGGACCCCTTTCTTGTCACCATCATCACGTAAGCGCCATAACTATCCGCCTAAGCCCTGTTTCTAATCTATCACCAGTTTCGTCTTGCTCATCGTCTCCATCTTCTCGTCCCTAGTTGCCTGCGAATACATTGGTCGTCGTCCTCTTCTTGTTGGGTATGTGATATCAACTTCTTCAAGCTCCATAACTAACAGTGATTAGTGGCTGCTTTCTCATGCTCATCTTCAATGTCTGTTTGGGAACGACGGGATTCTTCGATACAGACGCTGCAGATAAAGCAGCTCTGGCGTTCCTGTTGCTCTGGGTCATCTGTTATGGTTCTTCTGCTGGACCCATTGGCTACGTTGCTTCCGGAGAAACCTCGACGCCCCGCCTCAGGGCTAAGACGACTTCGTTCAACCTAGGCTGTTATGGCCTTGGCTTGTAAGCCAGCCCCTTCTCCATAGACAACTGCATACTGATAAATTCAAGCGTCGTATTCCAATGGACCGTTTCATACATGATCAGCCCTGACGCTGGTAACCTGGGTGTCAAGGCAGTCTATGTATGGGCTGGCCTCTTGGTCCCGACCGTCGTCCTTCTCTGGCTGTACTATCCTGAGGTGAGCCGCAAATCCCGTGCTAATCTGACTTGTACTTACTATTTAAGACCTACGGTCGAACCTACTGGGAGCTTGATGAGCTTTACGAGCGCAGGATCCCCGCCTGGAGGTTCAAGATTACGCCGACCATGTCGGACCAGAGCGGTCGCAAGAATAAGGCCCTCATGTCCGGCCAGACAAAGCAGGCTTCTGAGGCTGCTCGTCAGCTCAAAGACTAGATGTCGACATGACAGAGGTATTAGCATTAGTGCCGTAGATAGCTTCAGTGGCTGAAGTGGGGATTATCTACAGGCAGATAAACACAATGGCGTTTGAGAATGGGAGGTAGATAACGATAAGAAAGCCAGAATATAACCAATCACTCATTGCTACTGCTTCCAAAGTGAGGCGGGGACTAGCTCACGACAGGTGACAAACGGTGAGTAGCGGGGGCACTAGTGGTTTAGCTCGTCGATTCCTTCCAAAAGGACGAGGAACCTGGACAAAACAATTTCTGTTAGAAATTACAACCTCCCTGTGTTCACCTTCCAAGGCACCCCTCATTTTTCCACCCGCTGTGTGTGCCTATCCGGCATCCTCCCCCCCCTTAGATCATAGCCCCTTCCTCTCATAGTTGGTTGCGCAACTGCACCAATCGTAATAGCCACTGTCGGAACCTCTGCTTGTCGAGCTTATGGGGGAATTCTTGGTGCTTGTAAGAAGGGGATTGGCAGCTATCTCGGTCCTTATCTAGGAAAGCCACGGCTCTTGGATTGGCCTAATTGATGATGAGGCCCTTGGTCTGATACTAATTATTGTACCGGGGGTTGGGCTTGATTGTAAGCCTCGTGGTTGTTGCGGATGGCATAGTTATCTTGGTTGAGTCGTGGTTGAAGGCAGAGGATTAGTGTGGTTGTAAGGTTGAAGTTGATGGTAAGGATCTAAGAAAGAAGGTAGCCCTTTTATCCCTTCTTAATAAGAGGAAAAATGGCCTCTTTAGATATAAGTATTATCTTATATTAAAGAATTAACGTACATGATAAGCAAGTGGGACAGACAAGCAAGTGGGACACTTTTCCTTACCCCTAAGATTAAAAACTATTATAAAAACACCACAGACCATTTGATCAATTAAAACTACTCACTATACTCTTCCCCAGACGTCTCAATCACTACCTGACAGGTCCTTGCATTATGCCCGGGCTTGCCGCATACACCACAGCGCCGAACACCCGGTCCGACCGACCTTCCTCGACCACCACTCCTCGACGATTCGGCCACTACCTGCGCATCTACATCCATTTGATCAATTGCTTGCCTTCCCTCCTCTACCGTCATTACTCCTCTTTTCTGCAATCTAGTCCTTTTTGCCCTCCGGCGCCGGCTTAATATCTCATTCGCCTCTCGAAGATCTTTAACCTCAGCAGCCAGTAAGGCAACCTTATGCATAACAGCCTTTGTTCCTTTTGCAAGGGACTGTAGAGCTTCAAGGATTGACTCTGGGGAGCTACTATGATGCCTTCTGATTCGTCTTTCGAGGTATTCAGACTGAGATCCGGCCTCAAGCACGGTCTTTGGGGTCCTTGAGACCCAAGGGGTCGACGGTTCAGCTGTCTCCTCAACCGGCGTTGGCGTCCGTAGCTGCACATCAAGCTTCGAGATCACATTTTCCGGGTCTAGAGGAACAAGCCCGGCTCCTTTGAATGCACCCCTGATATTTCTTTCTGTCATAGTAGCCTCGTGTGCGGCGTGGAAGGCTGGAAAGAACTCGGTCTTTGAAACGTGGGTTATAGAGCATCTGATCAATCGCTCTATTTCTCGACCATAAGCTTGCTTTAGCACATTAAAGCATCCAACATCAAGGGGCTGGAGTAGATGAGAGGAATGAGGTGGCATACAAAGCCGGATAATCTTGTTTTCCTCACAATATCTCTCAAAGTCGATAGAGTGGTGACTTTCGTGGCCATCAAGGATCAGAAGACGATAGGAACCAACTGATCGGTTGCTTGTACACCGGTCAAAGTGCTTTAGCCACTCGAGACCGGTCTCATTGTCGGTCCAGCCATTTTGGGTCGTTGCAATAGCCCAATCGCCCGGGAGGTTGCTATCTTGGTACCAATTGGCGAGGTGATATTGGCCCGCACCGATGATGAACGGCTGGATCGCCCAGCCTTCCGCATTGATCGCCTGAATCACCGTAATCCATTCCCGGTTTCCAGGCTGCACTGATTTCGGCTTTGAACGCCTTTCTGCACCTGTGACAACCATTCCGCTTGCAATCATACCCATAAGAAAGCCAGTCTCGTCAAAGTTATAGATATCATCTGATCGGATGCCGTACTTCGAGATTGTATTCGCCACAAGCGTAAACCAATTACGGATAATAGCTGGATCTTCGCACTTGGCTCTCTGGTAGTCATACTTCCGAAAAAACCGCGTCTTAAGGTCTGGGTGCCGCTTCACGAAGTTATGAGCCCAACGCTGGCCAACTGGTGGCGCGTCGCGGTCGGCAAGCAATTGATCAGCCATATCTTTCACACCACGAAGCCGGGGGGGAAATCCTCGCGAATCTAGGTCAAGAATAAAGTGAATAAGTATCTGTTCCTCTAGATCAGATAGCCGACGTGATTTCTGGATAGTATCGCGTCGAGATTGGATGCCTTGCTGCCGGCGCCAGAGCTTCATACGACGAATATCATATATCTCTGCAGCGCGCCGGAGGCTTAGTTTTGGGTCATTTTGAAGGGCTTGAAGGGCAAGAAGGATTCTAGCCTCAGTATTTGAGCTAGACATCTTTTTTGGTGATGAATCAATTGATCAAATGGAGATGATGTAGGTTGAGGGATTTTTGTCCCACTTGCTTGTCTGTCCCACTTGCTTATCATGTACGTTATTATTATTAAGTTTAAGAATTATATTAAGGATAAAAGGTTTTTAGCATAAAAGAGAAAAGTTAGTTAGTTTCTATAGCTTTAATATGTCAGCAAAGTACTAAATTTCTTTAGCGCACTTTAATTTTAAACACAATGGTATAGTTAATTCTTTCTTAGCTGTAAAGCCATAACAATCCCTAATCTCGTCGTATACTTTTCCTCTAGCTCTCCTGTCGGAAGTAAGTCGCTATCACCATTTGCCCTTAAGGCTTCCTCTAAAGTACACAATCCTGTCTTAATAAACCCTAGTCGCTGATAGAGACCAACAGCTACCGTATTCTCGGGCTTGGCCATGATGCGTACTGTAGCATTCTCTGTCTCACTTCTAAGTCGGCGTTCAATGTAATGGAAAGCTTCTCGACAGAGTTTAGCACCCAGGCCGTGTCCCCTATGGCCAACCGACGTATATAGGCTGAGCATCTGCCATCTCTCGCCTTCCATGTCGTCCAAGGGCCGAGACTGGCCGGACAGCGCTGGGAGTCTGAAATCCTCAGCAGGGAGCGGTCCACGTAAGCTGACTTGGGCGACCCATGCTGAGGTCTGTCCCTCCTGACAGACGCATGCAAAGGTTTCCCTATCTGGGTCCCGAAGCCGTGAAACCCAGACATCATTGGAGAAGCGCGACTCTATGTCCCAAGTTGAAGAGAAGGATGTCGGTGATTGCTGGAGGGCCTCTAGCCGCAAAGCTCTGTATTTGTCGGCAATGAAAGAAAGATCGGTAGCACAGCGATCGACGTGAATGAAATGGTACGACATGATAGGAAGTTCGATGATTGGTGAGATGTTGGCATGGTTGAAAATTGAGCAGCTTCCGGCCCTTTATAATCTACGACAGGTTGGGGTCATCTCGACGAAGTCGGCTTGAACTTGCACCCTACGAGTGACAAGACCCACCCACGTCACGGCGATTGACAACCATATCGCGGCGACTCCGATCTTCCACGAAAAGCCATCAATACAAGGACCTAGAATGTAAATGTTGATAGGAAAGAATCCTCCCTCATCTTTCTCGCCGCCAGTATCCACAATTAGCAGCATGGCGAACACAGAGCGATAGGCCCCATCTACCAGTCGCCGGGTATACTCCGGTTGTGACCAATGTGGACTGGATCGGGAAGGATCCAACTACTGTGTAGGGCTGAACTTGACAAGAAAGAAGTGGGTCGCAGCATCATAGCACCAAGTTCCAAACTCATATCGGATCCTCGTCACACTTCTTCTGTCCATCGACACAACTACCACGGAATCGCTGGCAAGAATCCAAAATGTCGTTCAAGAGTGACAAGGTATATCTTCCAGATGGATGCGATCATCAGCTTCGCTCGCCATGTATAAATCTCTCTCCCAAGTTCAGTCCACTAGCGCCTGAGCCGTGCTCTCCATCCGTACCGCCTCCGGATCTGTACGAACCCGACCTTTGGACGTCGCAGCATTCCCAAAGCGACACTGTTGATCCCTTGGAGCTGCATTCTGTTAGATGGCTGAGTGGGACAGGAAACTCTAGTCACACCCCTACACATTCTCTTGACCACACCGAGGACCACTGTCCTACCAAGGTTACCTCACGAGAAGATTGCGACACGAGAACCTCTATCGAGGCACAAACGCTACAGCACAGCGCCGAAGCAACGCCCTCTCAACTGGGAAAACGGTTTTCGCTGAGCTCGGTGCGAATTTTAAACAAGTGGCTAGCAAGCCACACTCACCACCCTTATCCCACGGTTAGAGACGTCGAAGCGATCGAAAGACAGACCGGCTTGAGAAAGCAGCAAATCTTGAATTGGTTCGCCAATGCCCGTCGACGGAAAAAGTTTTACCCAACAACTACATCGAATCTCAGGTCAGAATCTTCGGGCGCTAGTCCTCGAGATATACCCTCTCGCCGTCCATCGACGCCTTTCGTCGGGCAACAAACCCCCCTCGAGCGGTGGCAGAATTCGCCACCCGAAGACGAACCTTCCAGTGTTTCTGATATCGCCCGCGCCATATCTGACGTATCGATTGCTTCTCCCTCCAGACACGCGTCATCCTCGGTTACTACCTTCGTCTCTAACGGAGAAACTTCAGAGTCCAGTCAAAGCTCCCATGCATCTGCCTATTCTCATACATCAGGCAGATCATGTCAGTCTTCGGGATCAACCAGGCGATCCATCAAGAAACGAAGGCGAGTCCCTAAAGACAGAAGCGTAAGGACTTTGGCCCGAGTCTGTCATCCTTTCCAATGCACATTCTGCACGGAAACTTTCAAAACGAAACATACTTGGCAACGACATGAGAAATCATTACACCTGTCGCTCGAGCAATGGGAGTGTTCACCGTCTGGACCATCTACTCTTAACCAACAATCGGAACAAATGTGTGTATACTGTGGACTTGTTAATCCAAGCGATGTTCATTTTGAGACCCACAACTACGATTTCTGTCGCAAGCGGGATAAAGACGACCGAGTATTCTACCGAAAAGATCACTTGAGGCAACACCTCAGGCTCGTCCACAACTGCCAATTCATGGAATTGTCCATGAAAGAGTGGAAACATCAATGCGAAGATGTAAAATCCCGATGTGGGTTTTGCGACATTGGCATGACCACATGGACTGAAAGAGTGAACCACTTGGCGGAACACTTCAAAGAGGGAAAGACCATGGCCGACTGGAGGGGAAATTGGGGGTTCGACACAGCTACCCTTGAGATGTTGGAAAACTCGATGTCTCCATGTGTGTCATTCCTCTTTCACTCCTAGGGCTGGCAATTACTAACTCGTTGGCAAGATCTCATACATTACGAACAGAATTCACCGCTGCCATTTACAACGCAGCAGGCGGCACCCTACAGCTGTACTAGTGCTTTTGATCTGATACAGTTGGAGCTGGGCTATTTCTTCTCAACCTACGTCGATATCAATCAGTGCGCACCTCCCGATAGGCTTCTACACTTGGAAGCCTGCTGCATCATTTTCGGGGTCGAATTCCTACAACGCCCTCTTCAAACCAATGCCTCATCTTGGTTACGCGACCTTCTGATGGGAACTGAAGACATTGCCGAAGAGGCCAGGATGAGGCCCATGAAGAATGCTGCTAGGTCTCGTTTCACTGACTTGAGAATCCATGGTAAAATCGATATTTTCGAGGACTGCCAACTCGAGACTTCCTTGCACCAATACGTTGATGTGCTACAGCTTTTAAGCCTGAAGATAGGGGACGATGAGCTCCAGCGGGAGGCATGTTCCATTGTCAATCACATGCCCAATGCTTCACCAATGTTCATCAACTTATTGGTTGAGCTGGTCTATGGGTCAACAATTTGGCTGACCCCGTTTCGCCTTCGTATGGGAGTGCCTACTGTTGAAGCTAGCCCACGACCCACTAATATCGATGCTGGTTCTGTTGTCGATTTTGAAAACCTGGCAGGTCTCGCCGATATTCAAGCTTCGGACGTGGGAAATCAACGTACACCAGCAAATGAGGATGCGATAGAGCCAATGAATTCTTCCCAACCCATAGGTGGATGTGGAGTTGATGTCGATACCGGAACAGGAAGGCTAATATCGGTCAACGACGGCAGTATTTACAGAGGTTTGACGCGGGATCTATCTCGATTTGTTGCAAGCGCTATGTCCCCAATAAATCCGACCAGACGCATTCCTACAGATGGAGAGCTTCAGTTCCAAGCGCGCTGGATTATGTATGACAGGTACGTTGTCCAGTGCATACTTCTTAGGTATCCTGACACCTTCTAACATATTGAGAGTAGTGATGACATGTGGAATCAAACTCCAGCTGATAATCCGGATTGGCTGTTAGAATTTAAGAATGGGTGTGGTTTCTTTTAGCAGTCTAGTATTCTAGGCCGCTTACTTATTAGAGTTGGCTTTTTTAACTGAAGAGGGTATATATTAAGAAGAGTGTATAAAAATCCAAAAGAGGTTTCCTCTGCTCTTAAGGCTTGCCGGGTCTTAGTTAGATAGCTAATAGCAATATATTTAGCTATAATACTTAGATCTCTCGTCAGAAGGCTGCTATTAAGTACTTAATCTTTATTTAAAAAAAATAGTTGATATTCTTTAATACCTCTTATATTAATAGCATAGTACTTAATAAGGGCTATTAATATTTAGGTAGAAAAGTAAAAAAAAACTAGAAAGGCATGCACTACACATATCTTTAACTTATGTGACCAATGTTACTCTAAGTTTCTGTTCGGGAAAATGTCTACAATCGATATGTGACAATGTTACGTAGGTTCATACGGACGCGAATGTTTGGTTGGGATGATCAAAGCCTCAGAATTCTACATGGCGAAGCAGTATCAACTTCGGTTTAGCGTAGTGATGGACTGCTTCTGGGCATACATGGTCTTTTGCGGACACATCTCGTACGGGTCACTGCTTTCGGGTGGCGCATAAACCAGTGGGGAAATCAACGCACCGTTTGGGGCATGGCATCCCGGAAATGGCAGAGGCGAGCAAAAGGCTAGCTGTGAGCCACATTTCGTTACTCAGTACTAGGGCCGATGGTTTCTCGACTGTGTGAGTGGCCAGTTCCGCAGTTGTGGCTGCTACGGGCCGCGTAGCCTCCGGCCCTCTTGTTCCCCGTCAAGTCTAGATCATCGCCTCGAGACTAACCTAATACTAACTGACGTTGCCAAGGACCACAGTAGGAACTCGGAGATAACTAAACCGTCAATTCAGCCAGCCACTTTTATCAGATGTTCAACGCCTATAGTCTAGTTCTCCCTGGCAATTTTTCCCCATTCCACCCCGGTAGTCTGTGCATTGCCAAGGCCTTTCGCCAAGGAATATCACAGACTAACGCAAAGTCAAGAAGGTCTAGAGGGAAAGACGCGTCGCCTCGTTGAATCAGTGCTATGCGACAACATGAAAAAGCATAATCGTTGTACGTATCAACATGCCAGCATACCGCAAAGAGGCTTTCAGCAGCTTCATTACACATGTGTTGCTGAGCTAGACAAGCCATGATGACGGTGATATACCGAAAAACATCATGATGAACCAGTCAACCGATATGACGAGATATGCGAAGGGCATTTTGAGTTGCTTCGTGTTCACCACAACACCCGCATCATAGGCTCAGTTACGTCTTCTCGCTAAGCTAAAACATCTAGACTAAGCTACGCAAGGAATTCTGCATTGTGAGTTGAGTGCCATCGACTGATGATCAGCTCACGCCTTGTTTTCTCTCCTCTTCGAACTAAGTCCAAAGTCGCAACTTGGTCTTCACTGTTGGCCCAAGTCAGCCAGGAATTTATATAAACTGCAGCTTTCCCCCTCCAAATATTACCACACCAACAACACAAACACATCCAGCTTTATCAACAACCAGCAACAACTCTCAGACTTCCCAGTTTTACTGCCATCATCTATTACAATGGCTTCCGCTCTCGCCTTCCCACAGCAGACCCAGCAGCACCAGTCCCTGCCTGTTCAGACCGTGAATGGCGGCGACATCGACAATAACCTTCTCGGCGCCCTTGCTCGTTATGTGACGACCGGCCCTGGTGCAAAGAACACTACGGAGGCGGAACTCAAGGAGCTGGCTTCGAACACCATCTCCAAGCCAGGGGGCAAAGCCCACCTTGAAGCCCTTGTCCTGTCCAAGGAATGCCACCCTGACTACAAGATCTGGAAATATGAAACAGAAGCAGCTGGCACCATTAACCTCGGAAAGACTGGCCTCAGTATCGATTTGAATATTCTAAGCCTTGAATTGTCGTTCAAAGGGAAGGCTGCCGGCTTTTTCGTGCCCTACTCCGGGCAGCTAAGCGTGTAGGTTTATCCTTCTGCTCTGAGGGTCTTTGTGGTGGGGCGAAATTAACCTACTTTGCCCCCTCAGTGGAAAGATCTACTACGACAACGACCAAGAGCTCGCCCCAGGACCCGCAAGCTTCAAGCTGCATGTCATTGGTGTAAGTGGCTGATGTCTCCAATGGTGCCTACAAAAGAGACTAACCACATCACTGCAGTTAACTCTCTACATCGAGATCTACCGCAACAATACCTATGTCGGCTGTTTTGTCTATACGCCTATTACCTTTACCTTTAATTCATCCATGGTAGTCGAGGGCAGCGGCACCATCACTCAGCCCGAGTAACATGGACAAGGCGGTCGCTAATGCTGCAGAGGGAGTGATAGCTGGAGATTGGAATTTCTTTCGATACTCACACTCGCTTGCTACTATTGCGGTGATTCTAGCTAGCTAAAGTCGCTCGTTAATTTAATAACTATTCCCGGGATCTGATCGAGTGTACTGCGCAGGCATGATAGGTCAGGCATGTGTTCAACTAAAAAGCGAGATATAACTACCGAACAAGATATTCCTATAAGACCTAGTAGACGTCAGTTTTAAGCATTTCTAGATAGAGGTAATTAGAGAAGAGATTACTTCCTCCGCCAGTCTGTCTCAATCTTATCCCACTCCACGATTTGCTCATATGAATACTTAGAGCCAGCGTTGAGCACTGTAACCCCTAATCTTTGCGGAATGACACATGTCTTACTTCCTATATTCATGGATAACTACCGGTTCACGATGTTGACAGCAAGAGTGTATGCTCCATCATCCGTTCCTTGAGGAGCCCCCAGAGATATATAGAGACGCTTTGTTGCATCACTCGAGGGCACACTGATCTCGTGCTGCATATCAACCTCCCTTGCTAGCACGCGATCCCGAATTAAGTGTAGAAAAGTTTCCTCTCCATATGAGTTATAGTAGCCGTTGATGCAAACTATAATTTTGTCAGACCCTGCCGTATCCTGAGAGTCATATGTGGCCATCCACGGTCTCAAAGTTCGTAATGGTCCGGAGTCAGGGTTTATTGTCAAGCCGCATACGACAAAGATTCGGGATGTAGTAAAGCTATTCGAAAGATCTGAAATCGTAAAGTCAAGAAAACCAGTGAATTGTTCACTATTACCCGTAATGAAACAGTGGTGGAGTGGATCCCATAAATCTGCCGGCTTTGCTGCAAAAGAATGAAGCCGAAAGCCCCGGTTGATGCTGAATCGGACTGCAAGATTCATGTCCAGGAGGCTCTTCAAATTCCAAGAGGCATAACCTGTAACACGCTTGCGAAGAAAGAGTTTACGGCGAGGCCCAGACCAAACACTGGTATCATCTGTTTCATAGAGCTCTGCTGGACGAGTTCGAACGTAGCCATCAGCAGTCTTGGTCAGGAAGACACCGATTCTGGAATTTTCACCATCGTCGTTTGGTATCATGCATGCCAGGTCCCAGAGATAGTCTTTGTTATCGCGTTGACCCAGGATTGCCTCAATTCTTAGACCCTTGTTCGTCATGGCGAATTCAAAGCCGTACCTCATGCTGGGCGCTTTCCGAAGGTGCCGACAGTGAGCAAACTCGGCGGGAGACTGCGCTAGGATACCGCGAAAAGCTTGTAAGGGGTTTTCTGACCCTTTCTGAACCTTCCATGCAAATAAGGAGAGATCGGTTGACTCTTTAACGATCTCCTCCTGCAGTCTAGCGAAAGCCTTTGCGCCTTCGCCGTACATCATTGGCATATTGACATCAAAGATGCCAAGTAGGCAATACGCCGTGTCTTCAACTCTTGTAGTCTGCCGGTTTGCTGCCCATGACATCCGTTTGGCAATCGGTATGCTCTCGAGGAGGGCGTTGTTTTCCAACACTGCAATGTCAATACCAGTTATATCTGATATCTGGTGTCGTAGTTTTGCTTTCGTCCCCCGATATTGCCATTCCCGGCCGTAAAACTCGAGATTGTCGGAAGCGATCAATTCTTGAAGCGTCCAGCCTCTAGTGAACCATCGACAGGATGGTAGGCTGTGTAGTGTATCCTCCTCTCGACCTTGGTGAGGTTCTAAATCTTCGAGGTGGGCATAGCACACCTTTGAGCACTTGTACCAGCGATACATGGAGTTGATTGCCTCGGCCAACTCTGCGCTACTTCGTTTGTCGATGCAGCAGGTGTCAATCCATGCATATGCTAAGCCTTGCTGTTTTGCTAGCCGGCAAGTGCTTTCAATCTTGACGTAACCTTGTCTCTGTTCGGCTCGGCCGGGCTCCATCATGTCCTCGAAGGCGACTTCATCTTCGTCCCATGTATGCGAGAGAATTGCGTATGGAGTTGACGTCAACCTGTCAGCATCGACTCTTTCTAGCTGAATTGTCGTCGTGTTGATGAGCCACATAGTTGCCCAGGGCGAGCAGCGAGATGCGAGTAATTGATCAAGTCGTTTGACACTGGCATCGGTTGAGACCAGCCTGGACGAGAAGTCAGTTTCTAGAAAGATAATTCAGGCGACAGCAATTCAGAGTCAGAAGCGGGGTCACCAATGGGAGTTGCTTTATTCAGCCTATCGGAAAATACTCGGCATGACTGCCCAGCTGAACGAACAAGAGAGTATTTAACCTTAGCATTGGATTGCATTGGCGTTTAATGTTACAGTATGACTCCAATGCCCATCAAACGAATACACTGCCGCATTGTCCTGTCATTTTGGACCACAGACTTCCTTCATTATTTAGGAATGTTTCAATAAGCCTGCATATAACCGTATGATGTGAAGCGGGGTACGGATAGAAATCTTACGATCCGTGGGTCGGCCTAGGTGCAACGTCATCAAAAAGCATTGTCAGCCATCGACAGCGGGGATAGACTGCCCATCGCATCCCACGGAGTACGAGTTGCACTCATTGGAACCCTCACCCTCATTGCCAAAATGCAGAGCAGACCCGATCTTAGCCGCGTCCACGAAGCCGTGGAGATATTACAACAGTGAAACAAATCTGGTCCATCTAGTTGTGGGGAGTTAAGTCATGGAACCCTGCTTGGGAACTGAGGGATCGACTGAGCTTTGGTTGGAGGCGTGGCCAGAACATTGAGAAGCTACAGATATAGCAATTCCTATTAGGAGAAGGATACGCTCTCATAGCACACAAGTTGTAATCGAGAATGGTGAATTGAGGTTAATGACCAGCACTAGGTATTATTCGGGCTTTTTACGTGCTCTATATGTACATGAGTGAAAAAAAGGTCTTTGGGGTCGCTTCCACAATAGTAACTGGAAGTCTGTCGCTTGACCTGTTCCCCTTGACTGGGAAGCTTAGCGTGGAGCTAGAACATTTACTGGTTGTCCTCGTCGTCGCTGGATTCCTCCTCGTTCTCGTTGGACTCCTCCTGCTCGTCACCGGATTCCTCCTGGTTGTCGTCAGACTCGTCTTGGCTGTCATCTTGGCTGTCGTCCTGGCTGTCGTCCTGGTTGTCATCGGTCTCCTCCTGGTTATCGTCGGTCTCCTCGTTGTTGTCGTCAGAGTCGTCAGCGTCAGAGGGGGCGGGCTCAGAGGCTTGGACAGTGGTAGGAGCGGCCTCAGACTCGCCAGCGGCAGAAGTGGGGTCAGCGACAGCAGCCTCGGAGGTAGCAGCAGGGGCATCGGTAGAAGCAGAGCCGGAGCCAGAGCCAGAGCCAGAGCCGGAAGTGTTCTCGCAAGGGCCAACCTCCTCGGGCTCACTGCCGTCGGTGACACCGTTGAAAGCAATGCACTCATCTGCGACGTTAGTCAGGGTGTTGCCAGAGATGCTGGCAGTGTCACCCATGTTGGGGTTGATGCCAACCAGGATCTTGCCGTCGCTGGCAGTGACACCAGAGACCTCGACGTGGCGGGCGGGCATGTCGTCACAGTTTCCGCAGCTGCGGTACAGCTTGCCGAAGTCGGAGACAGTGAAGTCCTTGATGACGACGGTGCCGCCACCGTTGTGCTGGATAACCTTGTCCTCGGCACCCTTGGCACCACCGCCGTTGATGGTGGTGGTCTCGCCGTCGGCCTGCTTCTTGATAGAGAAGGCATCCTCACAGACGGCGTCCCACCAGACATTGGTGATGGTGCAGCCACCGTTGCAGTGGACACCCTCAACCTGGTTGGGTCCTGAGTGGCTCAAAGTCAGTACTTGTTTTCAGGTCGGAAGCATCGCCGACTTACCAATGATGACGTTGGAGAGCGAAGCACCGGCCTCGAGAATGAAGACGGCATCCGAGTCACCACCCTCCTCCTGGCCAGTGCAGGAAACACCACGGTCGAACACGACGTTGCCACCGTCAAAGCTCTCGCCGGCGGCGATGGTCATGGGAGCATCGAGGACGCTGCTGCCAGCGGCGTCGGGCTGCTGGCGCCTGGCAAGGTTGGCCTTGGGGGCAGCGGTAACGTGGGGAGGAGCGGGCATAGCGTTGGCAAAGTTGCCAAGGGCCAGGGAGGCCGCCATGATCATTCGGTACTGCATCTTGATTGTTGGTGGGTTGAGAGAGAGGATGTTTTTGCTGAAAAGAGAGAAAAGGTCAAGTAAAGTTGTCAGACCGGTCTGAAACGTAAAGTTCGAAGTAGAAAACGAAGGACCAAGCACAGCTTGTCGAAAGAGTGTAAAGGAAGAGGTGGTGATGAGGATGAGGAACAGAAAATTAGAGCTAGACGAGATGTCACTGAACCTTTATACATCTGTCACTGCCCATTTTCCATTCGAGGGACATGGTCCTCTATTCCACAGAGCTGCGTTACGCAATCCCGAGTTCGCGTAAACATTGAACATTCGCCTACGGGAACAGAATGGATCTGAAACGGCCCACTGTTTGAAACGGCGTAATTCCTAATTGACACAAGCAACAAAGCTTGTTTCAGTGGGAGAAAAGGCCACCAATCAGACAGGGGTCTGGTCGATCGACCCCTGTCGCGGGAACCGCCCAACACGACTCTCGCGGCCAGAGCTGAGGGGCTCTGCAAGATTTTTCCGACAGCTGAAACTTGGCCCCTTTCTAGGATGTCAGTGACATTCAAGGTCTTCCTCATGGGTCGGCGGTAAATGGATGCCAGATGCTTGATGATATTCGTACTGCACGTTTGTAGGCGAGTTCCGCAATCCTTAGTTCACGAGAGTCAATCGAGTAGCCGATAAGGCCACCGCCAATCATGCGATATTCGGTCGATCCTTGGAGAAATTACAGTTCAGATACCCAGATACACTTTTCGTCAGCGATGAGGCGTCGTATGGAATATGGAACCACTTTGGGACAAGTCGGTTTACTCACTCAAGTTCTTACAAGCAGGTGGACCCTGCTGTCAAACCCCGCCGCTCGGAGGAACTACCAGAGGGAGAATTCCCGATGAACCAGGGTTTCAGATCCACGAGGTATGGCGCTGATCTGCCTTGTTTAGATGCTTCTGGACGGCGTCGGGATTGTCGCGCAGACTCAATGCCGAGATGTCAGGGTGTGTTTACATTTAGACCAGCTCTGACTCGCGTTGGGTCCAGGCTAACTTCTCTCTTGATGATACCTGGGGACAAGAGACTGCATCTCGTTGTTTCTATGACTATGATGAATTCGAGTATTTACTATGATCCCGTCGTTCAGTTAAGCACTTAACCTTAGGCAAAACAAGGTTTAGAGTCGCAGAATAAGGTGGTGAAGAAACCGCCCCCCTTGTTTTGTTTAAAGGGGCTAGTGCCAGAATGTGAGACAAGCTGGCACCGATGTTGAGGTAAGCACCCAACCTTGTCGCTCAACGTAATACGGGTCGTCGGATATTGGACTTCGCCGATCAGTACTTGCTGTTCGTCTGTCGGCGTAGTATTCTCCGACGGAGGCTCGTATGTAGCGTCACTTCCAGAAGCCAGTCGCACCAACCGCTTCCGTCCCTCTACGGCGATCCCTTTTGCAAATCACGTAACATTAAACTTGGTGAGAAGCGGTACGAGCCTATTCCTAAAGAGCAATCCAACTTCTTTGCGGCGTTCGCAGCGTCGTGATTTTCTGTTCTCAGAGACGTTCAGAATGCGACGCAAATTGGTAGTTTGTTAAACGGCGAAAGATATGAGTGTATCTAGCCAAGTTCTAGCGTTTTTCGGGAATCTTAAAATAGGAAAGCTTAGCAAACATTGGTTCCTTGGCGGATAGGGGTTGAGCGACGCGCACGATCGAGCCTCGCCGCTTGGCGTGGGGTTACAGGGTAGCAAATAAGCGTCACGGCATGATATTTCTCGCCAAGTAATATGGGCTTTAATTATAAGTTGAGATGTTATTCTAACGGATATCTAGCTATGAGAACTAGCTTTTAACATTCTCCTCATTCTCTTTCACGATTCAGCCCGTTCTAAAGTAGTGTATGGAATAGTACTTCGTTTCTAGTAATTGGTATAATAATCAAGCCTGTTACACAATGTCCTAACTAGCGGGCATGATTAAATGGAGGATTATTAAAGATCATGTCTAATTCTATATCTCAAGACCTATCGGAGAACGACATTGCAAATAGCATAGAGGCTCTTTTTTGGCATTAAGTATTACGTATTTCTAGGGAAATGACTGATTTTCTGCTGAGACTGTGGCTTGTGCTTTTGTGGCTGAGTTTGCGAGCCACTCAAGCTTGTGTAAACCAATGCTAATGCTGCGTTTTTCCTTCTTACACCACGACCAACCCGTTTTCTACGCCGCTATTGTCAAGTTGTTAAAACGATTGATTCTGCTTATGGTAGGTCGCGAGAGGATGTCGGTCGGAATGACCTTAGAGTATTACTGCTTGATGCCTCTGAGTGGTTGGTCAGAAGCCATCTGTAACTGTTTGAGTGTGGGTTGACCTATAGGATGACAGGTGACAGGGGTCTAGACGCCCACAGGCTTTACCCAAAAATGTAAATGACGCGAACGCCGTGTCTCCTAATAATGCAGTGCGGCTAAACCTAGACGCCCACTTCCCTAGGAGATCATTTAGTCGACGAGGTTGGCATTTGGGATGGACCCGAAAACCTGTCGAAAAGTCTCGTCTAGCCCTCTAATACACTCAAGTATGCCCTTTTGCCCCCATCCAAGTTCCAACTTTCCGCGACGAAGGTCTTGTCTTGTAAAGCACAATAAGTAAGGTAGTCTCTGTTGAAGCGTCGTCTTGTTATGTCCTGTCTGGCTTATAAAGTAAACTGCGTGCCCCAATCTTGTTGTGGTGGTGATGGTGTAGTAAATCTCGTCTCTGATCTATTTGATATCTTGAAGCCGCAGAATTGTGCATTGGCAATGGACTCTGTCTATGGGTGAACTTTAGGCGCGCCTAGAGAAATTCGCACCCTTTGGATGACAACGCCCCTGTTCTAGCCTATTGCTTTGTGGGATATAATAGCTAACCCTGACCCGATGCTGACCAGCGATACAACCCGCAGCGCAGCTGCAATACCGTAGCCGACCTTGACGCAGACTAGACTACAAATCTCAGAGGATTAAAATAGACCTCATAGGATGTTGGATACTAAGCTTCGCCATAAAGTTATCATGCGTGCCTTCGGAGCACTGCAGCACATAATCATTTATGCGATGGAAAACCTTAGGCTGATTAGGAGCTTGGTATAGTATTATGCCGTTAAGTGACCATGTGCCGTTGGGTTCGTTCTGTTCGTGGGTGATGGGAAGATAGAATATCGAACCGTCAGCATGTTTCGTGCTGATTATCCTTCTTACTGCCCCATCTATGAAGCCCCGTTGACACCGGTATGGATCCAGATTGTCGAGATAGGATATCATGCCGGCTGAGTTGGTGTCTTTTTCATCCCACCCAAGCCCGAAGACGCGATCTTTCCTAATGGTATCACTAGCATCATGTGCTTCAGTTACAAGTTCATAAGTAAGAACGCCGTCCGAGGGTATTGTGCTAGGCCCAATGAGATGGCCTCGGAGCTTGAGAGCACCGCCTCTCAATAGGCCAGTGATGTGTGTCTTGTCCAAATGGTGCAGCCAGAGTTGCTCAACAGAACAACATGTTTGGGTCTCCACAGAACCACCAACACCATTGAGGTTGACGGGACCATCAAGCGACATCCAACTCCATGAAGGAGCTTTGTATTCGGGTGAACGTGATACCTTGCCAATCCCAGACACTGACCAACATAGTGCCGCCGGTAGCTCAAAGCGCCATAGGCCAGCCACGTAGTCGTTGGGAATGACGTAAGTGTTCTGAAACTTTTGCACAACTCCAGAAAATGCAATTAGTCGATCTCTTTCTTTCGTAAACTTTGTATGGGTGTACTGACGACAGCGGGCGTGCCACATGGCTCGCCACTGGTCCCGATCAGCAGGTGTCTCGTGGTTTTTATCCTTAATCGACTCAAAATCAGCTAGCCAGAAAGAGGAAAAAACCTTCGGAAGACCATCTGGAAAGGTCTCACAAGCCAGCTTTTCGCGACAGTGCCACCAAAGCTGCATCCGACCAAGGAGGAGGGAGCTGCTCGACAAGGACATCTCTTGAAATATCCAGCCTCGACTCCGTAACGGAGAAGATCGAATGTCAACGAATTGTAGGTCTATAGAGACCACATTGAACTCTCCCTTCCCTTCGCCCTCCCAATCACAGGATATTCTCAAAGGGTTTATCAGACTGAGATCTCTTGCCGTAAAACTAGCTTCAGAGTTATCGGCTGCCGCTGCCGCGCACAGATTGAGAGCTGCGCTGCCGTAAAGGGTACCCATTGTGGCCGCTTCTTGTTGCCAATCTGTTTCTGAGTCCTGGATGATGCACAGAGAGTCTATCCAGATGAATTCCAGCTTGAGACCCAAGCACGTGGCAATGGCTTCCTGGTAGCTTTGGGGGAGATCCCTCACTTGAATCCCAGTGCACAGATGCTCTTGGTTGTTCTTCAGCAGTTTGAGTGACTTGGCACTCCCCCAGCAGTGAGTAAAAGCAACATAGTTGGCCGTCTTGTCTGGAGAGATGTCAGAAGACGTCACGAGCTTTACTCGTTTCGCATCGATGATCTGGATCAATCGTGTCGGGCGAAACGCAGCATTCGATGGCCTGCATTGTCGATGCTCTCTCTTGCACTCCTCTAGCCATCTGGTCGCCAATTTCGATAAGGCAGGATCTCCAGGGCGAGCGGGGAAAGAGGGAATATAGGCTTCACGTGGATTTTGGCATTCTAATGACGTTAGGCACGGGTTCAAATCGCCAAAGGTGTTTGGGAAATAATAAACCTATTTCTGATTCTGGTAGAAGAAACCATGATTTGCTCTTGTACCCATCGACATCGTTTGCTGTTAATCTGGGAGTAGATTCCTCCTCCTTGTCAGTGCACCAAAAGTGATAAGTTTTGTCCAAGTCTGTCTCTGACGTCCAATTCATCGAAATCCATTTGCAAAAGTAACAGCCGCGATTTGCGCTTGCCAGAGCGTCTTTTTTGAGTCGTGGTCGGTGGTGATTAGGCCTTCTTTTTCTGAATAAGTCTTGGCAATTGGAACAAATTTTCGAAGATGTCGATGACAAGCTCTTCAAGGCCGGTTTATCCTGAGACATGATGGTACAAGAGATGTAGAGGGTATACGATTTGTTGAAATGGAGGAATACAGACACGAGGCTGCACTAATCGTGCGCGGTTTGCGATTTGATCGGAGGTGATGAGGAGGGGTTGATGCAACCGTGAAGGTTATCATCCGCTAGATCATACGACACTGCTCATCCTTGCTATGCCGTCAGCACATGTGTCCGATATTGAGTGGTCGCCCTAGACAAAAGCTGAGGTGAAAAGTGGGCCCATAAGTGTAATTTACGGCGTAGATACTAACTATGCAGCGGGCTCTAGTTCTAGTTATATAGCGGGTAGTATATAGTAAAATAGTTTAAAGGCTATATTTTTAGATACTTAAGACATAGAATTAATCTGAAAACTAAGACTTATGTAATAAGTCTAAAGTAAAAATCAGTTAGGTAAGTTTCTTCTAGATTAGGTTTCTTACTATAGATAGAGATATTAGCAGCTATAACAAAGAACACAGTTTTCATATAATGTGTTAAGATATTGTGTTCTTTATTGTAGTAGAAGCAAGATACCTAAAACTAGATAATAGTATCTCAATAGACCTAATACTATATAATATAAAACCTTATAACGTACATGATAAGCAAGTGGGACAGACAAGCAAGTGGGACAAAAATCCCTCAACCTACATCATCTCCATTTGATCAATTGATTCATCACCAAAAAAGATGTCTAGCTCAAATACTGAGGCTAGAATCCTTCTTGCCCTTCAAGCCCTTCAAAATGACCCAAAACTAAGCCTCCGGCGCGCTGCAGAGATATATGATATTCGTCGTATGAAGCTCTGGCGCCGGCAGCAAGGCATCCAATCTCGACGCGATACTATCCAGAAATCACGTCGGCTATCTGATCTAGAGGAACAGATACTTATTCACTTTATTCTTGACCTAGATTCGCGAGGATTTCCCCCCCGGCTTCGTGGTGTGAAAGATATGGCTGATCAATTGCTTGCCGACCGCGACGCGCCACCAGTTGGCCAGCGTTGGGCTCATAACTTCGTGAAGCGGCACCCAGACCTCAAGACGCGTTTTTTTCGGAAGTATGACTACCAGAGAGCCAAGTGCGAAGATCCAGCTATTATCCGTAATTGGTTTACGCTTGTGGCGAATACAATCTCGAAGTACGGCATCCGATCAGATGATATCTATAACTTTGACGAGACTGGCTTTCTTATGGGTATGATTGCAAGCGGAATGGTTGTCACAGGTGCAGAAAGGCGTTCAAAGCCGAAATCAGTGCAGCCTGGAAACCGGGAATGGATTACGGTGATTCAGGCGATCAATGCGGAAGGCTGGGCGATCCAGCCGTTCATCATCGGTGCGGGCCAATATCACCTCGCCAATTGGTACCAAGATAGCAACCTCCCGGGCGATTGGGCTATTGCAACGACCCAAAATGGCTGGACCGACAATGAGACCGGTCTCGAGTGGCTAAAGCACTTTGACCGGTGTACAAGCAACCGATCAGTTGGTTCCTATCGTCTTCTGATCCTTGATGGCCACGAAAGTCACCACTCTATCGACTTTGAGAGATATTGTGAGGAAAACAAGATTATCCGGCTTTGTATGCCACCTCATTCCTCTCATCTACTCCAGCCCCTTGATGTTGGATGCTTTAATGTGCTAAAGCAAGCTTATGGTCGAGAAATAGAGCGATTGATCAGATGCTCTATAACCCACGTTTCAAAGACCGAGTTCTTTCCAGCCTTCCACGCCGCACACGAGGCTACTATGACAGAAAGAAATATCAGGGGTGCATTCAAAGGAGCCGGGCTTGTTCCTCTAGACCCGGAAAATGTGATCTCGAAGCTTGATGTGCAGCTACGGACGCCAACGCCGGTTGAGGAGACAGCTGAACCGTCGACCCCTTGGGTCTCAAGGACCCCAAAGACCGTGCTTGAGGCCGGATCTCAGTCTGAATACCTCGAAAGACGAATCAGAAGGCATCATAGTAGCTCCCCGGAGTCAATCCTTGAAGCTCTACAGTCCCTTGCAAAAGGAACAAAGGCTGTTATGCATAAGGTTGCCTTACTAGCTGCTGAGAACAAAGACCTTCGGGAGGCAAATGTGATACTAAGTCGGCGCCGGAGGGCAAAAAGAACCCGGCTGCAGAAAAGAGGAGTAATGACGGTAGAGGAAGGAAGGCAAGCAATTGATCAAATGGATGTAGATGCGCAGGTAGCGGCCGAATCGTCGAGGAGTGGTGGTCGAGGGAGGTCGGTCGGACCGGGTGTTCGGCGCTGTGGTGTATGCGGCAAGCCCGGGCATAATGCAAGGACCTGTCAGGTAGTGATTGAGACGTCTGGGGAAGAGTATAGTGAGTAGTTTTAATTGATCAAATGGTCTGTGGTGTTTTTATAATAGTTTTTAATCTTAGGGGTAAGGAAAAGTGTCCCACTTGCTTGTCTGTCCCACTTGCTTATCATGTACGTTAACTCTTTATTACTATATAATATTAAAGTTAAAAAAAGAGGTAATTATATTAGTATTAGGTTATAATATTATTAATATAGAAAAAAACTATATTTTTTTAAACTATAGAAGCTATACCCTTAATGGGAATAAAGCAAAGTACATAGAATTAACTATATAAACCATTCTTCAAAGTGGGCAGCAACTGCAACCCATTCATCATGGATAAAAGTACATAGCCTGTTCCTTTTCTCTTCCACAAAGTTATGCAACAGATGAAATTTGCGCTCCTCTCCTTGGAGGGGAGGAGCAATTGAAGATGATGGTATAATTAACTCGAACGGCTGGTTATGCCTTGTGCCACAAGCGGATGACCTGGTCTGCCTGCCGCAAAGCTACGAGTGCGAGACCAAATGCTAACAGTCCGATATTTATGCTGAAGCCCCTCCAGTAAAGTGGCTTGTCGTCGCTCTGGAACAGCTGCGCGCCATAGATGACACCAATGTTAGTGCTCATGATAATCATGCCCATAGCTAGGGGCCTCTTCTCGGGATCTCTATAGGCCAACAGGGACAGCCATGTAATGTTGAGAGGATGAGGCAAGTTGGCAAAAGTTTAAGTCCAAACCACGCCGGAATATCTGGCTCCTTCACTTTTGAGTCCGGTAAATATGCGATTGAAAACATAGCCGAGCAAATGCATGCCAATGCCAGCCATGAAAGTTTCACCTCGGTAGTTGCTAAGGAATTCTAGTTAGTGGGGCGAAGACGTTACGAAGAGTCAATCGGGTACTGACAATCGATCAGAAATCCAGCTCAAGACGAACGACACGGGCACCTGCAGGAAGAGGCCGACAGCTGCCATGGCGTTGTTTTGTAGTGCAAGATAACCAAGGTCCTTGATGATGGAAGGTGGATATGTGTCAAACCCACGGATTGGCACATTGTTAGCAAGGGTGATGCTGACGTGGATCCAAATTCGCCAGTTGGAAAACTAGCATCGTCAAGATTAGGGTCCTGTCCCTGGAAAAAAGTGAAACACACAAGGGGCCATCACTTACAGCCTTCTTGAAAGCATCAAGCCCAATGCCCTCCCTTCTGTCTCACTTGTTTAGGTCATCGAGAACTATCCTAGATCTAAGAATGGGTGGCTCTCGATCGCTGAAGACCCGATAATGTGGTAAGAAGGTGGTGGTAGGGTTATGAAATGAGTCTGGTAGAAAGAGCCTTAAAACCACGCCGCTAAACATAGTGAAGGCACCCATAATAACGAAGAGCCAGAACCATCCCGGGTGACCACCGACCCCTTTCATTTGTAATACACCATAGGTGATCAGCTTGGACGAGGTCTGGCCAAGCTGATTTCCAAAGAAAAGATCATAACCCGCTTTAAGGTCTCTGAGCGAGTATGCCAAGTACTCAAGGTCCGTAACATGACGGGGATATAGCCGGACTCTGTCACTCCAAGGAGGAACCGAGTTGCCAAGGAGCCGCTATAGTTTGACTGCCAGGCTTGGAACGTGCGCACAAGACCAAACAGGAAGACTTGTATCGTTAACCATTTACCAGGTGCCACCCGATACAGGATCATATTTGAGGGGATGTCGAAAAAAAAAAATGCCTAGGGATAGTAGTTGCTGACCGACGTTGAATTGGAACTGCCTTATACCAACGTCTTCTATGGAGGTGTCGGTGATGGCGTTGGTAATGTTTCCACGGTTAAGCTCTATCCGACATTGTATTAACGAAGTGACGAGGAAGTGGATGGAGTCTTGTGAGTGTCTTACGCAAGCAAAAGAATCCAAGAGTTAGAAGAGGCATGATGATACAGTCCAGCCTAGACTCCCGTTTAGTAACAACACCACCACAATATTTCAACAAGAGACATACTTTCTCTTGGCCCTAGCCTCCTCGTCCTGGGTGAAAGCCCTTCATTGTCATTTTTGATTGATGATTCTTTCGGGTCGACAGGGCCATTTTCAAAAGTCGACTTTTCTGGATCCATGTTTACCGATACGACAGAGTTTCACGGGATGTTTGGGAGGTCTCTGGTCTCTCACCTGGGGATTCAATATTTATCTGGTCTGCAGCTGATGGTGTCTGTAACAAACGCCGTCTCCTAACTTGGTATCTCTTACCCAGCACGCCATGCCTAAGGAGCGACTTTTGTGGACCGCTTCCAAAATATGGCAAGATTGCGTGCCTACTAAACTTCTGAAACTATCCGCCTGTTCTTGGAGATTTTAAAAAGTGATGGGTCAGGTGGGCCAAGAGCATGTCCACTGCTGAACAAGTGCTGATATCTGGAGCCGAACAACTTGACCCGGCTCCTTTGCGGGAATAAGCGGAGTTACCATGGGTAGACTGTGATTTACCACAATGCCCTTCGATTGCGACATCCCAATGTGCTAGCGTGATTTACGATGGTACCTCAAAATTGCGACATCCTCCAGGCCCGTGGGGTGCCGCCGGAACGTCGGTCCCGCGAATTGGGCCAGGTGCGGAGAAGCGTGTCGGGAAAGACAACTCATTAAAACCATCAACATCCTTTGTCAATCCCTGACAATTGTCGTGGGCCAGATAACGTTGATCTCTTAGGACTTCTCCATACTTGAGACCACCACTTGCCATGAAGACGCTGTCAGACGAGCAACTAGAGGCAATCGCCGGCCAGTACTTTGCGCCCCTTGGGCTTTACCAGCACACAAAGAGTCTCCCCTTTCTTGGCACTGTCAAATGCAACACCAAGACGCTCACAGCTGGACAATGGACCGAAATTGTTGTTGAGTACACCGTAGGAGGCAGTGGCCTGGCGGACGGAGCCTGGATCAAGGGGACCTTCAAGTTTTACTCGGACTGGGCCCTGTTTCAAACGTCGGACCCGCGAGAAGACAACTATGTGTCGGCCGAGTATATCTCTGCTGACTTGCACCCGGGCCAGGCACCAGCGACAGTTCAATCGCTAGCTGTTCGTTTCGATCAGAAGGGCCACGAAAGACCGTTTCAGAAAGCTGTCATCATTGACATCGTCGATGGCTACCTCAACCCTGGCGACAAAATCATTGTTCGCTTGGGAGATCGACGATGGGGTGCCAAGGGCACGCGAGTGCAGACCTTTGTCGAGGAGCAGTTTCTCATGAGGTGGTACATTGATCCTGTTGGTACCTCCCGGTTCGCTCCCATTAAGCCCGATATTGCCATCAATATCCAGCCAGGAAAAATTGCAAAAACCAAGTCCATCACTTCACGAGTGGTGAGGCCCGGTGTCCCTTTTCCTATACGCATCCATACCGAAGATGTGTGGGGCAACGCCACGACCAACGTTACTGGTCTCGAGGCTCTGCTGTCTTTGAAGTCGGAAGATTCCGAGGAGCCGACATGGAGTCAACTGTTGTCGTTGCCCGATGAAGGCTGGACCGCTGCAGATGCGACCGCCACGCTTTCCCAAGAAGGAGACTATATACTATCAGTAATAGTCCTCAACGAGGAACGCGCCATTGTTAGTACGACGACAGACTACGTCACGATTGATGCGTCTCTCCCCGTTCCTCGTATTCTCTTTGCGGACCTCCACGTACACTCGGACGACACTGTGGGTACAAACTCCACCACCTACAACTTCTCATACGCGGAAAAGATTGCCGGCCTAGACGTTGTGGGATATACGGCCAACGACTTCAACATCACCAAAGAGCGGTGGAATCAAACCCTCGACATAATCAAGTCGGTAAATTCAACAGGAAAGTTTGTTGTTTTCCCTGGCACTGAGTGGTGTGGCAACTCGGCCGCTGGGGGCGACCACAATGTAGTTTTTCTGGATGACCCAGATACCACGCCTCCGGAATTTCCCTTTGATAGGAACGGAAACGTTGCACGAAGTTTCGAGTGGAATGAACACGGTCCTGCCGAGCTTACTCCTGGCGCATGGCCGCTTGATGAAGTTTACGCAACGTACGCTCATAGTCCTGAGAAACACCTCATGATCCCGCTTGTTGGAGGTCGCAGATGCAACCTCGCCTGGCACCACCCCAAACTTGAACGACTTCTCGAGATTGGCAGCGCATGGGGATTGTTTGAATGGCTGCTTCGCGACGCAGTTCAGAGAGGATGGAAATTGGGGGTGTCTGCCAACTCTGATGAGCATCGAGGGCGCTGCGGAGGTGGAGTTCCCGGCACTGCCGTCTTTGGTACAAAAGGTGGCTTGACCGGCGTTCTCTCCGAGAAGCTGGAGAGAAATGAGATCGCAATGGCACTTCGGGCTCGCAGAACATTCGCTACTACGGGCGAACGACTGGTCGGGCTTGTGAGCACCGAGGAGGGACAATTACAGGGCGACGACATGGCAGCAAAAGCCGACACATCCGTCAAGATAAATTATCAGTTTTATGGCCGAGACGGGTTCTCGTCAATTGAGGCTTGGGATGCCAGCGGACGTATCTTTCATCGAAACCTGCAAAGGGAGGCATCACTGCAGAAGAAGCCGGAAACAAAGAGCAAGCTACGTATTCAATGGGGTGGAGCTCGTCTCTTCGACCGTTATCGTGAAGCCATCTGGCATGGATCAATTATTGTCAGTGGTGCCACGGCGTCTCGCATTGAGGTGTTTGGTGGAATATTGGACGACCCCGAAAGTACGATCAAGCTTGTGTCCGACACCCAAATCACTTTTGATTCCAAGACGAGCGGCGACTTTGATGGAGTTGACATCTTCTTCCACAGTTCTGATCTTCCGGAAACCGTTAGTGTTACGGGACTTATTGGAGGTTATGTCAAAGTTGGCGATGCGCTCAAGGGCAATCCGCACAAGCAACAGCCTGAGTTCAATCTGGTCGCTTCTAGAGAAGAGGCTAGCAATGTTGGGGGCAAAAATATCGAAATCAAGGGCGGGGTTGAGCTCTTTGTATCTGCTGAGTTGCTGGATGATGTGGCCTTGCCCAGACGGGCTAAGGGACAAGTTGAAGTATACCTACCAGGTTCTCAAGCAAGAAATCAGCTTCAGTCGGTGTACTTTGTTGGGAGGGAGTTCAGCGGTGGCAAGGTTGTAACTAGTCCGGTGTTTATAGAGTAAGGATGCGTATCTCACAAATTTCAAGAAAATTGCCGTGGTAATACTGGACTTGTAAAATACCTGATCTGCATTCAACGCAGGCTCTCTTGCCTCGGTTGATGAGCTAGGGGTTCAATCATAGTAAGATTGACGTTCTCGTTCAACTCGATGTCCTGGACTTAGTCGTTTAAATTTTACGTATCCTAGAGCCGCGGATGTGCTAGACAACGGAACCACTAGACGATATAACTAATGCAGAGTCTTGCTAAACACTGTCACGTTGTTCTGTGGTATGACAGGAACATCATGCCATACGACCTCTCACTCAGGTAGCACAAGCTGTACACTAAAACTTCCATGCCGATTTACCGTGTAGCATCCGCCCTTAAGTCACGGTAAAGCGAGAATTCTATAAATAGGCATGTACTGGCACATACCCTGCTTCTTGTAGATGAAACAACCTGGGGCACCGTTGTGTAAAGAGTTGTGGGAAAAGGAGGCCTCAAATTTGGTAAGGATCTCGTAATAGAAGACCATGAAGTCGAGATCTTCTCAGAATCTGCTGTGCTTACCATGACGATGCGTGATGCTGTCATAGGAATTTGCTGAAGAGTAAAGCCCCGCGACGCGCGTCGCGCTCGGCAGCGCTATCCGATGGGAGTCTGCCGATCGAATCAGGAACACAAACTCGTATCTAGCTCAGGCCCGTCCCGAAACCGAATAAAAGGTGTCTTGGAGAGTTGAGCTATTGCGTGCTAAGGAGATTAATTGTTAGATGGTGCGGAGGAGTCTCAGCGGTAAGGAGGTCACAAATGCTTTACAACACCGTAAGCTCCAATGCTCCTTTTCTACTGAACCACCATTGCAGATTGATTGACAACTCAAGACCCGTATAGCACTTCTGCAGTGAATTATTCGGTTCGATAAATTGCAAGGTCTCTGCGAAGAAGAACTTTGGCTGCCCTTGTAGGATGTTGAAATTTGTGGCAAGGTCAGCCAGCACCTCCTCGTTCGTCACAGGTGTCATGACTATTATTGCATGAATGGCGATTGGGTGCACGGAGTCATACAAACGTGGAACTTTGACTGGAGGCATCGTATTTCATAGTAAAGTCCTTGAAATTTAATAACAACCACCCCTGCCATCGTAGGTGCCGACCAGCCGAATTGATTGAGTTGCCAACTAACCAGGCCGACTTCCGAGACGGAAAGTATCTTCAACGTTACTAATGACCCCGAACTCCACTGTTGCGTAAATATGACGAGAAGCTCTCCTCCGTCGAATTAAACGGGCACTATTTATACATGTCTTCCAGCACTCAATTGATGATGCTTTGGCAGATCACCCAGCCCTTCGTTCCATCCTTATCCCAGAGTCTATAAGTTCATCAAACAACAATCATGCTTCTCAACCACTTTCTTCTTGGCACACTTCTCGCCTTAGGCTCAGTTACTGCCATGCCCAACCCCGACGCTGATCATCATGATGCCGAGGCTCGCAGCATACTCCATCATTGCGGAAAGCATGCCTCCTGGGATCACGCCAAAGCCGAATGCGTCTGCCATGACAAGGGCAAGGTGTTCCACAAGCACCACAAGGGATGTCACTGCCCCAAGGGACAAAAGTGGCACCACATCGAGCGCGAGTGCAAGAGCCATTAGTGGCTAGGACTATTGGTCTTGGTGGCGGGCTGTTGCAGTACTGATTATCGGCTTCTAGCACATTAAGAATTCATCGTGGGTGCATTAGCCACTCACGCATGATGGTCTTCTGTATGGTGACTATTGTTGATTTTCTCGTTACCAAAATGACATTCAAGATATAGCTGGAGGATAAGGAACTTGCAGGCTGCGAGAAGATGGATCAAATTACTGTTGGGTCAACGCAAATACTATTCCCACCTTGACAAATAAGCAAATCGGCCAAGAAATATGCTCTTGTTCCATCTGTCTTGAGAATCTATACGAAAGGATGCATACTTGATAGCACAAGCTTCGCCCAAGATCGCCACTTGTTCTTGTCCCCCATAGAGCCTTGTCGTAAGCGGCGCAGCTATCATTGCCCCAGTAAGCCACAAAGTTACCGTAGCTCTGGAACACTAGCCGAACACCATGGTAGCATATGACGAATCCATCTTGGTTGGGTTTCACCGATCGACCGCTGAAACTGAAGGTGTAGGTCAATAGTAGGTCTCAATTAGATGGAGCCTGCGGCTTGGGATAGGTCTGCCATGCTGGACAAACGCTTGATCGCTTTGAAACGGCCAAGAAGCTGGCAATTCTATCGTCGATATTCTCACAGGCGCCGTGTCCACTGAAGGTCATCTGACATACACCTTTTCGAAGTCGATAGAGTCATACCTTGCCTGCGACAACTTTCCCAGGACTTACGAAGGCCGCCAACTCACTGTCGAGTATAGAGAAAAAATAATTGTGGGCTACCGACATTTTGATCCCATTGCTGCAGAGAACATTCTTTTCCCCTTTAGATTCGATCTTTCACACACTACTCTCGAGATTTCAGGCTTCGAATTGCAGAAGCTTGTGGGCAATGAGTACATTGCCCGCGCTACGGTTTCCAACATCCCACTGTTAGTGAGGGCTTAGCTGTGCGTTTATATGTTAGAGCAATCAACAAGATGCTGGACGATTCTATGAAGGTGCTGGTCGTGTTCGAAAAGGTACGCATTAACCCTGGCGCTTCTATGGTAGTGAAATTACCTATTAAAACCCTCTTGTTTATCCAAGTTATATAGAAACATTGTTTGTTTTTGATCATTAGAAGTCCCAGAGAGTTCCGAAAGCATGTAAACCAGCTAGAAAAGGTTAACAAACTTATTATCAAAGTGACTCTGAAATCTATACCTGTAAAGCATCCTCGCATCATCTCATCATTGCCCTGCTTATTAGATGTAATAAAAATAACTTCAGCTCCAAAGCTTTTACAAGTTTCCTTGAGAAGCAAAATAATATTAGGCCGTCTACCCTGCTTTTTTGTGTCCCAAAGAACCATCCTCTCGGGCTCAATATGCTTGTGGATTAAACTCGATATAGTTGGTCCAAAAGTTCGCTCTTGGTCAGAGCCTATCCAGATGAGGAACCTAGTCACCGAAAGTCAGCGCTTCCCTGAATGATAGGATCGTCTGCAAGCCATACCAGTTTGGGCTTTGAATGCAGGTAGAAAGTGCTGAGCCAATACCGGTACCAGTACAGACACGGATTCCTTTTTTGAACATGGCCGAGGCATGACCAATTCCAGCTACAGAACCCATGAGTTAAGCAAATTATATGAGAGCAAGAATGAGCTCACCAAATTTCAGCTGTCTTGTCCACACTGTTTTGGGAGGATCTGAAATGAGTCCCTTTGTGAAGTCGCCTTGAACACCACATATCATGTAGTGGCATGGCGACTTAGTGCCCTCACTCACGATTCCAAAGGCGTGAAACTCCATGATGGCAGTGCGACTTATCCTACTTACAAGTCCTTGTTGCATACCGCGGTTAAAACGAAGAATCGCAACTTTAGCGGACGGCTAAGTTAAAAACGTTAGCTATTGCGGGGATTCTCCGAGGGAATACACACGAATTCCACCTGTACATGCACCTCTCGAAGTGTGACCCAGGGGGTGGCGATCCTAGGGATAGTAAGAGAAAGTCAGGAAAGAGACGGCGGTAAACGCACAGTATCGTGATCAAGACGGCAAACCATGCCTCCTGGCCGCTGAGCAAGGTGTTGGCATCTGATCGCCATTTGCCGTGCTTGACATCGTATAGGTTGCCGAGGATAACGAACACCCAAGTTACCTATCACCGTCAGAATCAAACTCGAGGGCGACTTGGATGGTGCTCACTGCTAGCCCCAGCCAACCGGCGAAGCGGTGGAACTTCTCAAACGTGTTGTGATGATGACTAGTAACCAGGTCAGCTCAGTATATTAGTTATAGCATAGTGATAAACCCACTTACGAACCCATGGGAAGGCACTGAGGACGGAGATACAAACCAAGGTGCTTGTAATTACGCCTGTGACAACGATAGAGCTGTGTTGGATTGCACGATGCCGCATGATGTCGGTAACCTTGAATATAAGCCAGCTGTTGGGTTACGTTAGATGTACTCAGCGCCAGATTGTCGGTCGGTCTTACACAGCTCCTGATAACCCGCATCCAGAATGAATGCCTCCGAGATGTTGCAGAACCGAAGTTGTTGCAAGACGTATCCTCAGTGGAGCCCACTGGAAAAGAACTTGTATTAGCACACGTACAGTACTCATATTAGAAGGAAGCCATACGCTTCGCAAGCTGTAGATTGCGACGAGGTAGAGAAACCTCAGAAACAGCTCATTTCTCATCAAGACCGCACAGAGGAGGTTACCAAGCACCATCGCCCCGGAGTGGTCGACAGCGTAGGGGAAGCGGCCAAGCCCAGACATGATCACGCCAGTTAGGTTTAGCGATATACACAAGAGAAAGAACTTGCGGTAAGTGTTAAACCACAGCTGGAAGAGAATCCATCGACTGATCTTGTCTTTCACCGGTATTGAATTTTTAGGTTCAGACCTAGAAGGGATCATTGACTTGGTTACTGGGAGGTATGGTACTGGCAGGAGGCCTTTGTGTACCAGTGGGGAGGTCTGGGGCTGGTGGTGCCCGGTGTTGATTGCAGTCTTTGGCTCTACATATACAGTTGGTGGTGATATCGGCAGGCTTTGTATTCCATCGTACAGGCCCTTCTCTGCGTCATCTTCATCCTGCCTTTGGCTGCCGTGGAGGAGGGGTTTGCTGCGAGGCCATGACGCAAACATATTGAATCCCCAATTTATGGATGATATGAAGAATGAAGTTTAGAGACTCAACAATATCTAGTTGATATAGAATCGATAGAGTGGCCCTTTAGACTCTCCCTTGAGTTAACCCGATGACTAGTGGCCTCCCAATCTCGGACCTGGACTCATCCGACGGGCAATGCCGAAGTGCCGGCTCTTTTGCGAGTAATTTACGTTGTGAATGCGGCTGCATCCCAAAGATCTGGAAGCAGGTGGCCTAAGACACGGAAGGCTGCTTTCCGAGCGTCGATCGCACCTCTAGTTTATCCGAACTTGGTAGATCGTCGCCGCGCTAACCCATTTTTATTAAATCATCGGTGATCTATCCCTTGTTTAGTAGTAGCTTCGGCAGACCTATCTTCCGAGGCTGTTTACATAAGGTATCTTCCTTAAGTACTCAGGTCGTTTTCGGATTTTCGGGAAAGGAGATGCTGCGTCATACATATCTCTGTGCGTATTTCGACGCTGAGGCTCGAGATCTCCTTTTCTTCTGTCCGGGTAGACGCAGTCTAGTTGTCGGGTGATGCAGGCAGTACAAAAGGGCTTGGCACGATCACAACCAATCTGGTACATTCGCAATCAGACTACGGAGTAAGATGCTCATCGGTTTTGTGGAAGGGGTAGGGTTTAGGCGTCAGAATGTGGCCACCAACAACACGAGCGAAGCAGAAACATGTGGGCATATGAGTATTATCTAAACAGGCGGTGTATCCTCCCTTGCATCGAAGGCACTAACTCAGTGATTGCGTCAGCAGTCCAAAACTTGGCGCAAGATCAGGCAGATTCGTTTGGGCTTTACAGCCAAGTTTTGAAGTCAGCAGCCTGAATCCGCCTCGGCACCCACGACCAATAAGATGAATATGAGGCAGGCCCAGATGTTATGGTTGCTATTCAGGTTTCGACATTGGACGCCGCGGTTGAGGAACAAGGCGTGATGAATGGGTGTCGGAACGCTTGGCATGGCCTTTACCATTCTCTGTGAAAGAAAAAAAAAGGAAAAACAAGAAGGGGGGTGTTGAGTTACTCTTCAAATTTGTAAGGGATGCGGGTAGGATCTCTTGGTCAGGACCCCAATCTGGGCCTCATCAGGCAGATCAATCCATTCCCCCCTTTGGGCCCATACACACTCTACTTGACTCCTCAATTTGAGACTACTGGCGGAGTTCTATTGTATTGCTTACAGATCAATACAATGTCCACTTTGTAGGTGAGAACTGATCGGATCGTCATCATTCCCGACCTCCGACTCCGTGCTTTGACTTATTTCTCCGAACTCGATACTACGTTATCCGTATTTCGCAAATACAGTTTAGAATCTGAATCTTCTATACTCAAATAGGTTAAGCAGTAGTAATAAAGAAACCCTTATTAAACTTAAATCCTAATACTGCTGTCGCTCTTCCGCTCTTCGGACTTCCGCCAACAGCGCGACAAAGCCTCGGCGTGGGTCAAGGAGCGCAACGTGTCAAAGCTCGATTGTGGTGGCCCTTCGACTGTGCGCTAGCTAGCGGGGTCTGCCTATTATCCTCGGAGATAAAAAGTACTTGAGAGTCCATCGGATTCAAGCTGGTAGGCTAGTAGTTCTTACCAGCTACTTGTAAATACCGATCAGTGATTTGTTTGAGCTCACCCCACAAGTCTGCCACCGCACAGTCGAAGGGACATGTCAGTTCAGATATAAAAGACATTTGATATCAGCTAATGGATAGCTGAAGCTGCGTCAAACAATTCTAGTGTGTTCAAGATCTGTCCCTACATGCGCATACTTTATCATGACTTCTGCTTCACCGACCAATGTTGCTATGAGGCTCACTGCCTTTGGCAGGCCCCTGAGCAAAGTCGAGCTTCCCATACCTGAGCCCTCGCAGGGCAGTGTCATCACTCGCGTCGTAGCGACCCCACTGGCCTCCTACATGCATCTTATCCTCGATGGAAAACTGCCGCAACACCACCTGGACCTTCCGGTGGTCCCGAATCCGCCTAGTATCGCACGTGTGTACGCTGTTGGCCCGGGGGCTGTGCGACTCAAACCCGGCGACCTTGTGTTCATTAATAGTATGATCTAGGCCCGAGACCATTCTCTCACGAAGATCGTTCAGGGACACATCGGCGGCGAGAGCCCCGCGGCGAAGAGCCTCTGGTCAGAGTGGAAGGAAGGGGCATTTCAGCAGTATCAGAAGGTTCCCCTGGAGAACTGCTTGCTGCTTGACGAGAACCGTCTATGCAAGGAGTTTGGGTATACCCCAGCAATCCTCCAGTCCATCACGTCCTACTCTATTGCTGCCGGGGCTATCATCGAGGCCGCAAAGCTCAGGTCCGCTGAGACGATTGTCATCGAGCCCTCAGGGGGGTTGTTTAGCGGATTGGCTGTCCAGTTGGCTCTGGCAGTTGGAGGAAACGTCATTGCCCTCGGACGGAACGAGGAGAAGCTTGCTACAATGAAGCGGAAGTTGAACAATGAACGGCTGCAGTATATCGTCATGACCCGTGACGATGAGGTTGACGCTGCGGCGATTCTAGCAAAGACGCCGGACGGAGCCGGGGCGGATGTCTACAACGACTGGACGCCGGAAGGGAACGGGAGCCCCCTGTATCTGTCAGCCGGGTCCCGTGTCGTCAAGTTCGGCGGACGGATCGTGCTGAGCGGGGGCACGACTCAAGGGCTCACCGGCATAGGGTACGTGCAGGTGGTCGCTAGAGACCTGCAAATCATTGGGAAATGGGTGTGTAGTCGCCAAACGCTGGAGCAGCTGCTCCAAATGATCACACAGGGACTGATAAAGATCGGGGCTGAAGGTGGCACGGTGGTGCGCGAGTTTGATCTGGACTCTGTAGAAGCAGCGGTGGAGTATGCTAGGAAGTACGTCGCTTGGAGGCACTATGCTGTAGTGTGCCCGTAGGCTCCTGTTTAAAAGACGTAGGCTAGAAACGTGCTGCGATTCTACTCTAGCTAGAACTTGTCCGAGCAACAATTACTCAATACATCGAACCCAAGTTTAGGAAACTGTCATCACCTGGTTTTGGATTGTCTCGTGGATGGTTGGCGCACATGACTACATACTCGAGTAGTCTTAATTAGGCTGTGAGATTGCTACTGAAACAAGATGATTCTATTAATCAGCATGTGTAGCTGAGCTTGAGAACCAACTCCACGAGGTACTTGCATCAGTCGGTGGAAGGCTACAAAACGTATTCATTAGGGCAATATCCGCAGCCTTCCAATAGTGTTGACATCACGAATTTAGAGGAAGCTAAGAAAGGAGGAACGCCTCCACCGACAGGCAAAATGCTCTCATAGACTCTCTGTACGTTTTTTCTCGAGATTCTGAACTGATCATATAAGACTCACTTCGAAGCGCAGCAGTGAAGCTTCTTTCCAAAGTCATCACTATGGGGTTCCAATCATTCACCCGGCGCAGTATATTCAGGCTGTCTATACGTCTCATGTGCAAATCCACCTTGGTGCTTTCAATACGTGTAACAGAAATCCCGCCCTGTGATTGGCTAAGCACGAGCCCTATTATAGGGCTCTTATTATTATTTAAATTAGCTTAAATAGTATTTCCTTTATAGAAAAATAAGGCTCTTTTAACCTTCTTTAAGGTACTCCTTTATATATAAAAATAGCTATTAGTTATAGTTATAAGCCTAAGTAAGAGTAATCTTAATAACTTTTATTACTTACTTTTAAAATAAAACTATTATCTCTATTAATAAAGCTCTATTTTATATTCTTATT